>JAZGTH010000058.1:600000-1060000 GCA_036877525.1 Chromobotia macracanthus
TGCTAATAGTGTAAAGAAGTTTATGATTAAATCTAAATTATGGTACTGTGGAATTCAATCTAATATCGTATGTTGCAGTCATAGCTGCATTGTTTGTTTTGAGTTTAAGAGTTTATTTTCTGGCTATATACAAACTTCTGTATTGTGCTATATAAATTAAAATAACATTCCAGTGCTGGGATAAATTACAAGACAAAAGTAGAGAGAAAATGATGTGAGTCTAGCCTAATTACAACACAAGTGACTTTTTGTTTGGGGTCATTCATCAGGGTAAAAATGTGGCAACAGCACCCCACGGATCATTGTAAGCGATCTATTTCTCATTAGCTCCCCAAAATGAGTTAAAGGCATTCTAAAATTAAGGCTTAAAAAAGGATTACAAAAATCCTTGTTTTTATAAATTGACAGCACATTTTAAGCTATAAAATAATCATAAAATATTTGCCTGTGTCCTAATGATTGCAAGACTATAACTAGTAACATCTGACCATATTAACACTATTACTGTAGCACAAAATATTGAACAAAGCAGACTTATAAGCAATATATTTAAAATAATACTTAAAGTGATTAATGAATTGGATTAAAGTATTATGAAGACAGAAAAGGGTTTGAAGATATTATGACTATTTAATGGTAAATAAATATATATAAAATTAAAAAATAATATTTTTTTGTTACTATTAGATTCAGAGTGAAGCCACTATTGTCTTTACATCCAATCACTGTGCTCTCAGAACTTGACTGACAAAAAGGGTATAGAGTTCCCTACATCCATCACCTGGAACTGGTGCAAAAACACCAGTGTGAGATCTGGCCATCTATAACTGACATTGAGTTCATTGTTTAGGGTCAGAAGCTTGGTGTGCAGTGGCCTAAAGGTACATTCCAAACTCTGGAGAACTGTTTGAAACACAACCTCCCTTTGTGCTAGGTGGACCTAGTGATCCTCCATCCAAGCATTAGCAAATGCAGCCTTTTCATGTGTGAACTTGCAAGTTATCATTTTACACATAAGGGGTCCACCCTTTTCAAAGCTCACAGTTACATTTTATATCTGAACCAAGAGGTGATTTTGCAGCCATAAGCCAATGGATCCTTTTCTATTGTAATCGACCAGACAAAGCAGCTGAGCCAAGGGCTATCATTTTCAAACACATTCTTTTCCAGGATCAAGCTGAAATGACATTAGCCCAAAATCCATTTTCCATTTGCTGACTGTGAAACGTAATATTTTATTTTACAAGATCTTTTCTAAAGGACAATATCGTATAAATTTTCATTTGGCATGGTAAGAGCTATGTATTTTAGCCAGCACCAAATATTGCTTAAGTGATCTCTTAAACTAAATCCATTACAGATGCAGTAACATCTGATATAAGAAAACTGCATGTATGACTTCAACCAATTTGTTACATTCTTCTATAAAACCCCATATTTAATGAAAACTGCTAGCTTGAAATTAAACTTTGAAAGAAGAACAAGAACATTACACGATGTTCCTGAAGCTGGTCTATGCGAATCAGCCACTCTGTATAATTCTGTATTTTTCATGCATATTGATGAAATCAAGCGTTTTGATGGCTTTCAAGAATGCACGTCGTACATCTTTGACCAATTACATTACATTTGGTGTCTTCATTGTCTTCTAAACACACTTTCTGCGCTGAGGTAATCCAAACCTTTTGGAGAGACTATTTCTGACCCATCGCGCCCCACCCCCATTCCCCGCCCCGTTTTGACGTCGAGGTTCGCGACAACAAACGCTCTGACCAATAGGAATCCCTGAAACTTCCACCGAAGTAGAATGGATAAAGCAAAACTAGCGGGTCAGAAAGGTGCTAGTGTGTGAATTTTAACGCGGTTCGCTTTACTTCTGCTGTTACCTGTCTGGGTTTCGATGCGTGCTTAATGACGAACGAGAATTAGACACCAGTGAATTTATCAGACCAGTCAACGGCTCGGCGAAATTGCGGGAAAACGTTATGTTAGAAGCCAGCGATCACATTTGGATGCGAGTATAAGAGGCAAAAGGACGGACACCCCAGATCTGCCCACGAGAAAAACAGAGGTGGAAAGAGGAATCACCGCGCTGTCAAACATACGCTAACTGAGAAGATGGAGTAAACGAACCAAACTGTTTGCTGTAAATAGCCGAGAAGCACTTTTCACAATCTTGGCTGCTTTAAAAAAAACATGGATTACGGGAATGTTCTTATAGATTTCCTGTAACTGTGGAAACATTAACTAATCGGACCCGCGCCACAACTTTTCGCAAAGAAACTTTTTCTATTTTGGATGGACTTTACGATATTGAACATAAAATCATGGTCTGATCAGAGGGATTTACCCTCACCATATGCAATGGAAATATGAAATGTGACTGTTTAAAACTGACCTGACGCCAGCCAAACGTTTACAGCCTTCGAAATGGCAAATTGTGCAGGTTTGGTTTGGGGCGCTCGCACATTGATTTGGCCTTTCGCATGCGCGCTTGTGTGTTTTAGTTATTTTTCCATCGCCGCTTCCAGCCACGGCCGTCGGTTGATCTGTTGGCAAGCAATCGCAAAGTGTCACTCTGAGCCTGAATGTCATTACGCTTACGATCAGTATTTGCACGCATGTGACTCCATCCTGACGGGCCAGCGGAAGAAATGTCCCAGTCACTGCATCTCTTCGCTGGTTCAGTTAAACCTAACAAAAAACGGCCCGGCGCTGGAAGACTGTAGCTGCGCCTCGGACCCCCGCTGCCGGGAGACAAAACGAGCCATCGAGCCGTGCCTGCCCAAAACCAGCAGCATGGGCTGCACCGAAGCCCGGCGCCAGTGCGAGAGAGACGGTCAATGCCGAAACGCCATGGGCGATTATTTACTTCACTGCGGTAAACTCTTCAGCGGCTCCAGCTGCTCTAACCCCTGCCGCAATGTAATCGCGTACATGCGAAAACTACCTAAAGCTCAGCTCTTGGATACTTGCGTCTGTGACGGATCGGAGCGGACTATTTGCGAGTTTATTAAAACTAGTATGAAAACCCTTTGCTTTGATGCTCCTCCCGTGGATGAAGAAGGCTCCAGCGGGGTGGACGATGATGAACGCGATGATGAGGATTACCCAGATGAGTCAGGGTCCAAGGGGAACACAGGTTCTGTTTTTGTGGCATGTTCTGTTTTGACTGTGGTGGCATCCATTTTGGCTCTGGCTCCGCTTCCTTGATCACTTTTAAGCGAGTTAATAATCTACTCCAACAGCTGTTCGGGAAAAAGGTGCATTTTGTCATTTTCCTGTCATTCCAGTTGTTTAAAGACTTTCGCCTCCAAAGAGTACAAATTTAGCTTTGCTTGACAAGCAGGTGTAATCTTTCTGAAAGCGTCACATTGAAACGGCGAATTGATACACTATGCAAATTCGACCCAGGTGAACCAGCCATTCTTGGCTTAACCAAGTTTTAATAATTGAGCCAAATTGTGATTTCTAGGATGTGCAAGTGTAAGTGCGTGAATGGATATATATCCATTATATCCATATATATATGGATATATAGTCTGTCTTAAACACCCTTGACTGTTTCATTTGCCATTTTGTAGAAGAAACCACAACTTGGTCAGACTTGTTTCCTTAAAGATATAGAAAAAGTTTATTTTGTTACCATGACATTTTAACGATGAAAGGTTTCAATAAAAAAAGCTATTAAGCTGTGCACTGCCAATGTAAAACTAGATTTATAAATATGTAAAGTATTTTTATAAAGTTTCAAACGACTTTGCATAAGTAACTTTTGAAAAAAGTGTTTGGAATGCTGAAATAAAAAATGAATAGATTAGCTAGTTGTGCAAATATTCTGTAGATTTGCTACACCTTATAAATATACCAGAGATTTACGTGGGAAAAACTTTATTTTTATCAAAAAGAAACCTTCAAAACAAAGGGTAATGATTCCAGCTTTAAAGGGAAGTTAAATATGTGTTGTAATTATTTTTCTTAAATAAAATATTGTACAGTGTACAGATTTTGAGAGAATATTTTGTGTTATCTAAGATGAACTATTTACTGTGTAGAAATGTCTAAATCCACTGTATGACTGCCTCAATGATGTTCTTTAATAGAAGGCATAAAAAAACGAAAGTACAAAGACTCAAACAGAGTATGTGTAATTTGTTTATTTTTGCTTTTTTTCACAATGTTATGTGATCGCTACAATATATTGACACTTCTAATGCTAATATGCTAGCTAGCAAAGTAAAGCTTTTCAGGAACAGATTAAGTATCGCACACATAAGCAGCTTGAAGTGCTGACACACGACTTAGCAAATAGAAGTGTTTGCTGAAGACATAAACTCTGATATTTGGATATCTTTAGAATGTGAACACAAAAGCGAGAGGCTTTTCCCTGGGGGATCTGTGTTGCATCTGGGCCAAGGCAGACCAAAGTTTATTTATTTTTCAATCATTCAATGTTTGCTTAAGGGCCTAGGTCTGCACACCACTACCGTAAATAAAGCAGGACTTTAGTTCTTTCTAAACAGTAGCAAGAAACGTGCTGCAAATTGATTTTTATTTGCTTTTTTCAATGGCTCGTTTGTTTTTAGATACTAGAAATCCCTCAAAAATTCACTCTTTTGAAGGGTGTGGGCTGAGGGTGAAAGAAATCACTTTTTAAGGTCTGGTTTAAAAAATCTATACAGCGACTGATGGTTTTCGCTGGTCAGCTGGAGTGATAATTATCTTAATAAAGAGGGACTTAAAAACATCTGGCATACCCTACCCTCATACCAAAGTGTGTTTTGGAAAATCTTGTAGAGAATTGCTTGCTTTGTCATTGTGTTGTTAACTTTAAATGTAGTTGTTATGGGTCAGCTTAGGTGTGCAACATATAATTGTTACAGTAATTTACCACACTATAACACTTGATACCATTTTTATTGCTATTCTACACATGAACAAGCTGATGAACAAACAATATGATGTAATATCTTGATTATTGAGGTATTGGTTTATATATATATATATATATATATATATATAAAAACAAATATTAGTTTTATATGAGTCACTTTAATATATATATATATATATATATATATATATATATATATATATATATATATATGCAGAGCAGATATGCAATACACACATATTGCTGCCTCCACATCATTTATTCATGCTGACTCTCAACTCCATGCTGTTAAAACCCACCACTCTTATTCTCCCACTCTTGTCAGTGGGGTCTTCAAATGGGAATGATGGTTGCAAAATGTTTTATTAGAGTGGGGACAAGGGCCCTTCATCCAGCTGAATGGAGGAGAAGTCGAGTGGCACTTTTGTCATGGTAATGTTAAGCACATAATAGTTCAGCAGCACAATGCCCAGGCACTTCATTCCTCTAGAGCTCGCTGACACCTCTTCAGAGCCAAACCACGGGGTAGCATGTGGGAAAGATCCGCTGGCCCGCAGTCCACATACTCTATGCAAACCCCACTGCTGCCCATATACTTCTTCAAGCATTGGGGGTAGTTGAAGACCCTACTTTTTTCCATGAATCTCCCTTGTGCTCAGTTTCAGCCCGTGCAAAAGGACTCCGCATGTTCTGTATAAAATAATGGGAGAACACTTAGAATGGGCAAAAGGATGGAACAATTGAAATTGAGCATTTAAACAAGTCATGTCAGTGTGGTCTGTTCAATAAAAAGATGGATTTTTGCTGTAACTCTCCTGCAGTGGTTTTGTGGTGAAAGTGAAGAAAGATGGATAAAGAGTGCTGCCATGGCAGTGTGTTTCATAGTAATGCATCTCCAGCTAATGTTTTTAATTCCTAAATAATCAATTGGAATTGTTATTTGATGTATGATGTTAGGGTTTATGTGACAGCAAGCGTGACAGCAATCTAATATAACAAAGAGTTTCAGAACATGTTGCTGATCTACTAGCCCTTAGTCCCTACGGGGAAAAAACGAAAAAGATATAACTATACACATTCTGTAAGTTACATAGACATATTTGTTCATTTTTAAGGGTTTTGTTTTAAGTTTATTTTTGTAGTCAAACCAATATTAATTTCAGTATTGCTTCTAAAAATTTTTTAAAAAAAATTATTATTACATTTAGTTATATTGTCTCATGGCACTTGGCAAAAACTTTATTCTGAAAACTTCACAGCGGGGCTACTAAATTTCATTCAGCAACATTTCTCTATTATGAGCTAACTATTCCTTAGCTTATAAATCTTGATACTTTCAGTACTTCTGTCATAGTGGTGCAGCATAGGTTAGACTGAAGAATCACTGATGTATTTATGCAGTCAGAGATGAGACATGGGGAAGGTTGGTATGGCTGAACCTGGACTTATAAGCATTGAAACAGAAAATTCTTTGGGTAGGATTTAGACTAATCCTTGAAAGTTAACATGTTATTTAATAGTGAGAATGTTGGATGAGGCTGTCTGTAGCTTTACTGAGTAACAATTGTTTTATAAATGACATTTAACTTTAAAGTTATTTTTTTTATTAGTTGTTCTAAATGGATTATTTGACAAAATTATGTATTTTACAGACTCACTCATATCATTTTGATATGTAGTTCTTTTCTTTATTCTTTGGCCTTTGGAGACTAATCATCTTTTTTCTTCACCAAACTGCCACTTACATTTCATCAGAAAACCTTTGTTGAGTTCAGCCTCTTTGAAATGAGTTAAAAGACCTCAATCTAGACTCTAGAGGGGTCTGCTTCTTTGCCTGAGTGCAAAAGCTCAGGATTAAACCTGTCACAAAGAGATCACTTACCTGAGAGTTGGTGAAGTGCAGCTCTTAAAGCTACACCCCTTACATTTCTCCAACAGGGAAAGCGCAAAGAGCCATTCTTGAAGTGTTAGGGGTCATGGAACAAGTGTACCATATTTGTTTGCATTGATGTGAACAAAGATGCCTACTTTGTTGAAAGTATAGCATACACTGTAAAAAAAAACTTTGCTGCCTTAAATTATTAGGTTTAATCAACTTGGCTTTACATGTAATGTCAATGTAATATTTTAAATCCTGACTGATATAACTTAAAAAAATAGGTTAAGCAATTTTTCAACCATTTCTTATGTTACCTCTACAACAGTCAAAATTACAAAGAGTAAGCTGAAATGACTTACCAAATTGATTAAACTTAAAAATTGAAGGCAGCAAAGTTTTTTTACAGTGTATTTGTTCTTTCCCGATGGAGACTGTCTAGTGCCTTTGCCATAGTTGATCACTGTTGGTAATATATACTGTACATTTTCAGCTAAAGATTTACACCTTATAACATGAGAACATTTTGGTCAGTTTAAATGCATCCTTTCATGGACCATTTGCATTCATTCTTAAGACATCCATGCTGTTCTTTTCTTGATGTGTTAAGCACAATAAGAAATCAAAATGTATCATTACAATTACATAGTTTAATGACCTTATTATAAAACTGGTTTTATAAAGAAATTGTTTTCCTGCCATGAAATTTACTAAAAGAGTAAAAACCCCTTTTCTTTATATAGAAGCAAAAGTAATTCATGTCTGCTGTAACAGCTGAGTGAAAGAGCAGAAACCATATCACTCATGTGGGAATAATGGCAGATGAAGAAGTTTTGGCCACTTGTTTTCACTCTGGAGGATAATGAGGTGATGGTGGGAGAGGTGTTTTTTACTAGCGCAGAGCATAGCCCATTTTTTTTCCTAAAAGCCATAAAATCCATTTGACAGGCAGTACAGGGGAGGAAAGCACATGCAAGCTTAGAAGCCCCCAAACTGGGTAGAGGGAAAGGAATGCTGGGTAGTGAGAAACAGCAATGAGGCTGTAATAATGTCACATTATTAAGACAGTTCATTACAAAATTTATTAAATCTGACATTAGAGTGAGAGGTACTTTCTCCCTCCTGTATCTTTTCTGGATTCTAGTGCCATCATGGCATTCACATAAATCCACTGAAATATTTTGTTTAGTCAGTTTTTATATGTCATTGCCATGAACGTCAAAGAATTAATGCTCAAAGGTCAAATAGGGAGTTTGAATATTACCAATAACCCTCCATCTGGCTAGAATATTTCTTTAAAATCATTATCTCTTCTAGATAGAAATAATGGGGGAACAGATAAGATAAGAAAAAGATCCCATTAGTCTCATGTGATACCAAATCACTAATACCAAAGTCTGCAATCAAAAGTCATAGACTTCCATGTGAACTGTTTCCATTAAATTCCTATTCAGCTCTGTGTTCTTACTGTATGTTAGCAAAGGTCTCATTTGTGTCCTTGTTTTTTTAGGAATAATGAATTTTATTTAAGAAACACCTGAGACAAAATTAATACTCAATCCAAACATAAAATAGTTAAAAATATGATTAGATAAGTTAAGTTTCCAGAAATATAAAATAGCATCAGCTGGTCATTGAACTCTGTATTCCACTCCTAAAATAAAGGAATATGCGAAGCAGTGTGTGTGGACGTGTTTTGATATAAGGAAATTGATTTAACATTGACCAAGAGCACACACCTTCTCACAACAAAACAATACCCCGTTTTGACCTATGTTTGTTCATTATGTCTATTTACCAACACTTTATACTATTGCATAAGACTTGAGAGCTTCTGCTTTTGTAAGCAGAAGATTAGCAGAAACTTTCAAAAATGAGCATGGATGGGATAGATCGATGCAGAAAGAGAGTGAGAAACAAGAAGAAATCTTGCTGACACAGGGCATAACTTAATTTCCACGGTCACAGGGCAGCTGTGAGGAGCAGCCTGCTGTGGAGGGCCATTTTAACTTCAATGGCTCCACTGACCCTGAAGAGCAGCCCAGTCTTCATCTCAGCTTCACTCCCATTGAAGGAGTTGACCGGGATTTATAGGTCTGTTTTAAAGAAACAAGTCATCAATGGCAGTTTCCTATTGCTCGTCCCCCTGCCTCAAGAGAGTATACAACTGTGTTGGTATGTGGGTTTAGAGATTTAACCCCTAAGGACATGAAAGATGCTACACTGTTTAAGGAAAGGGGGGCTTGGACTGTACTGTGAATGAAACAGCTGTTCTGTGTTTAAACAATTTTAGCACATCAGCTTGTTTAAACTAATTTGGTTGTGCATGTAAAGGGTAAATGAGAATAACTTCTCTTTACTTTGCATTTCATTTCCCCAAAGTCTCTGAAACCTGCCAAAAATACTTTTATATTTAACCTTTCTTAACCTCGTCTTATCAGAAATATTGTAATTGTGTTTCCTCTACAGTGTATGCCCATTTTCCTGGCTACGGTGTATATCACTACACAGCAGCTGTCAAATAAAGTTCTGTTTCATTTACATGTTAGGGTTTTTTATATACACAGGTAAGGTTTTTTTTTAAAAAGAATTATTGTCAGATGAATCACTCATGAGCACTAAAAGGTTTTGGGAACATTCCATTGCTCATCTGTACTTTCCAAACCTGACATTTCTCATTAACCTACTGTTAAATTAAAGAACAGGTTACCTACTCTGGACAGGACCTTTGATTTATATGTTCACCTATTAATTCTCACGAATATTCTCAAAATAAATGCTCATAAGAAATGTACATTCCACTAAATATATACTTAACTTCTAGGACCACTACTTGTAATTATTTGCTTTGTATCGTGAACAATTGTCAGTCTGGGCGTAATATTGGCATGTTAGAATAAGATATGACTATGATATGATATGTTGTTTTATGTCGATATGTAATATGTTATAAACTGATGGCTTACCCACAGTACATAAGCAGAAAAAGTCTGCTTATAATCAGATCTATGGTGGAGTTTTATGGTAGCAGACAAGTTTTTCAAGTGAGTGTTTGTATTTCACTGAGAAACAGTACTTCTTAAGCTCCCTACTCGAAATGTTGTGTTAACTTCCCTAGAAACCTACAAACCTTGTTTTAAAGCAACCGATTATATTTAATAGCCAGCCATATAACATATAACAGGCTACATGAAGTCAAAAGCTCACTCAACAGCAGTCATCATGATTTACAAAACACAACAACATCAGATGATTAATTAAGTGTAATATCAATCAAAAACAATAAAATGGAGAACACAAACAACAAGAGGGAAGGGGGGAGGAAACCCTAACAGAATAAATAATGAAGCCCTAGTGAGGGAGTTGTTAAGAGTTAATAGTCTCTCAGAACCTGAATGGGGGCTGGGGGTCTCACTCTATTAAATCGACCCCCAGGGCCATGGGCCAAATTGCACCCAGTTGTTGTCCTGAAAGAATTCATCCTTCACACATTATTTTGCCCCATTATGTTGTCTCTTTTCATAGCAAAGGGCATGCCAAAAAAGTCATGGTTTGGGCTATTGACTTGGTACAATCTGAGGTAAAGTGTTCATGTTAAAGAACATTGAGGGGTTATACATATGTTAAATTGGTGTGCAATTTTAAGTGGCCTCTGTATAATGAATGAATTCAGTGCAGATGGACAAATTGTATTCTAACAAAATGCGAATTGTGATTTTTAAATCCATTTCATTTTAAGTTCATTTTAATGATAACAGTTTGACAAAAAAAATTGTGTGTGTCAGTGGTTCCCTTTCGAGGAACTTGATGCTATGGGGAACACCTTCGTTATGACCAGTGTCTGAATCTCATGTCTAATCACGCTAACGAAATTGGCCCACAGCAGTGCTTAATGCGCGTCAGGTGCGCACGCGAGTATAATAGGGCACCTGTAGAGCACGTCATTAGCTTTTTTGTCTTCAGGAGCTGTTTGTCTGTGTCTCTCATGTCAAAGCACTGATAGACCTGATAGACGTTCTGAAGTTATAGCGAATAACTTCAGAACGTGCGTGCCTCCATGTCAGGGATTTCTGACACCTGAGGACACGCACAAATTCTGTGGTGTTTGCCAGGTTGAAGAAAGGTAGCGCTCAGCTCTCAAGGGAACTGTTGGTGCATATTGCAAGGGCTTCTCGCTAGAGAAGTTTCGCTTTCGTCTGGCTGTCTGTCCAGGTGAGCAGCTGGTGAGCCTCGCGGATCAGCCCTCGCCGTTGCTAAGGCTAGGCGGAGGCTCTTTCACAGTGACCGCAGGAGGCGTTCTCGCTTCCCTGCTGAAGGGGTGCATGGTCCGCTGAGTCAGAGAAGCTTTTTCGGTGTTCTCTGATCTGTCAGACATCATCCTGCTGCCAGAGAGCAAATAAACGCAGAACGTGGCTGGGAGGCGAGATCGTGAGTGAGCTTTCCCAGCCTGCCTGCTCCGCATATGTGGAGCTGTGACCGGTTCATGTTTTGCTGGCACAAGGAGCCGGCGATTGCTTAAGACCAGCTTGATGAGCATTTTTTTTAAATCGGTTTAATTATGAAGCTCCCATGATGAGGCGGAGAGATTTTGGAGCTGTATCTCTCTCTTCCTGGATCATTCGCATAAATGCTACAACCGGGGGCTTAGCCAAAGCCAAAGGGAGAAGGGGGGGGTTTTTGGTGCTCCCTCTTTTTTTGGAAAAAAAGGAGGGGGGAAAAAAAGGGGGGGGGGGGGGGGAAA
The DNA here is from genome assembly GCA_036877525.1 of Chromobotia macracanthus. Lineage (NCBI taxonomy): Eukaryota > Metazoa > Chordata > Actinopteri > Cypriniformes > Botiidae > Chromobotia > Chromobotia macracanthus. The sequence goes on from JAZGTH010000058.1 coordinate 611,512, forward strand.
ACCCCCCGGGGGGGGTTTGGGTTTTTTTATTTATAAAAAAAAACTTTTTTTTTTTTTTTTTTTTTTTAAAAAAAAAAAAAAAAAAAAAAAAAAAAAAAAAAAATGAGAAATTTTTGGTTTTTTTTTTTTTTTTTTTTTTTTTTTTTTTTTTTGTTTTTTTTTTTTTTTTTTTTTTTTTCCCCGCTTTTTTTTTTTGGGGTTTTTTTTTTTTTTTTTTTTTTTTTTTGGGGAGAGGGAAAAAAAAAAAAAAAAAAAATTTTTTTTTTTTTTTTTTTTTTTTTTTTTTTTTAAGTATGATGAGGCGGAGAGATTTTGGAGCTGTATCTCTCTCTTCCTGGATCATTCGCATAAATGCTACAACCGAGGGTCGTAGCCAAGGCCAGAGGCAGAGCGTGGCTGATTGTGTGCCTCCCCTCCTCTCGAGGTAAAGCACAGAGGAGGCAAATGCAGGAGGCAGGGGGCGAAGGACACCCGAGTGGAGGCTCAGGGTATAGTACTCTCACACCAACCACTCCTCATAGCTTCCGTCCTTCAAGTGACACAAGCACATACAATAAACCATCATGGGTGAGACCAACGATGGCTATGGTGGCCTCTAGTTTCCACCAGTTCTCATGGTCTAGCTAGTGCCTATCTAGCCCAGTGTTATGCTTAGTGTGAGTGGGCTGCCACCTTGGACATTGGCGTTCAGTAGGCAGGTGGCCTGTATGCAAGCTCCCCTAGCTGAGGATTTGTAGCTCACTGCTGGTGAGCTCCTCTTTAACTAGCGGTTTAAAGGTTGAGCCCCAGTCTCACTTTTGGTAAAAAAAAAAAGAAATCTGTGAGGTTCTCTGTCAGAGCTTGTCATGGCAGGCCTGTGGCACAAGCCGGTTACATGCCGTTACTAGAACTGAGAGATCCGGGTTTGAGCCTCACCTTAAACCACTCTAGTCAGGCCGTCCCAGGTCCCCACAGATCAGAGAAAGACCATGTGTTTTGGTTCTCAGGGTTGGTTTTGATATGGGCCCAACCACCCCTAGCGAACCTCTTTTCGATTCCTTTACTCCCCTCGAGAAAGTGCTTGCTGCCAATGTTTTGCAGCCCTCCTCGATGTATTACCTGGAGTAACAGGAAAGTAACAGGGTCCTCAGCCTTCTACCTCCTGGCAATTGTGTGTTGGACGGTGGCAGCTAGCGATCAGGATGGTGGCAGCTAGCGATTAGAAGGCTCCTGTCCGACTGCAATCTTCTGGGCAGTGTGCAGTTGCACCTCCACTACAGGAGGTCCTCCACCCCCACAAGAGCTTTACCTTCCTGAGGCACGGGTGAGCATAGAGCGGACTTGTTGATATGTCCCTCCCTCTCCCTCAGAACCCCATCAGGGCCAGTTACTGCAGACAGTGATGGCTGTTTTCCGCTGCTCTGGCCCAGGGTGAGCTGGGCTAACACCCGGGTAGGAGGGCCCTACGCTCCCCGTGGGGCTCACTGGAGAGAGCAACGTTTCTTGGGGGATATAAGAATAGCTAGCTGTCACTAGCCCCCCATTATGCACTGGTTCTCTGGGGTTGGGAACGAGTTGCACCCTCTCTTTTGAGGGTTCTCCATTCCCCGGTAGCCATCAGGAATAAGAGGACGTTAGTTCCGGGTGGCGGTGGCCATCGTTCACGAGCTCACTTTGGGACTATCACTCCTGGGCTGTGTGCAGAGTAGTACCCTACAGCGGGTCCTCTGCCACATAGTGTCTCGTTCCCTTCTCAGGGAAGCGAGGTTACATACGTAACCGAGAGACGTTTTCTGCAAGAGTATTATGTGCCTGCCATACTACTACTTTCCTGTTTATATGGCGAATTTCAAGTAAGATTTTTAAGGAATTGGAAAGTCCACTAAAATACAGATCTTTCTTTTCCATACAAACAGTTCTGGTTTATACTGTATATAAAGTACTGTATACTTTATAATATTACTTACACCTAATCATACTCTAGCCCCATATGCACTCATTTATCTATACCAATGCTCTGCTATTATGTACTTTAGAGTCCATTTATCTACGTTGAGGACTTTTATAAACAACCATATATTAGAGTTTTTAAGTATTTTACTGAACAAAAGGTAAATTTCAAATTGATCTTTCTCTGGAAACAGCTGGACTATCGTTCTTCTGTAAGTAAAGAGGACATTTGGGTTCCTCTGGTAGACAGAGAGAGGGGCAGGAAGTTAAAGATCAAGAAACTGAAGAAAAAAGAAGACGTAAGGGCTTTGGCAGCTATGGGCAATGAAAATTGCCAGAAACCCAAGCCAGATATGAGAAGAGCGATACCCAGCTGCCTCAAATCAAACCTGCTCCCAATGGGCAACAACTGCAGCAGAGAGGGTCAAATATTTCCTCCATCCTTCCTCACAGGCACATATATGGACCCCTGGCCTCCCAACCCTTGTCATAACAGGAACCAAAATAACACCCTATTTGTGCCCTCTCTCTAGATCCCCTCAGGACAGAACTGAGTGGGAAAGAAAATGTCTGGACTTGAGCCCCCCTTTTCTTTGTCATAATCACTTTGCTTGATAAATTGCTCCAATTGGCCCATTTGCTAACTGCAACCTGTTTTCTTTGTCCCCAAAAACATTTTTTAACAAATGGAGATAACTGGTAGTGACTTCATTTTATATTTTCAAAACAAAGCTGAAGTAATGATGGCGCTCTTAAACCTGTTTAGCAATGTAATTTTAATTTTGCTATATACTGGTTAGAGCAACACTGCTTGTTGATGTGTGGGCTGAGCTTTCTTTCCAGCCACTTCCATCTGTGGCTGGAAATGAATAATATGAATGTAATTATAACTTCAGTGAAAATCTTACTGAATTTATTTATTCTGTCTGCCCTTCCTTTGTTTGCTTGTTTTTTTGTGTGTCTTTCTAGCAAGGCAAACAACTACAACTTTCTATGAATCAGTTAAACAGAAGAGAGCTCCTTCAACTTGTTTTTCCCATTATCTTGCAGTTCTGGCATATTGGCTTGGCTAAGAGAATGGCCTTGCACTTTGGAGCCTAACAAAACTGGTGGAAACAACAGCTGTTGCTTTCACAGATTTTTTTTCACTGCCCTGCTCTGCCAAAGAACGTTGAAACTTAAAAGGACTTGGTCACCAAGGAAACAACCATCACCTCCCCCCACACACCCATACGTTCCTTTCCTGGATGGGTATTGGTTTACAGCCCATATTGGGCGGCAAGAGAGCAGATCTTTGGCCTGAATCCTCCAGCCTTCATTATGGCACCTTGATGAAGGATGAAGAAAGAATCTGACACAATTATTCCTCCTCTGACCCTTCTCGCTCAACACACTTGATGAGCATGTGTGTGATGAGGAATTTTAATCAGAGATCCTGACATCCTGCACAGGGTTCTGTTGCACTGTTTAACTGCTCTGTTGTTTTGAGCCAGGTGCGTGTCCTGTGTCCCTGGACATCTTCCAGTGTCAGTGCTGGTTTATTAGATCGAGTCAAATTACAGTAGGTTATCTCAGTATAAAAAAAGTACAAGCCCAATGTGATGTATGCTTTTTCAATGGAGAAAAAGGAAAAATAACTTTCCAGAACTTTCCAGGCCAACAGTCTACCTTGAACTACACCTTGCAGTGTCTTCCAGTCCTTTTTTAAATGCCGTGAATTATTCTGCTTTTAATGTGAAGAATAAAGTAACCAAGACCTATTTGAGACTTCAAAATCTAAACCACATTGTTCAAAGAGAATTACAATGAATATATATTCTTATGCTGTGGAGTGTGGAAGCTCTTATCCGAATATTTATAAATCAATAATAAATGACTGTGCTTAAATTTAGCATTCATATTTCCATTTTGTTGACACATTTATAAAATAGATTATTTAGGTATAAAGACTTGAACTCATCAAACTAACGTTTTTAATTAAACCCATTACAGATTTTTGTTCAATTTCAGACAGACATTTTGGGGATGATGGGAATGATGGGAATGATGGGAAAATCTGGTTGTAATAATCTGGACACATGCATGTCTTGGTCAAAATATAATAATACATTTGGTTGTACTGTGTATATCACATTATTAATAGTTTTGGTTTTCATAAAATGTTTCTTTTATCTTTAAAAAGAATTAAAGACCATGACAGCCTAGAAATCCTTCTCAAGTAAACAAAGCCAAAGGCATGAAAGTAATATTACATTTGGGATCTAATTACAGTGTAAAAGAATTCTTGTTTAGCAATTAGGTGTCTGCGATTGTTTTTTTAATTTGCTTGTGTTTCCATCTCTGCTTACTTATGTTGTTCAGCAAAAAACACAAACACGTTCACATGTCATGTTTTCATTTAACTTCTGAATGCTTTGGGCAGGATGTGTCTCACTAAATTTTGCCATGTCATTCCTACCCATGCACCTTCAATGTCATACCAACAATTCATTCAATTCACTTTTATTTTATTTCAACATTATACATTTCAATTATGCATTTGGCAGATGCTTTTATCCAAAGTGACTTACAGTGCATTCAAGTTATACATTTTACCAGTATTTGTGTTCCCTGAGAATTGAACCCCCAACCTTTGTGCTGCTAACGAAATGCTCTACCAACTGAACTACAGGAACACATACTGAGTTACAAAAAAATTCTTTCATGTTCCAATAAAATTCATCCATCCTCTTTTAAAAACCTAGAGTGCAGTAAATTTGGTTAAATGAACCATTTGTTATGGATAACTGACTCTCAGCTCTTTGGAAGACCTTAATGATGGTCTTCTTCTCGAGGTACACTGCTTTTGTTATGATATGGACCAAAGAAAGTGCAAGGACCTGTTGAAACCGTGAAAAGCACCCACAATTCCTCAGGGGATTATTTCCCATTTATTGCATCTGCAGTATGACCTACATTTTAAAAGAGATAATAGCTAAACCTTATAAATTGTCAGGTCAATATGCGACCCTCTCTAACATTTTTAGGATGTTTCCCACTGATCTGAAACAAGTTTAGTTTTTCTCGTACAACAGCTAAGTTTAGGATCTGAAAAGTGAAAGTGGTTTCTGGATCAGTGCAAAAGGATGTGAGGCCAGGTGGTTTTGCACTTATTTTTATTGTGTGTGTCATGCCTCGGAAAACATCTTCATCTTCCTAGAGAACAGGGCAGCCTCTTGTAATGCTTGGGTTAACCCTATGTTGTGCGTCAGTTAAAAGCCATGTTCTCATATAAATTATTGAGGTATTTAAAGTTATCTATTGGAGAATCAAAGCCACCCTTAAATTTAAACTAACTGTACAGCAGAGAACAATGCTCTTGCACAATTCACGCTCAGAGAAGTTTTTCACACTGATTCTGAGCCCTCACCATTCTAAAAAGCTTATCCAAACAGAGCAGCATGGGGAAGGTTAAAGGGTCAAATTTGTTCACATTTTCTTTTTCATCCTTTGATAACAGTACTCCAGAGCACCTGTTTTCACACCTCTTTTAGGTTTTCCTAATTTTTGTTTACTTTGGGATGTATCCATTTGCTCCAGGCATTTCACAGCTCCAGTTCTAATATGGCCAGTGATATCTGTGGGATTCTTAACCCTTCTGCCCTGAGCCGCTGGATAGGAAACAGTTGTTCAGAGCATCAACACAGCCAACCCCTTAAACAAACTGTTTAAGAAGGAATGATATACTACTTAACAGGGAATCAGGGATAGTTGACACAAGGGCTATATCTCATTAATGATAATATTTTGAGTCAAAGGTCCATTTACACAAACATGTTTTCCTCTAGACAAGATTTTATATGTTGTTTTCAAACACCTATAGTTCAAAACATGAATTTTATTCTATAAAATGGCAACATCATATTTTTCATAGTAGCTATTGGGTGTTTACAACTGAATACAATCTAATGACACTAATCATATTTTAATCACCCTAAGTTTGGGTGAGTTGGGCTTGTGATCAGAAAGTTGCAGGTTTGATTCCAGCACTGGCAAGTAGCAACTGAAGTGCCCTTGAGCAAGGCAACCAACCCCTGATTGCTCCCTAGGTGCAGTAGTGTGCTGCCCACTGCTCCGGGTGCGTGTGTGTTCACGACTTGCACAACTTCCTCACCAGTGATGGGTTAAATGCACAGGTCACATTTCGGGTATGGGTTACCATATCTAACAAATACTTCACTTTCACTTATCTAGGTATACATACAACAGTGCATTCCAGCAAATCTAGGTATACATACAACAGCACATTCCAGCAAATCTAGGTTTACGTACAACAGAGCATTCCAACAATTCTAAGTATATGTACAGGAGAGCATTCCAACAGTTCTATGTATATGTACAACAGAGCATTCCAATAGTTCTAGGTATATGTACAACAGAGCATTTTCCATGGTAATCTTAAAATAGAAATTGATACAATGTGATTAAAAGCAATAATGTGCACACCATTTAATCTCACTAATCTCACTAAGAGAAACAACTGAGATATTATAGAGGATCTTATCAAGTCAATACAAATTACAGAGGGTTCATTTTTCTGTTGTTTTTTTAAAGAAACATGCCAAACACAAGTTAAATACCCCAATCCCAGCTGATTTAAGAAACTTCTTCAAGGTCTCCCAACCTTCTCTGTGGCTTCCTGTCTCTGTGTCGCCACTTCGACCTTCATCAAAACCACCATGCTGAGAATTTCCCTTTTGGTCTTCACTTTCACACTTTCACAGTGGGTCATTCCTCCATTTCTCTTTTCATCTTTCTATGTCCATATGGAGAGCTCAATCCAAACTCCCCCTCAACCTCAACATGAAGCCTGTGTTAGCACATCCAGCTGAGACAAAAGTCAACAGTCCTTTAATAGTTTTCATGAAAAACAAGAAGGTCTGGGGAGGAACCAGGAATGGGAATATGTGGGAGGGGTATTATTACTTTATCACAATTGAGTATCAGTAATGTCTGTAAATACATAAAATTCTGCTTGTTATGTATGTAAAAGCATCCGTTTCAGGAGCACACAACTTTACAGGATGATGCTCAGTCAGCATGGAAAATTCAAAGACATAATCATGTCAATACAAGCACATGAAGAAAGTCAGGAGATTAACTCAAGCAAAGCACTTTGACAGCTATGAAAGCCCTGTACATCTATTACTAAACCCTTGTGTGTCTGAATGATGAATGCAATGCATTGTACGCAATTTGTATTTGAATGAAATATAGCAGCTCTATTTAGTCAGAATCCTTCTCAATCCCAACATCAATTCAATTCTGTGATCATAATAATCCTATCTAATGCAATGCAAAAATTAATGTCATTAAATGAGAAATTTAAATATGAGAGATACCCCAAATATGAGACCACTTAAAATTTGATCCGTTTCTCATGCAAACTGATCATGTGGCTATAGAAATGTCATATGAACTAATTGTATATTTTATATACTTTTTTGTACTGTGCCTTTTGAAACAGTACATTATAAACTGCCGACCACTTTCTATCAAATCCATGTGGGTGAGCATGAGGATGAGAAAATGATGCAAAAATGTTATTTTTTAACTTTATAGAACAAACATTTTACACTTTACAGCCATTTGTGTTGCCTGGTTTACACAGACTGACTCTTAACCACATGCTTGAGTAATAGAGTAGCCGCAGTCTGTGAGCGCTGTCTTGGGTTTATTATTGTTAACATTGAGTGGCTTAAGCGGCTCTCTCACTGTTTGTGTCTGTGGCCGCCCCTGCCAGCTGTGCGGACATGCAGAGGACCATGTAAAGGAGCATTCTGGTCTTCTGGTCACTGTTAAAGGTCGTGTACAAGCCTTCACAATGCTGCACAGATGTTGATGTTTTGTAATTTTTTGTGTTTACATTTACATGCAAGCTTTTGGTAAATGCTTTTATCCAAAGCAACTTACAGTGCATTCAGTGTATAGTAGCTTGTTGTAGCTTGTTCCTAATAATTTAAATATCATCTAGATGGAAAGTTCTGAATGACAATCATTGTTGACATCCAAAGAATCACCTGTTGTCAAAACTTCAAACTGTGGCGAACCTGCAGTCCAAAAGGGAAAATAAGAGTAGATATCGGCATAGCTTTTGACAGGTGGTGACAACTCCATGATCTGAACTCATGCATAGATGTTTACTTTTTTGGAGTTGAACAGGTAAGACATTTCTTCATTTAAGCATCCAATATTGTGGTTGCATCTATCTGCATCAACATAATATTTATTAAAACCAGGTAACATTAAAGTCTCATCATGTTTAAACATTTTTAAACATTTTACATTTGTCAAAAAAATAACCTTCTCACAGACCATTTCAACTCATCTCTTCAAACGTGATTTTGACATGCCTGAAAGAGTCACTGCTTTTCATGCCTTCTCGAAGACACACCCTCAGCTGTAATAATTTTAGTAATCATTTGATTTAATAATGTTGAACATGTTTATCACTTGTTGTCATTCTGTTACCATAGTTGTGTTTTAGAAGTACTAAACGTTCTCCTTAAGAGTTTGTGTGTGTTGTAAATTGGCTTGGAGTTCTTTGCTTGTTGTCTGCCAAGAAGATATTCTGGTTAGACCCACAGCTTGAACCTCTCCAAGTGCACACTAGAGGCACACATCTTCCCCAGACTTCTAATAGATCTTGAGCGTCATCCAAGACAAAACATTTGTTGCCTGATCTAAAATAACAGCAAGGAAAGTTTTTCTTTCTCATGAAGGTCTTTGGTTGTTTGGTGGTTGCCCAGTCATTGTTTATTCAGACTCAGTCTGCCATTAGATTCATGAAGAGTCATGCATAATAAGCCTAAACTTATCCTCAAGACAAAACGTATGCTGAATATACTTTGGACATTTAAGCTAAAATTGCTTAAACATGCTTGTTTTGTTAAGAGTTTCTTAAGGCCCTTAGGAATGGGAGGGTTTAGGAATGGTGTGGTTTTTATTAGAAGTGGTGGTTATGGATGTAGTTGACACCAACTGTAAAATAAATTTAATTTGCCAGTTATAATTGTTGGAATTCTATGTTAGCAATGTTTGTATTAAAATGCATAGATATTTGCATTTCATGTGAAGTGAATGAAATAACTTCAATTAACTGACAGTAGATATTATTATGATGCAATATTTGAATGTGCCATTAATGCGGTTTCATGAACAACCAAAATCTGTTAATCAAATCATATGTCACACAAATTTACAGTATGTGGATTTACAGTCATTTCTATAATTACAGTAAGTTTACGTTGGCTACCACAACAGATGAGAAGAACTTCTGTAAAGACAGGTCCAGAACCACAGGGCTGTTTATTTTAGGCCTCCTGCTCGCTGTTTAAATGGCTGATCCCTATTAATATTATTACCATAGCTGACCATCAAGAAACATCAGATGAAAAATGCTTTTAGAAAATTCTAGATGAATGGCATTGTGCACCACAGGGGGTCCAGAGGAAACATGTTTGCAAAGAGGGCTGACTTTAGCCTTTAGCCCACAATGCTGTGCTGCTATAGGAAAGATTTACACACCCATTCAGCCGGCTATGACCCTACTCAAGTTTAGGAAAAAGACAGGCCCTGTGTTTATAGACATTCCTGCCCTGCGCAGACCACAAAGTTTTCCAGTAGTGGCTTATGGTCGTATCACCCTGACTGCATGTGTGATTTTCAACTCAAAACCACTCTTAATCAATCTTAATCATGATTCAGTCATTTTTCAGAAGGCTTTTCTAGCTGGTTTAAATGTATATCATAGCTGCACACAAACAAATAAATTATGCATAAAATATAAACAATTCCTTATTATTGTTTTAAATTAAAAACCAGCTCTGCAAGATACAGATACACAAGATACAGAACTGATCTTTTTCAGGTTTTCCAAGCTAAGGAGACACAAATGAAGCATAATATATTTTGTTCCATACAAAGGTTCTATTTATTTCTGCTTTAATGCTCAGGAGGGGAAATAATCAAGGAAAGTACATATGAAAGCAACCGGTCTGCCTTCTATTACATGGTCTGGAAAATGTCTTGACTGAAGACTGCATCGCATGTGACTGTTGTCCTCAGATTTGAAATCTGTGAAAATGAAACAGGCAAATTCCATGAGCATTAGCTCATATCTCTCAGACCTGAGGCCCCAAAAGACCAAACAATGTCCAGGATCATAGAGAATTTACTGAAGTCTAGTAGATCAAAGAAAGTATGCAATCTCTTATAAGCACTCTTGTTATGTTTGCTTTTAGAATTAGTATATGTTAACGAACTCTAGAACTACTTGATTATAACATTGGTTCAATAATTACCCACTGTTATTGCAGGGCTGCAAAAATCTATTTGCGTGTGCTATACAGATTGTTAGATACTATTATAACTGATGATGTCAAGTTAGTGTTTCATGTTTTGTGCAATTCTCTTAGTTGATGACAGTTTTTTCTTGTTGACTCAAAAACAAAACTAAAACACAAAACACATGATTGGGCTATGAAATATTTTAAGGAAAAACAACTTATGTTGTTAGTATTATTTGGGTGTACCCTAGGGGTGTAACGGTATTCAAAACCCACAGCACCAATGGTACGTTCTGTGTTACTCTCATGGCGTACCTAACGCCCCCCCCACTCCCTAAATCGTAATTAGTACATTTTTAACACCTACTAAGATCTATATATTTTTAAACCAGGCCTAAAATTCAGTACGGGATTGTGGTTAATGCACACATTTTTTTCTGTTCATAAGAAAGACAAAACAAGTGATCAGCATCTTATATTGCATTTGTCACATTTATACATTCATACATTATTTATACTATCTATCTTTAATATACTGTATATATGATGTACATCAGAAGATAAATGACTAGTTTAGAAACAAGGCTCTTTTAATCAGGACTTTATCTGTTGATATCTTAAATGTATTTTTACAACTTTAAAATGTGCATATTTAACTATGGTGAGCATCGACATGGCCATTGACAAAGTAAGTTTAACTAACTGCAAAGTAGTATAACAAGTATATTCCATATATATGACAAGTATATTCCAAAAACCACTATAAATATACTTATACTACAGTACTATAAATATAATAAAAATATACTATAAATAACTCATGGTTGCAGCACACTGTCCTGGAAAACAATTGTTTATAGTATATTAATGTATGTATATGTATGTATAGTAAATTTGTAGTAAAAAAGTGTTTGTAGGGCACCGTTCTTTGTTAAACTGCAAATTTGAAATAAAAATGCATTTGAAAGAAATGTCTTTCCACAATGACTCCTACATGTTCTCCTCCCAAAAGAATTCACCAATCCTCCCCATATGAGCTTCTGATGGGGGAGCTTCTTCCCCTTTTATACTAAAGTTACTGTCAAGTTTCATTATTATTAAGTTAAATGTAAATCTAGTGTTTTTCAGCATTGCTAGTGCCATGCTATGAACCCTATCCCCCCAGCAAACAGAATCGAACCATGGTATGGTGGTATGAAAACTGTGGAACCGAACTGGCATTGGTATATCACTACACCCCTAGTGTACACTAGACCATATGCTAATGTACATTCAAATGTTGACATGTTAATTAGCAATTTAGTAGAATAAACTTTAACCTTTCAGGAAAATGGACCATAATGTTTGTTGACCTCCCATACCACCTGCAACTGTCTAGTAAGTAGCAATGGTCTATTAAGTAGAAATGTGACATTTCTAAAGGTTGTTGGCTATTTAAAAGGTGGGTGGAGCCTTTGAACATGCCCCGTCCCAAACTCCTTGTTTCAATTAGACATGCAGCAACACAAGAAAGCTGCACATTTAAGGGAATCAGCATTTCATACAGACATCAGTCTCAGTCTCAGCTTTGTCAATGTTTTTGCTCTCTCTAATATCACTGTTAACTGTTTATTTATGCAGCTTTCCTCTGGTGATCTATATCTGTAAGCCTTTATCTAACTAACTTTACATATGAACGTGGACCAGAAATGTTTATCTGGAGTTGAATGCCATGCTTATGTCCAGGATAAGGCCCATTTAATGGCAAACCATGGCTGAGTCTGAGTGCTGTCATTGTTGTTGACACATTCACTAGCACTGCGTATACTTTCATGCCAATGAGCTGGAGATAAGGCAAGATTACAAGATAAGAAGCTGTTGCAACTTGTATGTTGACTTCTTAAGGGCAAGAGGCATAGCACTTCTGAAGCATCCAGTGGACATCACAAAACAAGTCTCTAAGAGAGATCTGCTTTAGCTACCATTGTTTGTTTTCAGGAATTCTATGGATCATACAAGACAAAGTCCTATCTTGAATGCTTGAATGGGGAAGACAGATATCTCTAAAATCCCTGGCTCAAGTTTTAAAACTGACATTAACTGTACAATAAATTATGTGTGTTAAGCTCAGATTGCACCATTAAAAGCAATATTTCTAGGTTGCTTCAGCTGTTATGCATATGCAAAGGTTAAAGAATCTTGCAACAATCTGTACAGAGCCCCTTGCCCAAAGAACCATTAGTATTTAGCGACTGACGATTGGCTCTTTTTACTAGAAGGCAGGGCTTCATTTGCTAAAGTGGACACATTTATTTTCATTTTCCCCATTTATATTAATAAAACTGCGACTGCGATCTTGTTAATTCTATAATGTTGGTAAAACTCAAAGAAAGAATGTCACAATTGTTGAGATTTATTTCCAACATACAGTTTGTTTTAACAGTTAATTACAGTTTTGCATTTTTCGTAACGCAGTGTGTTATCATTCAGTATATTAACCCCATAAATTAAGAGAAAATATAAAAGAAACTACATTGAAGATTTCCATTTAAACGCTCATATTTCAATTATTTGTGGGTAAAAAAAACATCCTAAAAATTCTGAAATGTCAAGAGCTTTGCAGTTTGCCAAAAACTTCACACAGTTTGCAAGCAGCGGTTTATGTGTTTTTAGCTAAGCAGGTTAATAAAAATGTTTGGACTCCAGCTTTATGAAGCAAGGCATTTATTTTATTAGTTCAATTTCCTCTCTCCCACTTGAATGTCAAACTCTATTTTCAATTTCCGTTACACATTCCAGAGGAGTACACTGTACTCATATACAGTTTTGGGTGAGGCCTGGGAATTATGGAGAGCAGACCCTGCAGAGCCTTTCAGATGCATAACTATTATTAATGCTTGGGAAAAAGCATAGGAGAGCCTTGTCTGGAACTTTGGATATCAGCAATGATTGAACATCCTGTGCTGTTCCCTAAGGAACAGAAATTAATCTTTTCCCAGACATTGAAACTTTGGACTGTGCAAAACCAACATTTTGCTATGGGTTCAAAGGCTGAAGAGATACTTGTTACACCTTGTTTTTACACCTTTGTTTCAGTTATTGAAGAAGATATGGGGCTTTACAAATCTATTATTTTGCAGGATACTGAATAATGCTGGATCTGAATGAATAGCCATATCTCCTTTAATACTATGGAAATGTCTCTTTTATTACAGTGATTGAAACAACAGCCATCAATTTCCCAAGCCAAACAGCTAAATTTCCATATAGAACATATTATACAGTAAAACAGAGTAACAAAGGGAGAGAGAAAGAGAGAGAGAGCAACATTACAGCATTACTATGTCCATGTATCATGTACTTGAGTGTTTTGCTTAATTTGTTGAAAAACAGACCAACAGAGATTGCATGTGACAACCTGTTGTTGTGTTTTGCCATGCAGAGAAGGTTGCTAGGGCTGCTATTATTCAGTAATTAATTTAAAATCTGTCCGGTAAGGGGTGTGAAATCTAGACTGCATGCTTGAGGATGTGCCAATAGAGGCACAGAGATAGAGAGAGAGAAAAGTAGAGGAGCGTGCTGAGGAAATGTGGGAAAACAGGAGAAAAATACAGAAGAAAAAATGAGGGGAAATAAAAAGAGAGAGAGGATTGGGATCAAGAGACTGACAGGGAAGGGCAATACCACTCAACTTATTTTTTATGACCAGAGAAACCACAGTAAACAAAGAGAGAAGCACATAAAGCATTCAGCTAGTAGCATCTCTGTGGTGCCAGACCAGTGGTTTAAAGTGGCCAAACCAAGTCATTCAGAAGCATACTGTAGAAGCAGTAGTTTTTTAAGCACACTGGGACACTGAGTACTAGAAGTCCAGTAATCTACAAAGGAACTACAGATGACTCCTGCTTTCTCTCTATCAATTCATAGACCTCTCATTATACAATTATATGTTCCTCAATAACCTTGCTTTTTCACAATTGATACATGGAGAATACAAGATGGCTACCAAACATTGAAATCAAACATTATTTTTTCTTTTTAATTAACAGGATTAAAATATAGCAAAATGTATCTAAAATAAAATCCTAGTTAGATTTTTGCTAAATCAATCAAATCTATTCAATGGTATCTGTAAAATAAATTAATTCAAATAATAATTAATGTTTAATAAATAATTATTAAATTATTTAAAAACCAAATATTAATTAATTAAATTAATTCAATAAAATTGAAATAAATTCAATGCTTGACAACCTAATTTGTTGTATTCAAAAAATACAAAATAGTAATTGAAAAAGTAATAAAGAAGTGAGTTTAGAAGAAACAGGGATTGGAAAGTCTTTTTTATGTCAGAACCTTTTAAATTAGATCAGTTGATAGATCACATATAATCAATTCATGTATTATTCAAGGGTAGGGTAGCTAACAGCCTTCTTTTCTAATGCTAATGCTAATATTCAATTAAGTTCAATTCACATTTATTTGTAAAAAACTTTTCACAATACATATTGTTTCAAAGCTTCTTTACAGAAAAATAAAAGTTAAACACTGTCAGCAATAGAGCCATTTAAAGGGGCAAGGAGCAAGGACATAATATTGCACATTGTTTAATGTATTCATGAACTTTGACAGCAGCTAAATACTATGGATTTTGTGTAGATGTTCCCATTAAGAGCCATAATAGAAAATATAACAGCAAAATGTCATTCCATGGGAGCCAATAATAATTTTAACATCCTGAGATCTAAAATCATCCAAGATGTATTATTTATTTCTTATAGGACCTTATTACTGAGGTACTGAAGTTTTCTGAAGTTTTCAAAAGTTTCCATATATCCAAACAAAACACAGACTTGAAAGATTTTTAGTCTTTTTCTCTCAAAAAGAAAATCTTACTTTGAAAGTCAAAGTTCCAAACACTTAGTCATTTATAACCAAATTTGACAGGAATTCTTGGCCTCCAGCTGCATTTCTGAAGATGTTCTCTGTAGATGAGTGTGACATGACATTCGTGTGAGAAGCTCCTCTCCTGCCATTTTTTCGATAACTGTGTCCATGTGTTTGGGCTTTGAATTTCAAAGAGGCTTTTGAGGGCCTTGACACATCTCATGTAACTTCAGTATCTCATCCAAAGAAGGCAATGAAAAGAAGGACAATACATAAAGAAAAGCATGCGTATACAGACATTCACCAGCCACATTGTTCAGAGTATTTGGCTAGGAGTCCCTCATCCTGAACAAAGCCTAAATAGTTTTCTCAACTTAACATATTACCAGATGTTACTGTTTGTCATTTTCACTTACTCTCAATATATTGATGTCTAGAGTTGCTTAAAATGCAGTCTGTCATGCGTAAGTAAAAAAATCAATTGGTGATTAATGAAAATATTTAAGAGTATAACTGTGATTTGTTTTGTAGATGAAGTGATCACTAATCAATTTCAAAAAGTGTGTATTGTAGCATAATTGGCCTTTAGTGGTTAAATTACATAAGATATAAGGTAGGTGAGAAACTTATTAATAGTATGTGCTCATTAATCTTTACATATAAGCTAATTTGGCATAAACCATGTCACACAACAGTTTAGACAGCCTATAGTACAACAATGAGGTTACCTATGCTATGGTGCTTTTTTGCTTCTAACCAGACCAAGCAGGTAATTTACGGTCAGATTTTGGATACTCTGAACTAAGTGGTCTAAGAGCACATCACACCAGTAACAACCGTATTCCAAAAACTGGCTTTGACCACCTGCGATTGTTATGACATGGTTTGTCCAGCTGTGACATTTAACCTTATTTGACAAAATTCTAACTTTCATCACTTTCAAAGAAGAACAATTATCTCGTTTTTAGCACATTTTAGCATCGTACATATGCTATAAACCTAAAACATTTTCTTTTTAGCTGTGGATAAGTTACTTTTTCTAAATTATATTAAATATTGTTTCAATATGTTTACATTCAGGAGGGCTAACGAATCACAATAAGCTAAGAGGCTAATAAAAGTTGTACCACTTTTGCATAGTTACTCTATCTGAATTCCATTTCCCCTCTTTTGTTTCCCCTTGTTTCTGTTCATATACGTACAAAATCCATAGACACAAGTTCTGACATTGAAAGAACATCTCAATATCTCTGCCAAATCATTTTTAAGACCCTGCCAAAATATGACCTCAACTATTTGAACCCATGATCCTAAGGAAGGAACCCATTGAGGAAACACAGTCAAAAATGCACATTACATTTTTTATATCATTGAAATTTATGCATTTGGCAGTACAGCATTCAAGGGAAACATTGTTTCATGTTCCCTGAGAACTAAACCCACAACCTTTGTGCTGGTTTGCACAAGCACAATGCTCTACCAACTGAGCTGAGGAACACATGTACTGTACCATGCACACTGTAACCAGAGCTCGCCAGCAGCAGCTACCAGCAATGTTTGTTTTGTGGAAATCCTCTTGGCATGTGCAGAACAAGACAGAATGGATCTGCTTCATGGTTGCTGAATTGTTTGTGTGTATGTGTGTAATATATAAGGGTGAATAACATAATAACGTACTTGCTATTATGACTCAGTCATGGCCTCCGGAGGGATGAGGGTAAATATGTTTTAAAGGGCAGAAAACATTCCATTGTTATACAGTTCACTTGTATTCACACTGAGTTAGACATATGTTTGCATTTGCATAATTTATATATGGCATGTATATATATATATATATATATATACTGCATTTTATAACAATGCGTTAAGTTTCTTACTTTACTATAGGCTATAAGTTTACTATTTAGATGATCTCAGTCTTTCCTTTAACCCTCACTTGTCCTTAGGCTCAGCTAAGTCCAGTTTTCTGGCCTAATGCTCATCTGGTTTCCATTTTCCCTGCATGGTCTAATGAAACCTGACCGTTTTTAAAAGATCTAGAGTTATGGGCCCAACAATAAATACCATATATTTTTCCTTTGAAGTTGCCTGGGCTGTGGAAAGTAGTAAGATGTCATGTGTTAAAGTTATGATCTGATTCCTTAAAACTTTGCTTGCAAAAAAAGGCTGCAAGCAAATCTACTTTGCTTGATATAACTAAGTTTTAGTGCACGTGTGCCTTATTTATTTTGACAACTGGCAGAGCAGCCCTCTCTCAGGTTTGCCTGAGTGTCAGGTTCTTTTAGCATCCTAACTTTTTTCTCCTACCCTGAGGCTTAAACACTAGAAAAAATGCAGTTAAAAAATAAAAGCAGAAGAAAAAGAAAATATGATGCATGTCCATGCACCTGGTTGACTGTTGTTAACTCATTTATAGGTGCCATTAAATTGAATTGAGTCCTTCTTTCCTCAGGCTAATCTTTCCTTAACATTAACAACCTCCTGTTGCTTTAATTCTAGACTCAATACAATTTTGTCTCAGTGTAAGGCAGATGTTTTGCTACAGGTATGAGTGATTCATTTTCAATCAGTCACTAACCCGCCCATGCTTTTGCTTGTTTACACTCAGTTTTGTCATTATTTTTAAAAGAATACAACAGCTGCACTGAAAAGAAAACTTAACATTTGAATGGGAATGCAAAAGAAAAAAACAACATTGTGACATGTAATGTGTTTTTAAAGTTGTTTCCATTACTCACATACCAGATTAAGATTTACACCACAGCATGTCTTTATGACAACTCAGAGTAATAAAATGCTGTTTCTCCTTGGTCACAGGCCTCACAGCCATTTTTGGAAATGAATAATTGTAGCTATGCAATGTTTAGTGTAAGAAATGCCAACGTTTCCATTACGACTCAATGTCAGTATGTTACATTAAGAGCAAAAAAATAATTAATTTAAGTGTGCTTAGGTCCATTAGGCCATGATTTAAACATTTTTCTGGTCTAATCATTTGGTAGATGAAAGGGTCATGTAAAGAGATGGAGTTGAATGGCTGGAGTGGTCTCTTCTAACCACAGCATTACATGATAAGCCTGGATTTGTTTACCTGAGCCACTTAATGGTCTACCATTTTACAGTAACCAAATATTATCAACTAAAAAATAAAAATTCTGTTAGAATTTACTGAACCTTGTATTGTTTCAAAAATGTATTATTTTTTGTGGAACACAAAATAAACAATAACAATAACAAGTGACTGTTTGTCGAGCTCCAAAAACAACAAAAAGCACCATAAAATTAGTATATATATGACATGAACACTATATTTCTAAATTTCGAACCACTATATTTCTGAAGTTACAGACTTCATGGGTATAGTAAAAAAGTATAAGAACTGCTGTAATCGAATATTGCCATCACATGCCAATAATGAATTTTGAATACATACATAGACTAGACATGAGCTTTGGGGATGGGGCAAGATTACCAGTGAATAATAATTGAAAAATAGCCTGTTTCTCACACAAACTTATTGTATGGCTTCAGAAGATGCCATATGCAGCTGACTCCTATGCCCTACTTTCATAATATGGTGCTTTTGGTGTTTTTACTTTTATTCATTTATACATTTTCTTTTTATGGGAGCCTGACAGTCCCTGGTCATTATGATGTAAAAAAATCTACTTTAAAAAATAATAATAGCAAATAATAATAGCATACAAACGTGACACAACCTGCGGGTAAGTAAATGACAGCATGTTTGGATGAACTATTCCTCTAAAGGTATTAGTGTTAAGAATAAAGCAAAGTCAAATGCACTCTTCAAAGTTTATTAGTACTGTAAGTCATGTAACAATTAGTTTAAAGTATAGTATAGAGTAGTGTAAGTATAGTTTTATATAAGTTTATGTAAATCCACTGCAGAAGTTGATATTGCTCTGTGGGACTGTTCCCACCACTGACTCTATTCATGAGGTGTACTGACACAGAACAAGCACTCCCACAAAACACACTCACTAATCCCGCTACAGTGAAAAGTGAAGTGTTAAGAAGAAGACTGTGGCATCCATTACAAATGTGTAGATTTCACAATCAAAGCTCTCTATTGTTCTTCTGGATTAAATCTGAGCCACGTTTAAAAGCGCAAGGCATGCGGTATTAGGCATCTTTCAGCCAAACCACCTTTTCACCCTGTGTACAACAAAGTAACAACCTTAAGGTGACACTATGGCAACAGACATATTACTGTTATAGGGATCTGTTGAACAATGTATGTTTCAGGTCTTGGAAAGGAAGAACGATATAGAATGACAGAGAAGAAGCGAGGATTTGAGGGATGATCCATCGTTTTGTACGCGTGCCATCTTGCAGAGGCTTGTGAGGAGTAATTTAAGCAGTTAGCATTCTGGGAAGCCAGTGTGCAGCTGACTGAAATGGAAGTTGCAATACAGGAGTGTTGCTGAGCATTAAGTTACTCACTAATCTGAGTGGTGTTACGTTTCTGGTGTGCCAGCTGGCCCTGTGAGGCTACACTGTTATAATGCAATCACTAAAATGAATTAAATACCTGCCTCTATTGTGTTCTCCATCAGTTTTTTCAAGCTTTATGAAAAATAAGTGAAAGAAGTCATCAAGCTGCCTAATTAGAGGGTATAAGCAGTTACCTCAAAAGGCTCACACCCAACTATGTGACTGTATCACCATTTTAAGGAAGGCTGCTTCTGAAGAATTGTCCATCTGTTAAAAGACTGTGGCCTGAGGGTCTGGCTGAAAGAAGGCGACATGGATCGATGGTCTCATCTCAAAATGGCAGACAGCCACGTATAGACCCTAGCACAACATTATCCCACCTTTATGACCAAAGGTTAATGTCAGCCATATGTCATTGTGGCATGGGCCATGGTGCTGAGCAATTTTCAAAAAGGTTCTGGTTGGGCATGTTCTGTGCTGTGCTATGGAAGGTAGCTCAGATAACTAGGGAACAGCCCTTATTTTTCCAAAGGGCCACTTCAACTCTGAGTCTAATTCCTTTTTCCTGGAATTTTCAGGGCTAGGATTGTAAGGTGATTTTATAGTGTTAAACAATGTTTCTATTCATGCTAAAGAATGGTGGGAATATGCTCTCATTTTAAATTACAGTAATAATTGTAATTTTACAGTAATTTAATTTTATATGTAAAGTTTTACAGGAATGATTTTTATCACAATCTTTGTGCCTGAGTAAGACATTAATAATTCTGCTGGCTCTGCAACACAGGGAACCATTTTAGCATGGTCTGAATGTATACAATGTATATATTGTAAAAAAAAATGAAGCTCTTTAAATTAAACTGGAAGCAGATGCCAGCAAATGACTTCCTGTTTAGGGTTAAGTGGATGTACTAAATGAAAATAAGTTGGCACCATTTTTGCTAAAAGTCACCATAATTATAATGGAAAAAGCAGGGCATTAAGATTTATAACCAAAAAACCAAGCCTCAGCTTCTAAAGAATACAACCCAAAAAACAATAACTTTAGCAGTAAAGGATTTAAACGTCTCAGTTTCTGATTGTAACCATAGTTCTCTGAGAAGGGAACGAGACACTATGTCACAATAGCAACACTATGGGAATGGTTTTGTGTGATTATGTCCTGAAGCATGTGTCAAATCCAGTCAACAGTGAGTCTGATCCTCACAGGCGGGGAATCATAAGGATCAGGAAGCTTAAAAGTGCATCCAAAGCAGTGTTAGCCTCTGATAGGTCAAAACAAGAGATCATAGGTATACAGGAAGCATGGCATGTCTCTTCTCAGGGAACCATGGTTAAAGTCATAACTGAAACATTCCCTTTCGAGGGAACTCACATTGTGTCACAATAACAATGTTATGTTATTGTTATTTGTATTTTGCTAATATTGTTAATGTTATTGTCATTGTTATTTTATATGTAGTTATGGGAACTAAATACCAATGCTGTCATATTTACAAGTGTCTATCTAGTGTGTATCATGGCGAGCACAACTAAGACAAGAGAACCCGAGATTCTGGAGCTGCGCTCATAATATTTTACATATGTAAGATCATCTCACACATCCTGCATGAGGATCCCTGACACCAAGGCTTTAGAAGCTACCATAATCCTGGCTGAATGAGCTTTAATCATTATAAGAGAGTGTGGATTAGAGGGCTCATAAGCAACTGACTCTCAACTCTCCACTTGCTTAAAGTTTCCTTGGCTGCAGGAAACCCTTTGCACAAAAACAGCTGTTTTAACTTTTCTCCCCAGTGCTCGCATAGGACACACCAGATTAAGCTTCTTCTGGTCCTCACTAAGGAAGGGGTAGAAAAGAAGGCCTGCAACACAATGGTCTGAGGCACATTAGTGGATACCTTGCTTCTTGGCTGGCCAATTGATTATAAGCTTGGCTATGGCATGAATCACAACCTCCACCAGCTCTTCATATGCAAGAGAGTGCTGCGGGTCTTGGGGGGGAAAGAAACTGCGGTGTGGTTTCTGCTAAATCTATCTGCGATCCCCATGACCACACTCAGCAACAGTGGGATCAGAGCCCTGAGGACCGCAAGTCTGATCACCCTCCTCGATGGTGGGAGCGGAGCACATGCACAGGAAGTGTTTCACAATGTGCACAGTTAGCTCCCTTGAAAGCAGTGTTCATAAACTACAGTCTTTGAACTCAATAGCATTTATTCAAAAACAAGCACTGATAAATAAACTCCTCGTTAATATCTTTAGCCAAGTCAGATTGAGTTGTGTCACCAATAGACAGATATGAGGGGGATTAATGCTAGGTTGCGTACTAAATAACAAGAAATGCACTTGTGAAGCAAACTGCCAGTGACTCTAATCTGAGGAATTTTGATTCCCTCCCAAGGTCAGTAATTGGGTCTTTTTGTCTCTTTTTCTCACTGTCTTTCTCACTCTCTTTCTCACTTTCTTTCTTTCTCTCTTTCTTTCTCTCTTTCTTTCTTTCTTTCTTTCTTTCTTTCTTTCCCTCCAGCAGGCCTGGGCATGTACTAAAGCTCTTTGAAATGCATCTTCCATTAGGTCAGCCAAAAACATGCTTTGTCAAAAACCAAATGCTCTTTCTCATTATTTGAGTCCTATGGGAATTCAGAGACACACAGAACACAAAGCTGAGACACAAAGCTCTTTAGCCACAGAACTAAAGCTGAAATCTGGGTTCACATTACAATTATTTTATTATTGAAGATCCATTATTTTTACACAGCTGCTTCATCTGATGTTAACTAAATTCCCTCCTTTAGAAATTAAAATAATCTTACATTATATTTCATTTTCCACTCTGATTACAGATAGAATAATCAAATTGGGAATTTAGATTTAGAATTCTCAAATTCAAAATCTAAACTCAGCTCACAACTTTCACAACCAACATCTGAAGATCTTGAGATATTTCGATTACTAATCAGTGAGGCCATAGTGTTTTTTACCGATTATGGTAGAATTGTGCATAGATATATCTGACATCCCTTTTTCACTACAATTAGGGTTCCCATTTACACCAGAAAGATGCTGAGCAATTTTACACCCTTAGGAACAAAACAAAGACACCAAACCCATAAATGCCACAACATGACCTAACAAGAGAAACAAGAACTTTGAGAATGCAGTGTAGCTAAGGGGGAATAACTATGTTAATGTTTATATGTTTATATATGTTTATATGTTAATCAGTCATTTGTTTCTCATGCTTTGTCAAATCTCATTTACATATTTTGTTTGTTCATAGTTAGTTAGTGACTTAGAATTAGATGTATTTATGGATCCCTAAGTGTCTATACAGAAAAGTTCACAAATCAATGTAATGTAATAATGTAATGTTTCTTGACAGAAGAGATTTTGTGATATGACATGTGGGATCAAAGTTCCCACATTTGCTCAGATTTGCTTTTTGATTCCCTGGTAAGCGTTGTTCCTATTGTAACCAGAAACATACATTATGTTAATATTGATTTTCCTGACAGCTGCATTTAAAGCAAGAACAATCAGGCCTAAGTTGTATGCAAATTGTGGGAGCCGTGCTGCACTCACAAATTTTTTCCCATCAACCCCCTTCGACTACGCCACCAATACCTAATCCCCTTACAAGTTCCCAGCCAAACAAGAGGGCAGGAGGGGAGGAGACAAGAGAAAGTTAAAGCTGCTGTTAACCAGCTTACTGCAATTAAAATTTAGTTTGGGCTTACAAGGAATCCTTTCACTATTGAATAAATCAGAGTTGATATGACATGGTTTAGGTGGAAGTGATGTTTTTTGAGCAGTTTTCTGGCAAAGGTCTTGTCCCCCTGTAATTACCCAGTCCCACCTCCTGTGCTCTGGGCTTCAATATAGATGAATGGCCCTCTTCTGAGCGCTGGAAACTTCATCCTCCTGCCGCATTGCCCTCTGGCTTTTGCTGTCCTTATAATCATGTCGTTAAAAGAAATGTCAGTACACACCAGTGGTTTCATTTAAAGAGGGCAGGTGAAGTGTTCTGCAGATACTTCACTGACTCATAGCTGGCGAGGTATCATGGTGAAGTGGTGGAGGAGTTCTAATTATGGATTGTAATCATGTTTAATTGGAGGTAAATTTCCATATTATCCAAGAGAATTATTCTAGATGGCTTACTCTAGAAAGAATATTTGAATACTATATAAAATGGTTTGAGGAAGGTGGAGAACAGTCCTAAAATGTAATTTCTGTGTATCTTTTTTTACTTTTTTGTCTTATGTCTTTAATGTTTTTTTGCTAAAACATATTGTATGTATCGTATTGTATGCAACAATGCAAAATTGTGAAACATGCAATACAAATAAAACTGAATTAAATAAAAGTATTGCCATACATTGACAATGAATCATTTAAATTTTGTAAGTTTAGTATACAGTATAAAACAAAACTAAATACCTTCACCAACACAATCTCATGAGCAAAACTTGGCTGTCAGACTCCAAAAATGAGGCAACAAGTTTTGAATTTTAAAATTGTTACAAAATGTAACTTTTAATACAAAATCTCTGTCCATGTGGACAGAGATTTTTAATACAAAATCTCTGTCCACCATTTAAAATTTTGTTGTTATTAACATTGTAAACTTGCCGTGTAAAAAAGCATTACATTATGTTTGACATCAGTGATGTCAAATGCCATTGGTTTCTGCATGGTTTGGTGGTGCAGATGTTGCCCTGCCATCATATAATATGTAGGACATTATGTGTGTAAGTTTTTTAGCCAGTTGACAATTTCAGAGCAATTTCTCATCCTGCCAAAACAAACCAATTATATGACATGCTGTAATATTATTTTTAATGTGCCCATTGCGCACATAGTGAAGTAAGACAAGCAGGGCTCAGAAGTAGGTGATTTAACATCACTGTTTGCTAACAGAGTTCCACTTCTAGAAATACATTGTAATTCCATGGCTTCATCCAGCAAAACAAAGTTACTCTTTTCTTTCTATCCTCACCTAAGCACCCCACCTTTCTCTGTGACTGCATAGGTCTGTCTGAACACTTGACAGCCTATATATTTAACTGTCACAACTCAACAAGCATTTGTGACAAGCTGTGGTAAGTCATTGCCCCTCACAGCTGAGAGAAAATAAAGACTCTTTCCCTCTTGCTTTATCTATACCTTAACCTCAGATTGGTTAGAGATGATGTCATAATCACAGACCTAGACACTCTTTCTTTAACATCCATCACAAATACAAATGTGACTAATTTTTGTCGTTTTGACATGAATACTAAATGGTGGGTGTACTTTGAGCTGAAGTTACACACTAAATGCTGTGACTGTATAATGTTGAAAATGTCATGTTTTCAAAATGAGCAACATGTGGCCATGTGTTGTCGTAATGGTCTTCTTCTTTCATTCTTTTTCATTTATCTTTCACTCTCACATGCCACATCAAAACATGTCAGTATTACTGTATGTCAATAAATGCACATCATGCACACCTCAGATGTCTGTGAGAATCAGGCATGATACCATTTTTCTTACAGTTGTGAATCCTGTGTACATACCTTTATGCTATAGATTTTCAGGGTATTATAAGCTTATTATTTGTGCACCCACAAGCACAAAATGCCTAAAAGTGTTTCTGTAACAATTTATGCACCCCGACCACCTCACCTGTAAAATCTTCTTTGAAAACTTTTATTTAACCTGAGCTTAGTTGAAACAACATCTAGACATATTCCCTTGATATGCAATGGCCTGCCACAGAAGAATTTTGGTTTCACTTTGTCCACTCAGTCACTCATGCATCTTTCTGAAAACTGATGACTGACTAACACATTGCTCATGATAATTTTCTTAACCTTTAGTTCAGGTATGAAAAGGTGAAGCTTAACATAATCATTACCACAAAGCAAAAAAGATTATGGCTGTAAATAGTGGTCCTTTCAAATCTCTCAGCAATGGGCTTTCCAAGGACTGTAACAGTGCAGAGAGAAGAGTTCTGTTAAGACTAGCAAAGCAGCTAAATAAACTCTGATGACAAGACTAAGAGCTGCACAAACAAAGGATTAGGTGAGAGCTGAAAGGAAGGGAAAA
Organism: Chromobotia macracanthus; assembly: GCA_036877525.1. Lineage (NCBI taxonomy): Eukaryota > Metazoa > Chordata > Actinopteri > Cypriniformes > Botiidae > Chromobotia > Chromobotia macracanthus. Next base: position 637,185 of record JAZGTH010000058.1, read on the forward strand.
AGTATTTATCTTGAATGAAAGAAACCCTGATGTATTGTGTGTTTCTATACCCTGTTATTGAACTGACATCCTCTGGTCCTTTCTGTAAAGTAACACATATGCTTGTTCCATTTTTTAAACAATCAGAAACCCCAAAACTCATTTGAGTCGTGTAGTATCTATTATATGTTGAATAAACTATTATATAACTTGGCAGTAAATGTACTCTGTATATGTCTGTGGACCCCTATGAATGTAACAGGGTTGCAAATATTACAAGCGTTGCATAAAATTAATAGAAAATAAACAGCACATAAGCAGCTAATTTTACTGCACCCATTAATGGAAAGTCCCATATAATCACTGTAGTGACAAACAGTGGCTTTTGATTTAATGTCATGTTGAAGGCCTATCTTCAAGCTTTAAAACTCAGGGCAACATTGTAGAATTTGCACAGAAAGGCATGTTTTGTTGGTTAATTTGTAGGTGAGCCCTCCTAAGCATTGATGATAAAAAGGTCACATCAGTCTATTGCACACATAAAGGTATTTTGTCTGTCTTAATAAATTAAAAACTAAAAGGATTTCAAAATGTTTTATCTTATTGCCAACTAAAGGCAATGCTGTTTTCTTATAGTTTCATCTTCTCAACTTTTTTATATTGAAAACTGCTCTTTGCTGTTTTTTTCTAGTTGAGTTTTATTGACATGCTGTGATATTTCATGTAATCTGACAAAAGGTCTCATTGATATATAACCATATCATGTTGATTTTGACCCAATCAATACTGTAACCAAACACTTCATTTATGCAGTGTTGTTGAAAGGAACCACACTGATGTTTCACTTTTAAGACTTCTGCTGACAGATTGACATAAACAAAAAGCCACACTTTAACCATGCAACCTGGACCCTGACATGACTTGTTGCTACTCAGCTGAGCCTGGCATCTTGAGGCTGGTTTGATGGCGCACTGGCTTTAGGACCCCTGACAGTTCATCTGAGCTGGCCATGGCGTGCCCGCTGAGAAGTGTGACAGCAAGACCTGACAGCTCTGGGGCCAGACCCAGGGACATGCTGTCACAGCAATACAATGGAGCTCCGCTGGTGTATCTCAGACATCAACAACACCCTGCTTCCTGCTGGTGGATTAGAAGGGCCGGGACTACAAAGAGGCATCTGACAAGAAAGCCCGTGTTAAATTGGGCATTAAATTTAACATTCGGTCACAGGGTCATAAGTATTCAAATCAGAAGATGGTGAAAAATAGACATTAGATTTGAAAAAAGTTGGGTGAGTTTTTCTAAGTGCCCAGAATGGGATAATGTGTTCAGTACAAAACATTACACCTCTTGGGGTGCTTAGAAATCCTATTATAATTTTCTTAAAAGAACTGCATGGTCCTAATGAAGTAAAAACCAAGGAATGCAGCATTCCCAAAAGGGTCTTGTTTATTAGAAGACAGATTACAAAATTAATTTGGCCTCTCGCCCGCGTCACAGAAGTCTAATTAATCCAGGATTCAAGACAGACATAAACTTGGATCCAACACTCACTGACAACGGGGTCTGTAATCAGCTTGAAGCTTTCAAGAAGCAAATACTGGATTCTCTTCAAAAGGCTCTCCAATGCATATTGGTCACACTGAATATGGACGCTGTGCCCCATTAAAAAGAGACAGCAGGTGGATAAAAGCTCAGAAACCTCTAAGCCTGAAGAAAAAGCTACCCTAAAATTCAAAACTATTACCACGCTTAAGGTTTCATCTGTGGTTGCCCTGGTCAGCCTTATGTGCTTTTGCTTGCTGCTTGCAGGAAAGCCATGTTTTACTTTCATTTAAATCCTGTTCCACAACCACAGTAGAAAAACACCACAGAACCCTGGCGCAACACTCATGTCCAGCCTGCTGTTCAGCTAACTGAAATAACTGATCATGAATTTTCACTGCAAAGAAGCAATTTCGGCACTGTGTATGTACACAGTTCATGAGAAGACAATAGTTTGATACATAAATGCCTCATTTGCAGCAGATGGTGACCAGTCAAATGTGATAGTTTTCTATACAATTTATGTTTTATTATTTGTTTTACTTGGTTATATTATGGAATTAGACAAAGTAATCTGGTGGTATGTTGTCATCTCTGAAAATGTTTTAGTGAAACCAAAAGTCTGAATGGTTCCATAACATAATTCCCTGAACAGGCACTCATAATTCATGTAGATGATATTTTTATATTTGAATTTATTTTAACAAATTATCAGTTAATCATAGTATATTATTATAATGCATGTTAATTTTGTAAATAAAAGTATTATAAAGTGATAATAATATATCTTCTAAGATGCGCACATAAACTGTGTGATTTAAACATCCAATATGTTACAGAAGTGTTGCAAAACATTACATTTCATTAAAGAAATGGCCTAGTAAACATAGGAACATATAAACATCCAACTTCATGGGGCTTGTTGACAGGGCCATTGCTAAAATTTACAAGTCCACATTTTTATGGGTTGCCCCCTTGACACCAGGCCCAATGAGTAGGCTGTACCATAGAGACCCTTAGTGGGCCCCCTTATCACTCAGTGTTTCCAGTCGTCCTGTCCCGATAGTGACAGTGACCTGGTTCATATCCTGCAGGATTTTAACATTTCTGCTCTTTATTTCTTTATTATCAATACTCCTGTCACTACAGGAGGAAGAGGGTCTTGTTTTCTTTCAGGGTAAATTTGGATTAACAGGATTGGTGTATTTTTCCTTAAAAACTCATTCTGACAGGTGAAAGAAAGCAAAGTGGCTGCTCATCATCAGTACCCGCACACAGCTTTCACTGTAAATATCATTAATGAGCTACAACCTCAAACACATTTTACAGACTGTAAACACATGCACACTGTGGCTGTAATGGGCCAAATTCACAAATCACCTCAGCAATGAGCTAAGAGTCTGGCCATTACCCCGGATTTTAGTCTGTTTATTTATTTTGTTTTACAATTTCTTCAGACATGAGCACAAGAGTCGCATTGATGAAGCGAGGGGGCGGAGTCACGTCACTGTAATAGAAGCTGAAGGGCCTACTAAACGCATGCAGATGCTCATTGAAATGCAACTTACCGCTGCACTTTGACAGGCTTTGACATGCATAAAGGCTACATTCCTCCCATGAACTCACCATCACAAAAAGTACATGATGAATATCACAGGTTTGGGTGTGAGAAGTTGCATAGAAATAAAAATAACCTGCTGAGACTCCAAATAAATAAATAAAATAAATAAGCAGCTTGGGCATGTAGAGTTTACATTTACATTATGTATATATAATGTAATATTTTTACATTATATATTACCTAATGCTTGTTACATTTTTGTAACTTTAGAATTTTAACTTTCATGTTCAGTTTGAAACCCAAAAGCCAGTTTAATATTTCTGTACTTTTGATAGACTTGCAATAGATTGTAATAGAGTTGATAAATTTCCACATGTAAATTTCCACATGATCTTCTTTCTAGTCTACACAGACACATTTTCTTCCTTAGTGACCCTGAACAAAAACAACTACTAAAATGGATACCACATTTCTACATGTCTGCAGTAAAACAGAAGGTTAAAGCTGGCTACTGGGTTTTGACTAGGTCAGAGAAACATATTAAAAACATCTGAAATAAAAATTGTATTTATTTATTTTATTTGTTTTTTTTATTATTGTTTTTAATTTTACATTTAGCTTACTGAGGTCTCAAGGAACACAATCATAAAAGCAGTACAGTTAATCTCAACAAAACATGAGTACTGCTAACAAGTATTAATTGTCATTCATTAATAAAATTAAATTAAATTATACATTTTTTTTTATCATTTATCATGTATTTATATTATCCTATTGGCACCCTCAAAAAATTGGCTTTCACTAGGACTTAAAACACATAAAAACGTAAAACGGAGCTTTCAGTGATGAAATTTGCTAGCTTTGGGCAATACCTGTAATGCAGCAATGACAACATTTCATTCATTCACTTTGTCTCGACTCCACACATTACTGGAGGCAACTTCCGCCTTCTGAGAGGGCTTCATAATTTAAGGTTGTTTTAATCAGTTATACTGCTTCCAGATCCCCCACACTGTAAAACGACCAACTACAAATCATTTAAAGATGATGATGCATGTTGTAAAAAACACAAACGCACAGAAAATTGCCTGGAAGGTAAATAATCGTGTGTGGTGGTGATAGTGAGCCCGCATGACTGTGTGTGTACAAGCATATGTGTAGTGAAACCGAGGTGTTACATGATAAATGTGTAGTAAACCGTTCCAAGACTATTCTAAAATCCCCTAACAACCAACTAGAAAAACAATTTACACCGAGGTCCACCTAAGCCAAAACAACAGCTCAAAGTTGTTTAAATGTTTCACACAATCCTATATGAGAGGAAATAAACATGCTATAATGTGGTTTATGCTTGTCAACTTGTTTTTATAAGCTCTAGGGTCGAATGTACTAAACAGATGCACCAATTTTGTGCACAATATGTCAGCACGCTGTGTAGCCAGACATACTTTTGTGATTTTAAAGAGCCAATTTAGGTTACCTAGATTACCACAGTGCTGTTTAGTCCTAGTAAAGTATTTCAGGTTGTGATGGTCTGCCATCTAGAACACATAAGACTGGCAAACTTCATTCAGAACAGATAAAGTGGGCACTAAAACAACAAGTATGTACTGTGTATGTTATAGCTATGCACCATGGCTGAAAAAAAACACAAAGTACTTCAGTCATGGTGTTGTCTTTAAGCAATCATATATATACCCAGTGTAATCTAAATTGATCTTTGAGAGGAGATAAACAAGGATTAGGAAGAATGTGCAGGAGAGGTGAGTCTGTCAGGTCTGATTTCAGATTCAGAATGACAGGACGTAGGATTCATCCTCTGCAATGGGGGAAACTAAGCTGATCTGAGTCTAGGCCAAGCCACCACATGGGGGGCCTGCAGGGAAGGTGAAGACCTGTTTTTTCACTGCTCATAACTGGCCAATCCATGTGGTTATTAGAGCCTGTACTGTGATGGTTTATCCAAGTAATTCCACACAAATTAACCAACAAGAGCCACAAAACCGAGCAGCAGCGTGCTAGCTTAAACATTTACAGTAGCCTAATGAAGAATTTTTGCACTTACTGCAAGTCTTTTTTTAGACTAATGATTGGCTCACAAACATTGCATGATTGTCTTTGGAGGGAGCGAGTAACTTCTGTTTTGGGCTTCAATTGTTTATACAGTTAAAAGAAAGCCAGTGGGACGGTATAAGGCCGCAGTGGGTCTGAAACTGAAGCAGGGCCGAAAAGCCTTTATGAAAGTGCCAAATATGATTCATTGTAGTCCACATGCCATACAATCTTCTCCTGTGTTGCTAGGAGAACCCCCTGCTGAGGTGCAGTTAGAGGGGAGGCGGGTGGGGGGCTAAGTGCCTAAGATGGCTGTACAGTTTCAGTTGTGCTAGATATGACTGGATGCTCCTATTCCTGTAAAGGCTGCCTGGGTGGTCCGAGGTGGGGGGCAGGATTTTAATACTACCACCTATTAGCTACAGTGGGCTGTGATTTATGCAGCTGTCAGCTTGAACTTCATCAGGCCCGTGGACCCTGGTGAGTTGCGGGCACCCAAATCAGGACCTGAGCCTCCCATATTCTCTCTTAAGGACCCAAAATAAACCTTCAAGGGAGGGAGAAAAAGTAGAGAATGAGTAGGAACAAATAAAATGAGAGGAAAATAGTCAGTGCATACTGCTCTCTTGCTGAGCCTGCCTACTGAAATACTGCATGTCTCCTTTTCAAGTTTTGGCCTGCTGTACCACAGGTGCAGAAGAAAAAAAACAATGGTTTTAAAATGAGCATAACAGTTGTGTTTAGAGGCAAAGGATATTATTTCTATATAAGCATATTAATTTATATATAGTAGTACAACCCCAAATCAGAAAAAGTTGGGACAGTATGGAAAACTCAAATAAAAGTGATTTCTAAATTTACTTTGACTTGTATTTCATTGCAGACAATACAACAGCACATTAATGTGTTCATGATTTTTTGTTTTTCAAAAAAAAAAAAAAAAAAAAAAAAAAAAAAACCTATTTTGGTTCTTGCAACACATTTCAAAAAAAGTTGGAACAGAAAAGCATTTACCACTTTGTAATGTTGCCATTCCTTTTCACAACACTTAAAAGACGTTTAGGGACTGAAGACACCAAGTGAAGAAGTGTTTCAGGTGTAACTTTGTCCCATTCTTGCTGCAAACAAGTCTTAAGGCAGGCAACAGTACGGGGTCTTCGTTGTCGCATTTTGCTCTTCAAAATGAGCCACACATTCTCTATTGGAGACAGGTCGGGACTGCAGGCAGGCCAGTTAAGTACCTGCATCCTCTTCCTCCGCAGCCAGGACTTTGTAATGTGTGCAGAATGTGATTTTGCATTATCTTGTTGAAATATGCATGGACGTCCCAGGAAAAGATGTCTTCTTGAAGGCATCATATTGTGCTCCAAAATCTCTATGTACTTTTCAGCATTAATGGTGCCATCACAGAAGTGCAAGTTGCCTTTACCAAGGGCACTGACACAACCCCATACCATGACAGACCCTGACTTTTGGACTTGTTACTGGTAACAGTCTGGATTATCCTTTTTTTCTTTGGTCCAGAGCACACGGTGTCCATTTCTCCCAAAAAAATACCTGAAATACTGATTCATCTGACCACAGTACACAATTTCACTGCGTGATGGTCCATCCCAGATGCCTCCGAGCCCAGAGAAGTCGACGGTGCTTCTGGACACTGTTAACATAGGGCTTCCTTTTGGCACAGTACAGTTTTAACTGGCATTTGTGGATGTAACTACGTATTTGTGGTACTTGACAAAGGTTTGCCAAAGTAGTCCTGAGCAAAGTAGTCCGGACATAGTGCCGCCTGAGGGATCGGAGAGCACGGTTGTTCAGCTTAGGCTTGCGCCCTTGTCCTTTATGCACTGAAATTCCTCCACATTCCTTGAATCTTTTAATTATGTTATGCACTGTGGAAGGTGAAATAAGCAAATGTCATCCTATCTTTCTTTGAGGAACATTGTTTTTAAACATTTCAATAATTTTCTCACGTATTTGTTGGAAAACTGGCGATCCTCGGCCCATCTTTGCTCTTAAAGGACTAGATCTTTCTTGGATGCTGCTTTTGTACCAAATCATAATTACAATCACCTGTTGACATCACCTGTTTCAAATCACATCATTATCTAACCAATTTACCTGATTACTAGCCCTAAATTGCTCCTGTTCCAACTTTTTTTGAAATGTGTTGCAAGAACCAAAATAGGAATTTAGTTTTTTTGAAGAGAAAAACAATAAAAATAATGAGGAACACATTAAATAATGTGCTGTTGTATTGTCTGCAATGAAATACAAGTCAAAGTAAATTTATAAATCACTACTTTCTTTTTTTATTTGAGTTTTCCATACTGTCCCAACTTTTTCTGATTTGGGGTTGTATATATAGTTTATATGGTAGTTTTTTTTTATTCATGTAAGGACCAGTGTAGAAAGAAATAATAAACAAATAAAAATGTATAACAAATGCAGATTTTCAAACTAAATTTTCTGAAAAAAGAATGTAATTTTTACAGAAAATCATCAAATGTAAATTGTTTAGCACTTTGTTTACTCTTGACAGTGCCCCACATAAAAAATACATATAAAACTAAAGCATTTTTAATTAATTAAAAATGTAATTAAAATGTCTCTAGTTTAAATTAAATGATTCTGATCTGTTGCTGTGTTTTCAGAAGCAGGTATTGTTTAGATGTAACCAACCAATCAGAACATCAGTCATAAAAGATCTTACTCTAAAAATCAGCTATCAAAACCTGACTGGCTTATAACTATAGTCATTATCCTCACCTAGAGACCTGCTAAGAATTTGGCTGGTGGTGTCATTCGTGTCTGGCTAGGTCATCTTCTAATAATGATAAAGACATTGCTGCCAGAAAGGATTTTTCCTGTGTAGTATTAATAATTGTAAATAAACTTCTCTTGCAAGTCCATAGCCATGATGCTCATTTTACACTTTACTTGACAAAAGGTGTTTACAAATTCATTATATGAATATAGCACTGAACATGTTAAGTGCTTCTACTGCAATATGGTATCCTTCCAGCAAACACATTAACAGCAATTTCCAATCATTTCACAATCATCTCCAACCCAAAGATATAAAGGCCCCCGTGAGGAGGCAAATAAATACCAAGAGCTCAGTTTTAATCTCATTTAGGTCTGTTTAAAATCAGCATTACAGATTTACCTGTCAAGGATCCCTGTAAATGGAAAAGTGCAGACCTCAAAAATGTTGTCAGCCTAAACACTTTGCATTGACAGATGACTTAACTAACTGAAAAAGTACTGTAGTTTGTAATAATGAGCACATTAGAACTTGAAGTGTGAGTTCCAGCCATAAGTAAAGTATCCTTATTATCTTTGTAGAAGGGAGGCAAAGACTTCCAGATGAAAAATGTCTAAATCAGCTGTGGATAAGTTCCAGTATACTACATTGTTGTTTGTTTATTTATTTATAATTATTTTGTGGAATGGCCCTTCAAAATAGTCAACAAGTGCCAAAAGTAAAAACGTTATTTACATATACATATATACATAAAACGTTGGTTACATATTCCTCTTATTATTTTACCTGTGGGAAAATACACAAAACACTCTCTCCCTCATTGCTGTTAATCCCTAATCAAAACAGCACCCTGATCTCACCATGGCTTAATATAAAACATCAGCAACACTATGAGGAACACGTCTCTTTTCTCTATTCATTATAAAGAAGGTGTTAGCACTAGCATGGGGTACTCACTAATTGGCCACCAGATGGTCATTATGTGGCATGTTGTGGGTGGGTGTGGGGGGGTATTGCTGAGCACCTGGGGTATTTTCTGATTAGAGCTTTGTTGACAGATGATTTATTCATGTCATGTCATTGGTCAGACCTCTCTAGCCGCAAAGCAGTAATTAAGAGGGTCGCTTCCAAAATGTCCAGGCCACTGGCAGAAAGTACAAATCACACAAATAAAGTAACTTGGGAGTTTGCGTAAAGCTCAAGCTGCATTATAGAACTTGAATCTATAAGCTGGAGCCTCTGGTATAACATGCTTTGGAGACTGACAAAAAAACATATATTGCTACAAGTTACATTGAAAACAATAACACAACAGCAAAAAGAAGCCACAGAAAGACTTAAGTCAGAAATTCTTGTGAGGCAAATGTCTTTACAATTATATATGGCTAATTTATGATGTGGTGCGTATGAGTGCAAATATTTGGTTTCATTGTGTTCTTTCTGTGGTTGAACCCGTATTATGTACTTCAAAGTCGAAAGTACTTGCACATGTGCGGAGTGTGACATGCGCCTCTTCTGCCAAACTCCTTGTATAAAGTGGTTTGCTTAATTTACATTGGGTCAGGTACAGAGGTCATGCATTTTTGATAGAATGGCTTTGCTTGGAGTCACCAGCCATCTTTCCAGATGTGCCAGAACGTCATCAGACAGTTTATAAGTAGAACCACATCATTTTTTTGACATGATATTAAAGATGGCACTATGGTTTCCCAAAACAGAAACTAACTTTGAGTAGTTCACCACAATTTCTCACCACAAGAGTTGTTCACATCCAAAATTGTTGAAGAGAAAAAATGTGGAATAAATATCATAATAATAAAACTAAGCTTGCACTAAAGACGTAAGCATGACTTAGTATGATTACAGACTAAACTAAAGCAGAATAGAAAAATGAATGTAGTTGTTTAAGCACAGGGCAGTTAAAATGTCGGCTCCGATTCCCATCTGTTAGTGAGTAATTTTTCATGTTTTAAAACATTTTATTTTAAAACATTTAGATTACATTATCTGTATGGTCAAATGCGTAAACACCTAAAAAGCAGCATCATGCAAATGCAGCCACTACAGAAAATATATTACTGTTGTTATGTTTAGTATAAACCTTTTTAGTATTAACATTCAGGTAAAAAATTAAGATTGTAGCTAATTCTGTTAATCCGTGTCATGTAGAAGTGTAACATATGTTTAATGTATAATGTCAGTATTATTTAACAGAATTATTTTAACATTTTTAATATGTCAACATCAATATTAAATGGACTGGTTATGTCTTTACACATAGTTATATAAAATCCATTGGACCCAAAAGCTATTAGCTAATGAACCACATTACCGTGTGCTGAAGAGTATTGATCCAGAACACCAATCCCACCAGCTCCCATTGTGCTCCCACACTGAATTTTGTGTGCAAAGGAAACCTGGTTGTTAAGCTTACTGGACCATTCTAACCCCGATGGTCATGTGCCCAATTGAACATATGGTGAGAACCTACCCCAGACAAGAACATTCTTGAATAAAAGATTCATGGAGTGCTCATCAGCTCTTTGGTGCATATCACTCTAGTGCCAGGGGTCAACTGAAGAGATTACACTTCAAGCTGTATCTCCATTGCTGGCTTGTTCAGTAACCCGTGTAGTTTTTCTGTGTACGTAGGCTCGGTACACCACCATGTGGTTATTAGAGTAATTGCAACAGTAATTGCAACCTACTTTGTGAATGTGAAACTCCATCTTAGAGTACTAAATAAATAACTGCAATTTATTCACTGATTAATTTTTAATATATTAATATTTATAAAATACAAAGAAAATGCTTTTCAGACATTGCACATGACGCAATAGTAAGAATACCACAGAAGTTTAAAAATGGATGTAAAAATGGACACAATGGATGGATACAAATGGATACAACTCAGTAAACAGATCAGTAAACATCTGAGAATGCTATTATCTTCCAAATAATTTAGTCTAAATGGGTAAAATACACTGAGTTGTTATCTTTTATAAAGAGCAATGGCAATTAGATTAAGGTAGAGATGTTATCATCACAAATTATATCACTATAAGCATTTGACTTCCAGCTCAATAACTTCCAATTTCTGAACTACATGGCTTAGAGCACTAGAAAAGAGCGCCATTTTTATTGCATTGTGTAACATTTGCAATAATTTGACTTTAACTTAGTTTCTCTTGATTTCATAGATCTTAACCATTAAAAAAGGTTAAACTTTACCCAAAGTCCTCTTAAATTAGTCTAAAAAAATTAGTAAATCTTTTTACCCTGAGTTTCAATGAAACATAATGTGTTACATGCTCTACTATGAGGTACTCTGTTTGGCATCCACCAGTTCAATCCTTCTTAGGACAAGGATGCACTAGTGATCATAAGTACAGTCATCAAGTCATAAATATGTCTTGAGTGACACTGTGTTGTTGGGTCCTGATTTGTACTGAACACGACTGCAAATGTGACAAACAATTTCTTGATGTTTACAATAAAATCATTCTGTGCTGCTTTACGCTGTCTTCCGTTAATTCATAAATGGCATTTTATTTACAGCCTCAGTTTTATCTGATATATTATTTTCTAACAGTTGTGGTCAAACTGTCAACAACAAGTATATGAATAAAAGTCAAAAGTAAAATTGTCATTCTTCAGGTATTTGGTGACTATCCACATGAGACACTGATTCTCTGATGGACAGGGATTTTCACTTGGTGGATATTGTTGGATCATTCAGTCCAAACTGGATGGAGGCCATGGCCTGGAAGAGCTGTGCATGAAATTCTGTCTCTGGCTTTGCTTTCTCCCAGAGCTGCTGTTCCACTGGAGCAAGTTCATTTCCTTCAGGTATCTAAACATTTGAAGAAGTGAAAATACATTCAATTTATTTATGTAGTAGATGCTTTTATCCTAAGAAACTTACAGTAGAAATGACATTCACTCAAGTAGTGGGAGGGACTGTGAGTTGGGAACTTTGTGATCATCAGCTACTGATATTGTACAGCTCTACCACAAGTGTTAGCTGCATGCCCGACTTATTTCAGTGTTAAAACTACATGAGCCAGGTAGTTTTGAACTTAATAAGCATTCTTAAACTTGCTTATAATACTAATGCTTACCTCTGCAGATATACTTTGCAGCCATATTTTCTCTTCATTTGTAAACTCCATTGCAGAACTGAAATGCCAATAATGCTTTATTTAATAATGTCTAACTAATCAGGCATTTGAGAAAAACTACCAGGCTTTAAAGTTATGAATGGTAGACTGTCTAACCCATCATGACTTATAAACAACACTTTAGCTATATGCATAAATGAAAGTGAAAATAAACGGTATATCGGGTAAACTACTGTTCGATAGAGCTTTCAAACTAAGTTTGAGACTAATCGTCGTTTAATAAACACTTTGGCTAAATGTATATACCTTCTCTGTGTTTATACAGAATATCAAATCAAGCTTGACTCACCTTTTCAAATGTTTAAAGAAATAATAAAAGCAGAATTCTTTCCCTTTAAACGCCAAGACCCGTTTAAAACGTTTGTTCAAAACAAAGCTGTTTAGAAAGAAAACATCCTCCAGGCTCCTGTAGCTCTGCTGTCAAGACGACCAGCTGCGATATGAAGATGGAAAATCCTTCTTTTACTATTGCATTTAAAATAAAGTGTAATCCCACATAATTGTGTCAAAGCATAAACGTCTACTCTTCGTTCGCTACTCACGATGGAAGTGCCGGTTTCTCTTGATCGTTTAGTTGCACGATCTTCACTCAACGATGTATTGTAAATCATCTGCTTAAACGAATGAAACTGAAACTAAACCTTTAGATAATGTTTGTACACAACAACTCCGTACATTCTATTGTCTTATTCAGGATTAAAAGGAAACATTAGGCTACAGACATTTCAAAGTTAGAACTTAAAGTGGTCAAAAAGTGAAATCACAATTTCCAAAGAGTAAAATTATACCGTTTTATTTTATTTGCCACAAATATTAGACATCTTTTAGACAATTCCAAGTCATAATTCCCATTTACCCAAACTCAAATATTGATAGTAAAGCCCTATAACAAAAAAACATTGGATATTTGACAGCAGATCAAAGTTTTTACAGTTGTTCAAATGAAAACATATTTTTCAGTATTATCCACCAACAATTATAAATCAACAATTATATAGACATTTGGACAATTATCTGATTAATCGTAAAATATTGTCACAGATTTAAAATCAAAGCCAATGAAAACCCAGATCTAGTTGAGAGGTCATGGACCATTTCCTATGCAGAGCTGGTGTATGAAGGAAGACATGGCAGGATGTTGGTTGTTGGGGGGTGGGGGTTGTCTCAGAATTCCTCCTCTGCGTTCCGGGTTCTCGAGGCCTTCAGTTCCTTGAGGCGCTGCATACAGTCAGCCAAACTCCTCTCTCCATGCACCTTGTTGTCACGAGTCCTAACATTCACTGTTTCACTGGTCTTCTCTTTTTCACCCACCACTGTCATTGCATACGTCAAACAGTTAGTGTCACAATTAATTTATTGTAACTTCACTGTGAAACTAAATAATTGGTTTGCCTGCACTGTTGTTGAAGCTTCAAATATATCTCATTCAATGCATTCAATTAAAGAGTCAAAAGCACATACAATGACCTTTACTTTGGCACCAATCATAAATTAGAATAATGGCTAAAAATCTATTCCCGGCAGTAAAGAAGAGTAAACCATTAAGCAAGTTACCTAAAATGAAATTGTACTGAGCTAACTGTGCATTCCTAATCTTCTTGTTTAGCGTGCAGCCTGGGTCCACATCCACATCTGTCATCAGCCCTCCATTGTGGAACTCTTGTTGTACCTGAGGTTAACAAGTGGTTGTGTTGTGTACTAACAATGACCTGGCAGTTTATGCTAAAATCAGAAAAACACCTACTGCTACCAATGTATCTGCAATTGTGAGCAGGACTTACTCGTTGGGCATACTCATCACAGGCGGGTCCTACTGGAACAACCATCACCTGACGTGGGGAGAGCCACAGTGGCCTGTGGGAAACAAAAATCGCTTGTTACTCTTAGAAAACAAACATCTGCACATATGGTGTGAAAACAATTCCCATGATAATCTCCTCTTCATTCATACCACTTTCCCCCATAGTTTTCTGTCAAGATGGCAATCATCCGCTCCACTGAGCCCAGGATCGCTCTATGGATGATTACAGGTCTCTTCCGGTCATCACCATCATGGCTGATAAGAAAGAAAGGTTTTATTTACAGGATCAGCATCTAGTTAATGATCTTATGAATGCAGAAGGGTAATAATCAAATGTGACCACAAGGTGTCACTGTTGTACTGGGAACACAAATCTGATGTTATTAAGAAGTTCTAAGGTACTAAGAGGTATTCTGTTTAATTAGGTTATAGTGTAATTTAAAAGAAATTGTTCACCCAGGCATTAAAATTGCTATCATGTACTCCCCTTTATGTTGTTCCAAACTCAAATGCTGTTACTTTTTCTGTGAAGAATATACACAGAAAAAACTTTTGCTCAAAGCAACACACTTCTAGAACAATAAGAGATTAGGTAAGTAATGACTTGGCTTCATTTTGGATTGATTTCTTTTACTACATGTGAAGACTTGGAGTTCACTGAAAAATGAAAATTCTTTCATCATGTACTCACCCTCAGGTTGTTCCAATTTTCTTTTTTTTCTACTGAACACAAAAGATATTTTGAAGAATGTTTGTAAACCTAGGGTTTGGGGCACCGTTGACTACCATAGTAGATAAACATACTGAAAAATATCTTTCTTTGTATTCAGCAGAACAGACTTTTATACAGGTTTGGAACAACTTGAGGGTGAGTAAATGATGGCAGAATTGTCATTCTTCGAAACTACCCCTTTAATATTTTCTTAACTAAATTTACCTTACAAATGAGAGATTGAAGCGAATGGGCAGCTGGAAGTCTAGCTGAATAGTGGCACATTGGTGATACCTGCCAATTGCGTCCTTGATCTGAATATCAATCTGAATCACAAAGAGCAGAAACTCTTGAATGCAAAAGTCATTCCATTAATGATCATATCATTTATCTGTCTGCTCTTACCTTTGGTCCATAGAAAGCTCCATCACCAGGATTCAGAACCCACTTTTCACCAAATTCATTCAGACTGTTCTCTAATTGCTGAAGTAAATTAATACAGGCCTCATTTAACTGACATCAGATATTACAGTGCATTGTCATGTATAATCACGTATCATTCATATAATAGTGAATTATGAATAAACTGAACTAAACAATAACAACATTACATTCCTATGATTCAAAATGACACATGTACTTTTAATGGCTTGCTTTTCATACCTTCTCAGCCTGGTCCCACACTTCAGGTTCTCCTAGGAACTTCTCTGGTCTGGTGGAGAGGTTCAGTTTGAAGGTAAAGCCAAACACATCATATACTGTACGCAGGAAGTCCAGACAACCCTTTATCTCTGACTCAATCTAATCAATGAATGCAATAATGAATTATTAGCTGATGACCTTGTCAATTAATGTTGATAATTTATCAGTTAATGTTGATAATTGATTCATATGTCAATCATTTGTTATAATGCAGTCTATTAAACAATGTGTCTGACAAAATGAAGTCCGTAAAATAAAACGGTTACTGTTTAAAGTGCAGATTTAAAGAAATTGACATGCAGAAACACAACAACATATAAACAACATGAAAACAAAACCACAAACCAGCAGCTAAATTGGGTAAGGGTTCGAATGTTCATTCTAAAACATTCTGACCTTGGAACATATTCTCTGTGTTACTGTAAACAAAATTTTCCTGCACTAAAGGGATGATGGTAGGGATTACTCATTTTTTAAACAATCCCACAAAAGTTACTGATCATATCATTAATAATAGGATTTTAAATTCATTATGAATACATTAAAATTTATGCACTTATTTTTCTTTTTAATGTAATTAATTTTTACTTTAAAACCTAAACTGGTTGCATGTACTTTAAACCTAAAGACTACAGTAAAATTAAAATCTTTTGCTCTATTGTTTTGATTGTCACATCACAAAAAAAATCAATACTGAGTAAATGGCACTCCTTGCAAATGGCAAGCAGCATTACAACACAAGCACAGTGTATTCCATAATGACACACCTGGTCCATAGAGCAGAAGATGTGAGCGTCATCCTGCTGGAAGCGTCTGACTCTGGTCAGGCCAGTCAGAGCTCCAGACAGCTCGTTTCGGTGCAAAACTCCAAAGTCAGCCAGTCGCAAAGGAAGTTCCCTCCAAGAGCGCGGCCGGTGGTCAAACATCAGACTGTGAGACAAGAATTAAGATAAACTAAACTCCTCCCAAACCTTATTTTCCTTAACTTTATTACATTAAAATACAAATTTTCATTTAGTTATCAACCAAATACTGAGTATCATTTAGTTATCATTATGAATGTCACATAATCAGCAAAACCTTAATTAATGTAGAAAGATAGTCTACCAGTGTCCAGGGCAGTTCATGGGCTTCAAAGCAAAGATCTCCTTCTCCACCTCAAAGGAGAACATGTTCTCACTGTAGTGTTGCCAGTGCCCTGAGGTTTGCCAGAGTTTGCTGTTGTAGATGTTTGGCGTGACCACTTCTTGGAACCCCCTCTTCCTGTATTCACTCTACATGGTCAAATGTACCACAATAAACAAAAAAAAAAATTTTCTGTAAAAACACCACATAAATATTCAACTGATGGGCCCACAATCGTTAACAGGGTCCTTCAGTTGGACAGACCTATCCATTACATGGTCTACTGAACCATGACATTCATAAAATGCAAATTAGCATATCCTAATAGACCTCTGCGAACTCACCTCCAAATCACACCCTTGTTTTGTTGGGTATTGTATTTTTTTTTAAATGTATGATATCTGCTCTGTGGCAACTACGTACTATGAATTCCAAGTAGGAAAACTTACTCTAATAAACTCTATCAGCGTGTTATAGAGGTAGGCTCCTTTAGGCAGAAAGAAACAGCTACCGGGGCTCAGATCGTGGAAGAAAAACAAGTCTTGCTCCTGGACAGACAAAAAAGACTATTGAAGACAAAAGGCAAAGAGATAAAGTATGATACATTAAAAGGTGAGCGAATCAATTATTAGACAGACAGGAGGCTACAAAGACAAAACAACAAGTCCAAACGAGCAAAAGAGACAAAAACTAGGACAAATGGCTGATTAACGCTCTTGCTTTTGTTGTGACAAAGTGTTCCCCGTGCACACATCAGCATGCCTGTGAACAGATGGCACATTAAGGAAACAGACATCTGCCTTCTTTATGAGCTTGGTCCCTGTTCTCTCCCCTCCAGCCCACCTATCAGACCTGTCTTCAGTCACCCTGACGAGACTCCCTGCACAGTGCATGAAACGAGATATAGGACAGCTTGCTGCCCAAGTCATTAGCGCACCAAGGCGTCCCCGTCTCCTCAATTGTGAGCAGTTTTGTCCCTTAACTGTTCTGTGTAAAAGACTTTCTGTAAAGATTTGCAAACTGCTACTTTGTCTTCATACTGATTTGCTTTCAATAAGGATGCATGTCTATGTTGCATTTGCAATTTATGCACAAAACTTCTATGAATTGCATGGCATTTGTTTGTTTCAGACGTGCCCTTTAGCTAGCACTGTTTATCATTAGTACATTTAACACTTGTCATTCAAGTATTTAAATAAAGAATGATTTACATAATCCACGGGAGGAGATGACGCAGCATTTTGTGCTATGATATGAATACATCTGGATGTGACTGGTGTTCTTGACATGCTGCTACATATACATTTCATACACAAAAATCACATTTTTATACATATAAATGCCCAACATCTTAAATATGAGAGGTGGGTTTTGAATATGCATGCATATACATTTCCAAACATCTACACATACCCGTCCCAGTTTGCGATGATCCCTATTTTTGGCCTCTTCCTGGAATTTCTCCCACTCTTTTAGCATCTTAGGATCAGGGAAGGAGATGCCATAGATCCTCTGTAGACTCTCCATATCAGCTTTACCCTCCCAGTATGTAGAGGAATTCTGTGATTGTGCATGATATACATTATTGAAACTATAGATTGTTACTTGGATAAAAGCCTATCAACAACATACATCTTAGGAAAACTAGGATTTATTGGAAAGTACTTATATTTAAAGAACTTATAAAGTAGAAAAGGTAATGTTTATAGAGATTGCACTCACAAATCTGAATTTCTAGGTGATGAAATAACTGAGAACATGACTAGGAAATATTATATTCACCATCGAAATTTCCATTTCAATAGACTTTTTCCATTTATGGAAGTTTATGGAAAATATTTTTTGAGGACACCAGAAAACAAATGAAAAGAAGTTCTGCACCTTGTGGATTTTCAGGGCCTTGATTTTTCCTGTATGCCTTACATGAGGCCCTCTGCACAGGTCGATCAAAGGGCCACACCTACAGAAAAACACAGAGAGCTTCTAAAAAACAGTGCACAAAAATACAACTAAAATTTATAAATTTTATAACCAAACATCAGACCTATAAACTGTGGTGGTTGGGGTGGTAACTTTCTCATTCAGGATTCTGCACTTGAACTTATTGTACTAGAAACAAAGAAGCAGCACAGAATTCATTGGTCTGAACTTCAAAGCACTTGAGTGTTAAGGGCCTATTGACAGCATGAGCTTATATTTTTCAAAGGAAGCTCCTACCTTGAACATCTCCAGAAGACTTTCCTTCTTTACCTCCAGCCTCTCGAAGGGCTGCTTCTCTTTGATGATCTTCTTACACAAGTTCTCCAGACAGGGGAAATCATTACTTGATACACCTCTGAGAAACAGAAGAAATAAAGAAAGGCAGGCAGAGTGATAAAGGGTGAAATGAAGGGGATATGAATAGAAAAGAAAAAAACAAGGTGCGTAAGTTATTAGTAAACAGACAAACACATACAGTGGCAAAGGTTTACCAAACATCTCACAGATGTTTCTAAACAAAGAAATTTTCCCTACCAATAGTCATCCTCTATGAGTCACTCAGACATACACAAGACCTGTGTATGTAACCTGACAGAGCCAAGTTTAAAAAATGCAGCGCTTGACAGTGATATTATCAAGCTGAATAACAATTGCATAAATTGACTTTCAAAAAAAAATAAAAAAATTACTGAATTTATATGTGCTTTCCTACTTATCTAAAGCCATTTGAGAGATTCTGGTCAACAAAAGGTCAAGCATTGTTGAAAGGAATGAAAAATTCCTTGTACTACCAAACAAAAAGGTGCAATTTTTTATTTCTCCAACAGCTAATTAGCATAATATCTAACTACAGATAAATTAATGCGACTTTCATGGTCTAGCACACATGTCTGAACAACAGATGGTAAACGGTGACTTGCATTTGTATGGGTGACCATAGTCATGAACAGAAGGGCTACACAATTAATTGAAAACTAATCGAGATTACAATTACTGATTTCTGTGTGTTTTAGCAGTTGTGTTGTGCATTGAATGCAGCAGCAAATCAGAAATCTTCAAATTAATGTTGGCATGTTGCCTGTTTAACAACAGATGCTTATGCATTGTGCAAGCCGTGCGTTTACTGTGTTTATTCTGGTTTTAACCAGAATGCATGGGTGCATTTACAGCATGGATGCAGCACATGTTTATTGTGCATTTACACTTATGCAAACATGTCTACTCATGTCTACAGCAAAGAAAAAAAAATCAGGTGTTTGATTTAATTTATTATATGTTTAAATGTAAATAATGTTAAAGTTAATAACAGGAACCATCTTTAAGATTTGTTTATTATTGAGCTAGTTTTGATTCATCCACAGTGTTTTCCAACCACCCTGTGGCCTGTCACATGCTTAAAGAAAAATCAGCCAACATTAGCCCAGAAAAGATGGGAACTCCATCAGTACTGTTTAAAAAGCATTTTTTTAAAAGCACAATCTAATAATCAACATTATTAATCTCACTATTATTCACATTAATTACATTATCAAGAGAAATTATCAACAATTATGATTTGACAGTTTGAGACCTTAAATCTGTAATACTGGTGTTCTATCGAAAAAACATCCCAATCCAGACCCAAAGTAAACCCAGACACACCAAGAATAGGTTCAACTTACTCATTTTCAAGAAACATGTCATAGTAAAAGCCACTCTCGATGGGGGGTCCATAACAAAGGCAGCCACCATAGACTCTCTCCATCGCCTCTCCCATTATGTGCGCACTGGAGTGCCAATAAACCTAACAAAAACAACAAACACTGTGACATAGAACAAGTTCACAATAGGACAGTTAGGATGATACAGAGTTTGGGACAGCTACTTCCTATGCTGTTGAGACTTAAAAATACCAGCTTTGGTGTACAGTTTCTATTACTGATATTAATTTCCGTTATGGACACAATATGTCAACAGATGCATTTCTACAGATGCATTTTTTTTTGCATTGTTCTTTTCTCATAATATTAACTACAATCACCCTAAACTTACTGCTTGTGCTTCTTCATCATCAAATTTGAGAAACACTAGACTGCAGTCTTCCTCCAAGGGTCTGTCCAGATCCCACACATCATTGTTCACTTTGGAAATCACAGTGTTATCAGCAAGGCCTTGGCTGTAAGGACATAAAAACCCAGTCATGCATTTTACCAGCACAGTCTGTCACCTCACAGAAAGACAACCCGTTTCAAGTCTCGGCTGACTGGAGTGCCTTTCTGTGCAGGTTGCATCTTCTCACTCCACTGCTGGGGGGTTCCTCTAGGTTTTACTTTTCTACATTTTACCAGTTAATGCATAAATCTGAATAACTTTAGTTATTCAGATTTATGAATAACTAAAGTAGCAAATAAAGTAGCTTAAATAATGGCATTATCACATTTTTATTGCTACATTACCCATGTATCTTTTGCTATTTTTAGAATAAAACAGATTTGTGCATGTGTTCTGGATTTGTCAAAAAAAACAAATCCAGAACTAATTTTATTTTTAACATCCAGCATTTCTCCATCACCAAACATGTCCCCCTAACAAGTTAAACCACAGCCCAAATACATTATGTTGCCTTCTTGTTAAGACAAACAGGTAGTTCCAAAAAACCCACAAAAATTAGCATCTTTACACCAAGTTCTTATATATAATAATGCAAGTGCTAACAAGCTAAAGCAGCTCGGCAACATTAAGAGCTTTCCTGTTACAACACTTACTAACCTGATGCCACAGGCCACCTGGTATGGTGTAGTCTTCCAGGACTCCCCATCAATTACTTTTCCATCAGGCAGTGTGATCTTGATGGGCTTGCTGTCCTTTGCTGCTTTCTCAGCCAGCAGAGCATCGTGTTCTGCCTTCAGCTTGTTATAAATGGACAGACGGTCATCAATGTACCGTGGTGGAGGATTCAGCTATAGAGCACAGAGACAACACATTAGCATGAACTGAAACTGATGACATTAAGCAATGTTGTCATTACACAATCTTCCTCATACTTTACAGTGCCCTTCCATCTGTATTTATCATAAACAATAACACATAACTTCAACATTAACAACATTCATCATTATAGCTTGGCTCCTGTGTTCTGAGGATGTGTACTACACAATATGAAATTAAGAATGGTTTAATGAAGTCTTCTTCATTACTCTTTATTTCATGTAAAAAGAGCTTTTTACATATACGTAGCAAAACAGCTTTACAAAACACAGTGCCTTAATACACACCGTGAGCAAACTACAGGTGACTGTGGTAAGGGAAAGAAAATGAGATGTTTAGAAGGTGGAGGGAGAAAAACCTTCAAAGGGACCAGACTCAGCTGGAGTCCATTCTACTAGGACAAGGTACTTATAACAAAAATATGCCATATATTAGCTAGTAACACATTTTGTATACTACTATTCACATTTCAATAAACTATTGAAGTGTTTTATGTGTTATTATGAGGCTGATTAAATTATTTAATTGTTAAATTAAAGATACTAGTACCCTCTTAATTCTACAGAATTGTACCCTCTAAACTACTTTTAAAAGTGAAGTGTTTGTTGTTGTATGTCTCTTTTGTCTATGTTCAGAAATGTATTGTCAACAATGCACTGTCAACATCGCAAGAATGTTACAACAAAATTTTTAAAGACGAACCTGATGACGGATCAAACGTCACTGAGTGGAGATCTGTAGAAACGGGTGGCCCAGTAATGCATAATGTCACAGGCAATTGATTTTGGCTAACTTCTCTTTATTATAATTTATACACTATTATTGTAGTAAGACTAAGTGGCATATAAAATTAATTGTTTCTGACTTCCCCCTACACTATATAGCAAGCTACCATTGTACAGATCAGCTGATTTTGCAACTATTTACTGTCAGTGTTTTACTGTTGTTTTTATATTAATATTATTCCTCCATTAATGTCAATGTTGCATTTTACTACTGTTGATGTTATTCTAACTATAGAAGTATTTTCCTGTGAAAACTGATAATCACACAAACTAATATAGTGTAGTCATAAAAACAAAGTCATAAAAACATCCCTGTGTAAGGCTTTGTGGTTTTCCTCTAATTCAAGAGGAACATACATGTAAAAGACAGAATAATCACAATAATTACAATTCACTGCATTTGGAGATAGTTTTCACTGGACAGCGATGTTATGAAGGAATGTAACTAAATTTGAGCTGTCATACAAATGTAGTGGAGTCAAAGTTGTTTTACATCCTATAATCTGTCTATATCTGTTTGTGTCCCACAGAGGGGCGATAAAACTTAAGGAAAGGTAATGCAGAGTAAACAAAATCCCAGAAATTCCCAAGAAACAGGAAACCTAAAGTGGATACCGGTGTTATGGAGCATCTAGCCGGAGATAATAAAATGAAAAGTTCCAGGCTGAAACAATGCCCACATTAAGTATGAAAGCATTTGATTCATTTTAAATGTATTATAAAAAAACTGAAATGCAATTTTTTTTGATTCTGATTTAATACAGATGCAGCGATCCAGATCATTCCTGGCACCACCAGGGGCCAATCGTCAGTGGCAACGGACCAAAAACTTACTGAGCTGTGAGTGTCAAAAATGACCGTAGATACTTAGCTTGTCTAAGACACTTAGACACTTACTTGTTAGTAGATATTTTTGGTTCTTGTTTCTTTTGCTTGGTCAGTTTGCTTGTTTCGTTCTGCTCTGGCTGTGCAGCTCAATAAGATTTTTATTATTTAAATAAAGTATGTTTTAAAATAAATGTGTGACTTGTAGCTAACTGCACCCTTTAATGTTCAAGACTTAAGTAATTTAATGTGCATTGCACTGCAACACAGTATGTCTATAACTTGTATTAAAAGATCATGTAACAGATATATGATATATGACCATAAGATTATGGCTTATATATTAGTGACATATGTCACATATATGTAAATAATATGCAATGGTTGTATGTGTAATTTGCATATGAAATATGTCTTTATCTATTTATAATAATAGTTATATACATGACGTGTGTTAACAAATGTATTACAAACACAAACTTTTATATGGTAGACTTATATGTCAATTTGAGGAACTGTTCCAATTTCTAATAGGCTTCATATATGGCTTGAGCATATATATGCATTTATTTCATTTATGGATATATGTACATATTTTACATTTGCGTATGGGTTTGCTGATTTTTGTATTGTATTTTCTGTTAAGCTTATTTCGCAATTTTGTTTTCTCATGTTCCTCCTATTTTTGCTTTCAAATGTAGTTTTTGTATTGCTTACACTGTATAGCTGTATTTTATTTTCTGTAATGCAAAAATGTTAAGTGCTACAGAAACACTATTGAATTTAATGAAGGCAGTGATCAGCTTTAATCAGGGATGCCATACCTCTGCCAGTGTTGTTATGGTTACATGCAGGTGTGCAGTACTGTACACATCACTGGAATACAGCAATATAACCACATACCTCAGTCTTGCCACCCGTATCTGCACCTGCATTTTTGCTTTTCTTCTTTCCTCCATCTTTGCTATTCTGAGAGAAACAAGAAAGGGTGTGACATTTAAACTGGCAGCTGCCGATTTGTTGTTACTGTCAACAAACAACGTGGATTTCAAACGTGTCACTCCACCCAATCTAAAGTGATACAGAAACCATACCTGACAACGCAAACCTATAAATAACCAGGTCGTTTAAAATAATGCTAACATTTGCCCATATTATCCATTTAACATACTTGTCACAAACTGAAAAATAAGGAAAATGTGTTTGATAGCAAGTGTATCAGATTTATTACCAGCTATATAGCAAACCACTGTGATCGGATGCACATTTTATACCTTCTCATCCATGTGCAAATCCTTCATCTGTTCTGTCACGGTCTCATCTGCCATAACTAGACGACAAAATCACAGGGACGAACAATTGTCACGATCAAGCAATTTAGTTTGATAATACGTCTTATAATTCAGACCCGGCACGCATGCTTCCCATATACTGCAAAACTCAAACGCTGATGCAATATTATTATACGTTTGGAATATTGTCTATGGTTGGTAGCTCACTGTGATTGACTTAAATATAAACCAATCAGCACGCAGAACGATTCAGTTCAGAAGGCGCAGTTTGATGATGCAACACGAACAACTTGTTCTACGACTCAACTTTGGACAAAATGGCATCAGTAAGCCACAAGCTATATAGAGGAATATGTGGTTTATTTATTAAAAATTCTAATTTTTCTAACAAAAAGGGTAATTACTGGAAGTGTAGTAACAACAGTGCTCGCTAGTGGCACCTGGTGGTCATTCAAATGAAGGGCAGCTATTAATAATAGCACAATTATATACAAACAGCAGCATATATGCTACCTATTGCTACATTGTTTGGTTAAAGCAAGCCTACTGAGTAGCATCTAACCTAGCCTTCTACAGTTAACGTTTTTATCAAAAAAGGAAGCATTCACAAATGTTTGTTCACAAATTTGACAGCACAGCTTTGCACTACTTTTGCTAAACATTGAAGCAGTAAGTGGTTATTTATTTTTTAAAAGTAAAAGCTTCTGCTATTGATCATATGTTTACAGATTGCTCTCCTTTATTTTCGCACACTCTTTAGAGCTCCTGTGTCAATGTTATTATTGCATGTAATAGCAGGGCATTTAAATTAGCTTCGTACTCCCCTGAACAGGATTTACATATTCATTTAAAAAGGCAAATTGTAAAACATGCCGTAACAAAGGCTATTAACTCAAGGATGTTATGGACTTTAAATGCAAGGGTAAATAAATCCCATGGACTCTAAATTACATTTGCACCCGAAGAATAGCTGGGGACTGTGAGCCCATGCCATGTATAGTGCTTGCCTTCTCAAATGCCTGTTTGTATACATCTCTCTTTTTTCAGCTCTTAAAATTTCTTGCTCCTTAATTTTTAAATCTGGTTTAGAGTAAATTTGTCACATCCACCTATGCTCATGCATTCTGAAACATAAACCAAGATAACATTAAACAGACAGCACAGAAAGAACCATGTATGGATTTCTCTTGTTTAGGGTTTAGAGAAAGAAGAGACTTAAATACTTTTGTAGAAAGGTGTAACAAAGGTGAATTTTAAAGTCATCTAGTACACTGCAATATCCAGCAAACCCAATGAACTGCATGCTGTCAATGTAGTTTACCAAGTGAAGTGAAAATCTTGTCAGATGTGCATTGCTGTTAGAGTGAGTTTTATCAACGCTTGTTAAGAAAGTGAGTGTCTGGCTCACCTGAGGGTCTCTCACAAAGTTTAAAATATCAAGGCTATAAAGGTATAGTAAGTTTTCATAGTTCACATAAAGAAAAAAAACTTCAAAATGAAAATGTTGTCATTATTTAGTCCCTTTTATCTTCCAAACCCATATGCAGTTGAATACAAAAGTAGACATTTTTAAAGAATTACTACATATTGCCATACAGCAACAGTTCATAGCAATCACAGCTTGCCATAGATCATCAAAAATAATTTTGGTTTCCACTGTGGTAGCGCCACAAGGCTCTGTTCTACACTTTGAAGTGTGTCTTTAAGACATTTTCTTAACAAAACATAAGGATTTCCTGGTTGTGCTATCTCTTGTTTGATTCTACCCATTTAAAGCATTCAGGAGCAGTCTGAATGGAACAGGTGACTCCAATGAATTTCAGATGGGGCCAATAGTCCGTGTCTGCTATTTAAAACAGCTTCTCTCAAAGGATAGGCCAATGGCTTATGCTAATTTACCTGCAGATGTCAGTAATTTATTCCAGGAAAGTCACGCTGGGTTTAAACCATAACCTGGACTTTAGAAGAAAAGCTTCTGAAACATAGGAAAAAATAAGAAAAAAAACCCACCAAATTGTGCTGAGAGGATTATTTCTGTGATGTCCTATTGTTGGTAATTGTGGAACCAATTGGCTTGTGAGTTAAAATTGATTGTTATGCTCTGGCTCTTTAATGGTAATATAGTCCTTTATGATTGGGGAAGGGGAAAATCCCCTTATGTTTGACCCAAGGTAACTCAAAAAATATGATTTCTAGGAAATGCTCATAAAAACTTAAATAGAACCAATAATCTCAAAGATAAATTTTAGCAAGTTTTTTAAAAATATCACAAAAACAGGCTGTCTTTTCTTGAGAGCCAGCATTGATTCTCTTCAGTTGCCTCAGCAACTTCAACAGTTGTTGGACTGCTTTGTCTCTTTGTAGCTTTTGATTAAGCATACCAATGGCAAACCCTTGGCAGTGTGCCTTTAGCTGAACTGGTTAAGGCACCCACAATGCAAAGATCATGGGTTTGATTCCCACATAACACAAACTGTATGTTTTAAATGACAAGCAAATTGCTGTGAACCCTTTGATTGTGAGCCCTTTAAACCATCTTGATAATCACAGGTTACTAGTTTCTTATTTACAGACACATATTCATGATACACTTCCCATGCCATCTTCCTCTGTAGATGGCAACATAACTATGCCATTGACGGTTGTAATAACGCATAGACAGTCTCATGACAAGGGGTAGCATAAGCTCATAGCTATCATAACAGCCTGCTCCCCAAACATAAAAAATCTCAATAACATTTTATAATAAATAGTTATAACAATAAAGTTTGACAAAACCTTTTAGTAACATGTGCAAAAGGTTGATCTTCAATGGTTGCAATGTACATTAAATAGCAAATAGCATGCTGGCTATATATTATTTTAATAGTGACCTGATATGAAGTTTGTATTTTGTATTTGCAATAACAATGGACTTTGCCTTGGAATTGTGCATGCCCAGTTGCCTGCCCTTGTACTTGCTATTAATGTGATTTGTGTACTTTATTGAAACCTGCAATATGCAACAGACAAATAACTCACAGCTTGTCTAATCATACAATAGTGTTTGTCATTAAATTTCTTTAATGTCTCACTATAAATGTTAATTTCTTTTTCTGTACCCAAAGGCCTGAAGGCTTAAGTGTAAACATTTCTGATGCACAGACAGTCACTGTATCTTCCTGTCACACTTACAGGATAACTCAATTACCATTGATAAAAGAGAGATGCTGAAGTCTGGTCAGGTTTGAAGGAGAGTGACATTTAATTTCATGTACCAACACTCATTTAGAAATGCTAACAGTAACTTTCCAGTGAGGGTCAACCTCCGCAATGTTTAACAAAATCATTATATGCATTC
This sequence comes from Chromobotia macracanthus, assembly GCA_036877525.1. NCBI lineage: Eukaryota > Metazoa > Chordata > Actinopteri > Cypriniformes > Botiidae > Chromobotia > Chromobotia macracanthus. The sequence continues at coordinate 664,799 of JAZGTH010000058.1, forward strand.
TCTAAGCATTCTCTAAACACACATAGGCAAAGTTCTCATTACTCTCCTGAGCAATTGCAAGACTGAACTTAAAAGCTTCTCTTAAGTTCCTTAAGAGGGAAAATGGAATATTAAAGAATTAATGCAAAAGAAAGACAGAGAAGCCTCTGGCAATCCCATGAAAACTCCTTGTTAAATAATGAGTTTCATCATTCCGGCGATTCACTGGGACTGCGGTGTTTTGTGTGTGGTTGTGTATGGTTGCACTATACAATCATTCCTCAAAACTGACAACTTTGTTGCCAAAGTTAGTTTTTATTATGAAAGAATTGTCAAGGAATTTGTATTGTATACAGTGGCACCCAATATATACTTGAAGCCACACTTAAAATATAAATTAATGTCTTAGATTTAGAGGCTACAGTAAAATTTTATATTACATTACAAGTAATGGTAAGCAGACACAGACAAGAGATGTAAAATGCCAACAGTTTATTGTTAGCAGCAGTGAAGCAAAATATCAAATAAAGTAATGAGTCTTGGAAAAATAAAGTCTTGGAATTTTGCGAAGGTGGATGAAGATTGTGATGGCTGGTCAATGGATATGCACACACCTCAGCTGCTGTATAGGTGAAACAGGTGAGTAACATTATATGGTATACTTAACCAAATATTGGGGAATAATTTGTACCCAAAAGTCAGCAAAACATGACAAATCTGAGCAAAACCTTGTTTTGGAAAACCTTATTTGTAAACACGCTATAAAAATATAGTTAATAATTTGCTTTTAAATTGTAAAAAATGCATCAAGTTTGGGTTATGGTTGTCAAACTTAATACTTCAGTTCATATTGTAGTTAATGTGATGGACTGCATCTGTGTTTACTCTGGTAGGACATTGAGGGAAGCTGGCTTAATACGTCACATGACACAACCTTAAGCCCAGTCGTTAATAGCAAAGTAATTGAGGTTAGTTTTGATTAAGGTCTAGCATTATTAGTTTACAGATGCCATTTAGATCTGTAATTGTACTCTGTAATTAAATATATAACAAAGAAATTGTTTATTATATTTCTAAATGCATTCAGGTAACACTAATACAGGCCCTGTTGTCTAAGCCATATGATTTTTGTCACTTTCTCCTGCATCTTTCTTGTGCTGTTTCTTGTGCTTTCTTGTGTGAGTTTGTTTTTACAATCAGCAGAGGATGATGGGATACGAGGCCCTGAAGCACTTAAAGTATTCACAACACCTGCCAACCCTCCCTTCCACACATACACTGTCCTCCCTTCTTTCTCATTCTACACTACACTGTATTACAGAAGTAGGGCTGAATCCCCAATGCGCCCATTTTGTATTTGTCAGCAGAAATCATGGTCCTCTGTTCAAATCCATCCATACATGCTTAGCCTTTAAATATGTTACCCAAGGACTGTGGATGCTGTGCACTTTTCATGCAAATGAACAATTAACAGTGACAGGATTTTTTTAGTGCTGGCAACCTTGTGTCTCACCTTATGGTGAAAGCAGGGACTGCATCTTTAATTGTCATCATAGCAAGACAGATCAATCCATATCCATCGGAATATGCAGTTGTGGTGACAGGGCTGATAAACCCATGACTTTCCTTTAGACATACAGGGGAGGAAGAAATGAATGAAAGAGCGCAGAAAGGCTGTCTAGGCATAAAGAGAAATGAATGTGAAATCTACTGTGAAACATCATTTCAAGAGTTGCTTGTCTAAACCTGAAGTTTCAAACAATACAATATTTCTCATTATTGCATCTCAGTTCATCACTTGAATAAACTGTGTTGATTCATCACTCAGGTCATCACTTGAATTAAAATGCATTACTTGCTTCTGAAAAAATCTTTTCAATTTTTGTTAAATATTTGACAAACAGCAAAGGCTCATGTGCATTGACAGCAGATGTCAGTAACAGTATTATCTCTTGGCTTCAGATTCGTTGGTACATTTCTCTAATCCACATTTATGAGGAAATGTACTATACAAAGAATAGCTACAAATTGTGACTAAACAGAATGGTTTTATTGCAAGAGTTCAGGGTTTAAAATTAGGAATTAAAGGAGGCAGGCGATTTAAGATTGTATATGTTCAGTAGGTGTGCATAAATAGTGGAACACAAAAAAGACCACATTGAAATCTGGGATTCAGGATTTCAGGAGAAAAGATTGTGACAAAATCAAGAAGTTTAGGATTCTGCACTGTTTCTAGGTCACAAATCAAATGAGCACATTTTGTAGACATTGACCATGTTAATGTTGTGTCATATTACCTTGAAGATTCCTTTTAAAACATTCAATTCAATCAATTCATGCAGTGATATTGTTACAGAAGAGGTCTCTGCTCCTTCTCCTCCGCACCACCAGAGGGAACTGTCAGCGGAATATTAACAGGACTACAATTCTCATAATGCCACTTACCTGGGATTGACCACTCCCTATCACAGCTGTTCCCAATTAGCCTCTCTATTTGAACCCTCAACGAACTGTGCTTCATTGCAAAGTCTTGTTTTGCTCCAGCTACAATTCTGAGTGGTTATCATTGTATTTGGATTACCTGTGTTTTGATACTTACTCTGCCTGCTTGCTGCCTACCCTGATTATTGGATTTGTATTTTGTGATTGTTTGATGCCCGCCTTTGCCTGTTTCCTGATATTTGACCCTGCCTGTCTGACTACTAACAAATGCTGCAAATGGATCCTTGTATGACTAGTTCATCATTACAGATATCATGGAATATTAGCTATTCAGATGTCAATATAAGGCAATTGTCACTGGAGCAATGCAATATAAAAGCATTTTCTCTACTCGATTTAGACTTTAGTATCTCAATGACATAATTATATGTGAAATACTGCAATTTGTGTTGCAACATTTTGTTAACTGCTGGTTTAATATTGAACATTTTAACGCAACACTAACAACATATAAATAACTGCTTTCATAAAGTTCTAGATGCCTGCTGCAGTGTGTAATGATCAGAGAAAAAAAAAAAAGAACTAAAGTACATTTATTATTCTGCCTCCATTCCACACACATCTACTGTCCACTGCTGAAGGCAACAATTTCATTGCTTGAATTTGCTGATGGTCTCCAGTTATAACAAGATGGTCTCTTGTTATCGCCCTTTATGACTTTAACACTGACAAAGGCTAAGGGCAGGAAAAGCTAAAAATAAGTTTTTCTATGTTTGTATTAACTTATTCAGTCATGTGATATTCCACTTAGAATGTCAGTTTGAGGAGTCAAAAAACATTCCCCTTTTTGTAAGCTTGTAAGCTTATATACATGCTCTTTGAGTATTTAAAATTCAGAGCCATGGTTTCAATAAACCTTGGAGAGACAGAGCAAAAGAAAGAAAGTAAAACATGGCAGAGTAAACAAAACACGCTTTGTTTTTAATAAGTTTTTAATCATTTCAAAAAGTGAGGATAATTATGACCTAATTTGGGTTAAGTGAATTAGCAATTAGTAATTTATGAAGTGTGTTCTGTTAGTCATGGATTAATGGAGGCAATTTAATAATTAAAAGAAAGCTATTTAATACTTTATTTTTAACAAATCTCACTTCGTTTCATTTATTATATATTTGTTGAAGAAAAATAAAATCATGCATGAACAAATTTTATAGTCAAATTATAAAATTAACTTTGAAACCACAGTTTATATGGAAATTAAATTAACATATCTGCTAAATTGTTTCTAATTCAATTCTATCATCTAACATCCAATCAGTTCCACAAAAAACAAGAACAATTTTGATGTATGTATATTATATGTATTCAGTCAATGGGGCCAATAACTGCTCCCTTTCACATCCTCTATTTTTTAGTCTGATCATGTGTGCTTGCACTTCTTATCAGGCTTATTTGATAAGATAAATCAAGGAAATTCCTTCGGCTCAGGTGTGTGGTTCAGATTTCCATGATAGCTTCTTGACATCTTAGTGTCAAAGATTAACAATTAAGCCAAAACTGTGACAGGTCTTAATTAGTGAGACCTTACTCAGATATCAGGAAATGGCTTTACTGGTAGGCAAACATAAGCTGCAGTTCTTCCTCAGTTTGCTAAAGCTTTTTAGGAAAAAATAGAAAAGTAACTTTTCTAGGAAAGAAACAATATGCAATGATACATATACACCTACACAACTCACATAAAGTTAAACGTCACAAAATCTGGCAATAGCCTCCTCATTGCTCTGTATAGTGTCCATGTATTGATATTATCCACACCTCAAGTCCTCTTATAACAAGTGATAATCAACACTCTGAATGTCCAAACTGGTCATTTTGTATTTGGGCCACTGTTCCCCTGCCACTATTATGTCTCTGAAGTGTTTAGTCTTATAAAGAGGGCAAGAGTAAGCTAGAACAACAATCAATTGATATTGATTACTTTTGTGCATGGCCTTTATTCTTCAGAGCAAGATTTATTGTTAAAAACCAGAATTCTTCTAATTGGATGTATTGTGCTTGTAGGTCTAAGTGTATCACTCTTTAATAGCTTCCATCAATATGTCAAACAAAAGAGACTTTTGACTTGAATTTTCAAACACAATGTGCTTATGTTCAAGTCTTAATTGGTTGTATATTCATCAGTTTTAGGCTGGACCAACCCTACCTGCTGTAAGGAGAGAAGCTTTGTACTTAAAATAGATTTTCTGCCTTCTTGTAAAACCAGCCACTCAACTTACAAACTTGTTCCTGGAGGGCCAGTGTCATACAGATCTTAGCTTCAACTTGCCTTATGCATCTGCCGGGAAGTTTATAGTCTGCTTAGTAAAACATTGATTGGCTGGTTCAGGTGTGTTTGATTAGGGTTGGAGTTAAACTCTACAGGTTAATCCCTGGCCCTCCAGGAGCTGGATTGGAAATGCTGGTATTAACAGAAAATGTTAGTATATGCATGCTTTTTATACCACCAGTGTGAGAGACTTACTTGGAATGCTGTTGAAATGCCAGCAGAGAATTGTTTAGAGAATAAAATTCAATTGCTGTGAAATGTGGACTAATGGAACATAATCCAAACTATTTACTGCCTAAACCATGCATTTTCCGAACAATTTAGGTGGAAAAGCACAAACAAGCCTTGACAGAAAGAACTGGAGGAAACAACTGGCATCAAACAAATCTTAAAGTTTATATTAAGGACAGTAAGAAGTGGTTGGATACTTATAACATATATACGTTAACATATACACTATACTTAAACACACACACATATATATATATATATATATATATAATTTAAATCTTTAAATTAAATGCCACATATATTGCAAGTGCAATATGACATTGTAACACATTCTAGGCATCCAAATGCTTTTTGGGATCACTGTACACAGTGAAGGCTGACAAAGCTTTAAAGGTAATGCACTATTAGGATGACACAGGGTGGCAGACACCTCTGTGAAATTCTTTAAAAAGTTACATTACCAATGGTCTCTCAAACATAAGTATCATATCATTCTTATTCATCTGGCTGACAGTGCTGATGGTTCTTCCCTCCAACTCACAGTGCTGAATTAGATTTTGTTAATTGATTTTCTGGCTGGTCGAGTGGTCTCTACATCAAATTAAGTGATGAGCAAGCCATTTGACTAAAATACTTAAACTTATTCATCATTTGTAATGTAATGTGAATATTTAATTTTTCTCTGAATTGTCATTTAAATCCAGAGAAAATGATGTGATTTGGTGACACTTGCATAACAGAACGCCAAGACACTTGCATAACAGAAACAAAATTGTAGTTCCATTTTTTTTTGCAAACAGATATTAACACAAAAAACCAATTTCTTTGTTTTTGTGTTTAAATGTAATCGAAAATCTAAATTAGATCCACTTTGAAGCAGAGGCAGGCAGATTATATATTATGAGTTTTCCAAGACAGGTGGCACAAACAGGGTGATGTCCTGCAAAAGAAAACTATATAACAGCCTGATTAGTTCTTCTGGTGTCATGACACTCCTATTGATTAAATGTAAGCGAGGCAGAATAGAGACAAAACATTATCTACAAAATACAAAGAATGGCTTGTGCTGTTTCATAGATTTTATCTCAGTATTGTTGGACAGAGACCGCTGGATATGATTGCATCACGTTTAGTTAGAAAACACCAATGAATCCTAGCACAGGTTTTGTTTCAGCTCAGTAAATGAGGACTAAAGCAAGGCAAGCTGACAGGTCAATGGATTTGGCACAAGCTCCTCTGTCAAGTGTCAAGCCTGTTGGCTGCTCTCTTTGTGGCCTGTGTCTTTCACAGATGAATGATTGCAAGTCTTTACTAACAGCTTCTCAGTCCATTTCAGAGGAAACACTGAAACACCCTAATAAACCATGACAAAACTTTACGTCTTACCTTATTTGAACTGCAACCACTGTGGTTCTTTGATTTAAACACTTTTTTATTTTTTCCTTAGCTATTTTTCATGTTTACTATAGTCAGCATTGCATTTACTTTAAAGTCAAAACTGTATTTAGATTTTTCTGATTGTTGTGACTATAAATAATTGCAAACATTTTAGGCACAGTTGTTTGCTGTTGTGAATTGTTTTAGTTGGCATGCATGAAATTTAGCCATAAATATTCTCTGTAATATGACAGAAACACATTTTCAATTATACAAACTAATGCATTATAATCCTGGAGCGCCTGTGTGTGGGAATGCCAGATCAGAAAAACATCAATTTAAGTTTAACGCAATATGACTCCAGTTCCTATAAGGCAGGGACACCTTTCATTATCAATACATATTCACCTCTCACCTCCTCACAAGGGTGGTGAAGGCTCTGCATTGACTATAATATACATTTCCTTCCATAGTGGCACTGAATGAAACAAAATTATTGAGGAAAGACATTGAGAATTGCAAGGGGAAAACATGCTCTCTTTGGCTTTGAAAAATTAACCATTAGAAGAAGATGAGGAAATAGGAAATGGCTAGCAGAGAAGAAATGCCACAGGGTGCCATGGATCACTTTCCTTTTAATGGCCTAGCATCGTTAAAAGCTTTTCTGCCCCTCCTGAACGTGACTCAAAACATAATTGACCTGTAGGGCTCTTAATGAACATTGCGTATCACAAGCTTCTGAAATTGTAGCATCTTATCAATGAGCCAAGCAGTCTGATGGAACGAAATTAACACTCAACTGATGTCTGTAAGGTTGAAGGTCATGTTCCACAAACCAAACAAGCCCTCTCATTTGATGCATTGATATTACCTGTGAAACAAACCATTAGAAATAATGTTTATTTGCAGAGTGCCTTTTATTTCCTAGGTACTCTCATGGGACTGATAATGAATATAACAGAATTACAAGGTGCTGTATTTTAACAGAATGCATGAAAAGCAAAGAAAACCTATTTTTGAAAGATGTTCAGACTGAAATGTCATATATAATTCCTATTATATTATATTAAAGGATTATAATTCCTTTTGGATGACGGCACTGTTTCAGAAGAGCTGCGCTGCTGTGGCGCACAGAGGTATTACTGGTAAACAATAACCTTTCTATCTGAAGATATGTCAGTATCTGTACACTAAACCATGAGTTTGCATTGATTAAGTGTCTAGTATAGAGACATGAATGCCCTTTGTGCTCTAATTAGCAAAGTTGTGAAAAATGAGCACTGCTGCAGAGTAGATAAATGCATTTGTCAGAGTCTGACATACACCATGTTATCAGAGTTATTTCAGCAGAAAATTCTGGCTGCTAGTGTGTGGTCATGATGCTGTAAATAAGGTTCAATAACATGGTGAGAGGAAAGCAATAGATATGGGAAATGTCTTAGTCTGGTTATTTAAACGAAGGCAAAACACTTGTTTAAAAGTTGTGCCGCTAATACAGTAACACAAATGTTTGATGTAAACATTGGTATTGAGCAATAGTGTGAGCCTTATTCTGACTGGAATGGTCACAACTTTCCTCAGATGACAACACCCACTTAAAGCCCCATAAAATTGCTTGTCAGGCTGACATTTCTTTGCTGCATTGACATATTTCAGGAAATGTAAGAATGTTACTTAAAAAGGGCAAATCTGGGACAGCCATGTTTGCAGGTGGTATTAGAGTAGGGATGGTATGCTCATTCTAAAAGCATTTAGACAAAAATCTGTGCAAATGTTTAATGGAAGAGAGCAACTGTGTATGTATAATGATAAATGTGTTTTGGAGAATGTTTTTAGAATGTTATATGTTTTGAAGAACACTGTCTGCCTGTTTGTCTGTCTGGTATTTTAGTGTCTTCAGTCAGTCTCTCTTTGTATGCTTTTAATTAACTTTCACAGTGATTTCAATTATTTTAAATGGCTCTTAAATAAAAGTCTTTCAGAAGACAGTGATCTTAACATTATACAATAGGCATCTATTTTACTATAGGTGAGACAGATCCACCAGTACAGGCAAAGGGACAGGAGTTTAATCTTGTAATGGCAGAGGCAGAATCTTTGCTGGCTCCCATGTATCTGTGTGAAGATATTATGGTGTCAAGTTCTGAGGCTCAAACCATTTGGCTTCACCCCAGTGAATGCGGTTCACAGACTGAACTGCCAGATAAGAGCTGGACAATCATTTATTTGGTGCTGCTACTTAAATAAGAACATGAGAAATGTGCTGTGCTGTACTGTCTCTCCTCTATACTGAAAAACTTGGGTCTTCCAATCCTCTGTGATAATGTGAAAATGATTTATGAAGAAAAAGGCAGTTATCACAGCTGGCTATCAAATCTACACAGTTATTTGTTTGTTCAGGTTGATTGTTTATTCGTTGTCATCTTGGAAGAAGCAAGTTGTTTCAACATTTTGTTTCATAAAGATAAATGCTTTGCTTTTCGGTTCTGTTTGTGATTGTTTGTGAAAGCAAAGCAAAAATCTATAATTCCATAAACTGCTGTGAGAAAGCTTTAAATTGTTGGTTGCAGACAGAATATTCATGAGGTGCTCTACTGGACTGAGTGATTGTGGAGGCCATTTCAGTGCAGTAAACTCTTTTTCATGTTCAAGAAACTGGTTTGACCTGATCGAATCTTTGTTACACTTTATGACTTCTGCAACTAGCAGTTAGAAGATGGGTACCTTGTGGTCATAAAAGGATGGACATGGTCAGCAACAGGTATACTCAGGTAGCATATATTGTTTAAATGATGGTCAGTTGGTACAAAGGGGTGCAAAGTGTGCTAAGAAAATAGCCCCCACATATGCCATTTTATTAGACCCAAAACTTGTGTGCAATAAAACCATGTGCGTTTGTGTTATACGAGCGCACAGAATAGTATCCGCACATGAAACATTTTGTCATGCGAGCATGGGGCTGTGATCATCGTTTTTCGAATTATTCAATGAGTCAGAGTCAATTATTCTGTTTATACCCCCACGGTTACCCCAGCACAAGACATAGTTCAGATGTTCTATTTCAAGACATCTGAGAGGTGTCTTCTCTCCTTTTTAGTCAGAAACTATACTATCATTAAAACTGGATTCCACAGGAAGAACCAAAGGAAGATTTAATTTAAATTTAATTGAAATATACATTTTGAAATATTTATCATTTTGCATGTGCATATATGTAATGAAAAACCCATTAAAGCATTAAAAGAGGTCCTTTGTTATTTTTTTAAAACATGGTTGGTTACTATTCACAACACAATCTTAGAAATATTAGTGACCATTATTGTCTGTTGTGGACAATAATATGACATTTGACATATGATGTAAATATCATACAGTCCAAAAAAATGCATAATTGTCAATGATTTTAAGGCTAAATTTACTTTAAGCACAATCGGCCCAATCTGCCTGAATACCATAAACACACTCACCGGCATATCTACAGGAACCTCTGCAAGGAACACTGCCTCTCTCCCATAAAAAAAGGGGAGAATTTTTTGGTTGTGTGGAAAGAAAACAGTTTGACATCTAGATAGACATCCCAGTCATTCTGCTGGTCTTTCACCCTTTCTTGAGGACTCTAAAATGAAACATAATGGCAAAGTTTTAAATGTTTTGATGTAAGGCTTATACACCTTCAAAGATCTCCTGGGGTCATGAATGTGTATTTGGTCAACAGTGTATTTTAAGTAACATGGGGGTGGGCTTTTAGTGCTTTAATTTTTCCAAACCTACACTAGTTACATACAGTTGTAAAACCACAGTTTAATGTTGTCATTGGTCCTTTTCATCCAAGCCATTGGCTTGAGGGTGATAAGCTGCTATCACACGTTTGATGCACAATGTTTCACAAAGCCTGTGGTTAAGCTTTAAAAATAAAGAAAACGTTGCTGTGAGCAAATGGATGAAAAGCTCCTTAAAACATGTATGTGCAATGGAAAATGTGACAAGTTTAATAAATCTACAAACTTAATTACTGAAAATTGTTAAAAACACTTAATTTACACATTCTCTTCTGTGATCTAAGATAATTCTCTGGGGACATCCATTTCTATAAATAATGGAACAGGAATGTCTTCCAACTTCAGCTGCTGTCTTTGTTTTTAAAGGAAACGCCTCAACCCACTTCTGTCTGTGAGGATATTTTAAAACCCATCCGCAGTTTCAGGTAATGGTCTAGTTAAATCAATGCCAACACGCTCCCAAAGCAGAAACCTATCAAGTAAATAATATTTAAAGAAGTTTGTTAGTGTGTGTTTGTGTGAGCGTATACATACTTTATATATGATACATTACATATAATATAATTTCTGCACTTATTTACGTTGATATATTTCTGAGTTAAAATTAAAACTAAAACAACTATATAAAATAACAAGTACCCAATTTTCCAATTTTCAATGTTAACTGACATGCTATGCCAGTAAAATCTGGCACAGATGGCAGCACATTTTATCAATCCCTATGTGCCCACCAATCGGAGAAGAATGTAATTCTTTAAAAAGATTCCTGGCTTTCTCTTTGTCTCTGATCACTCTTTTACTTCCATAAACAGTTCTCATTACTGCTAGCAAACAGTCAAAAAATTGCCTTACCTGAAGAAGTCATGCACAAGTAGTTGTTCAGTGTGACAAAAATTAAGCAATATTGATATGTGCAGTAAACCCTGTTAGAACAATCTGACAAGTAGGATGAAATCAGGACACTGGCACTGAACTCAGAAATTACATCTAATTCTAAACGCATAATCTTAAAGTGTTGCGAATACTTTAAGAATTGTAATGAAAATTTTTTGCCTGATCTCCGATAATGTATGGGGTTCAAAACAAAAACTTTCTAAAGCTTAAAGTCTGTATGATCAAACTGATTTCAGTGTTGTGATGTAATTCTGAGCAAAACAGAGAAACAGTCCTATCAGTGTGTCTGTTCAACTAACCCAGCTTTAAAGAATTAAAGTTAAAAATTAAAATCATGGACATACTTACAATATCAAAACATGATCCCTTAATGATTATTAATGATAATGAATACATTCCTGGGCCTCAAACCTGAGGGTAAAAAGCTACCAAATCTTCCCTGACATTTTCAATAGCAGGGCTAAAATGAGTAGAACATACAGAAAAGCAGATTAAAATGTTCATATAATAGACTGTATATTAAATAAACACCACAATAGCCACAATTTAAAAAGCAAAACAGAAAAGCATTTTTTCAACCAGTAACAGTAAAATCATCTTGCCTGTTAATATCACTGTCCTCCCTCAATCTGAAATTAAAATGGTGCCAAAAGTTAAATAGTAAAGATTACAAAGATTTTTGGTTAATTTAGCTCCTAAGTAAAACACTTAACTAACTTAAAACAAATAAGTGAACTAGCATAAAACCTCATATGTTAGTCTGCAGTACATTTCCTATAAATATGTGGACTAAACATATCATAAACTGCAATGGAATATACAAATATTTTACCTTAAATCCTGTGCCCAAAGCGTAACGTTTTGAATCTGCAGATATCAACGTAATTCTCATCACCTTTCTTTATGGTGATGGCTTATAAGGACATTTTTAGTGGTTGTTCCTCAATTTACCTATTTTTCCTCAGACTTATAAGGGGTCAGAGGGTAAGAAACAGGTTGGAGACTGTAAGTGACTGGGTGTTTAAAGGTATATATACACATCTTGTTTGTAAGAAACCAAATACCCTAGTCTTGTCTCTACCAAAAAAGCTATTTCCACTGTTATTGCTCAGACAAACAAGGTACAGGAAAGCAATTGATTGTTTGTTACAGGAAAGTCAAAAAATTGTTGTTCAGACCTTTCCAATCCATATACGTTTAATCTGCTGTCCTTGCATGCCCTGAGCACCATCCACATTGATTGTGTATTAATTGTTCAGCAGTATATTTACTGGAAGCATCATGACTTCTTCCATTCTGCATTTTATGCACACACTGTGCCTAATAACTCTCAATATTGCATTCCTATTTTCAAACTATTTGATATTTTCTAGTTAAATGTCTAGTTTAAGTGGCACTGTTGTTCCTAAAGCGCAGACACATTCATTGCTTGTGGAGGTAAATGGTTTAAAAAACAATTAAAAGGTCAATGCAGTAAAGAAAATAAGTTCAGTACTGTACAGGGATAAAAATATTGATTTCATTGCATAACATCTATGAGGTGCTTGCAACAGTTACATTGTGTGGTGTGAATTTAATAATGATGGTATTTGCTGAGGTTTGGGGGAAGGTGACATTTTAAATATACTTCAGCCCATTTGGTTTCTGTGGGGTTCTAAACAAAGTTGACATTTAACTTCTGACTGAAGTGACAAAAAACCCTCTCTTTTAATTGAAAAACAACAACAACAACACATTCAAACACAAATAACTGATTGACAACTTCTTGTCCTTAAGGGGAAGAACAGCTTAAAAATTCACATTACTAAGTAACAGTTTGACAGCAAGCTACATGTGATTTAAAAAATTTAGTAAAACTTAAACTTAGAGGTATACACATTCATACATCTCATTTTAAGACATATGCTGTTCTGGGACTCTGCAAAAACTATAAAGTATGATAACATATAATGGTCTGGTAGATTTAAATTATTTTGTAACACACTGTAGACAAAATAATAGGTAAATATATTAAATAACTAAATACACTTTCGTTCAAAAGTAAAGGATCTTTCTCCCCAACAAATGTAAAAAAACAAATAATGAAATAACATAAATGAAACCATATGGGAATTAGGTGATTGAAAACAGTAAAATATAAACTAAGACTATGTTATGTTCTAGTTATGGCAGCCGTGGCATCTTTCAAGTGCATGCTGCACACTGGTGGAGGCTAATGAGATTCCCCCAAGTGCTTTGATTGTGAGGAAAGCACCAAGGATTTTTTATCATTATGTCTCCTACACAGTGGACTGTATAACACTTGCTCGTGTCACCTGCAGAAAATCTCAGATTTGACACTGTTGTTGGCTTCACTAACAACTGAGATCCACCTGCAGCTTCTAAAAAAAAGATAAGGTATTGATGATGGATTTGTGGTACATGAAATCATGAAGAGTCCCTGAGATCAGCCATTATACAGGGAAAGATTGAGGATGTGGTCTTTACTATATCACATTATAAACAGCTGTTGAAACAGGTTGAAGTCTTTCATTATGTGCTCTAGGCTCCTAGAGATGTTTTTCCCAACACACACTGCACTGTTTCTGTGTTTTAACAGCTCTGTTATTAGACTAGACATGGACTGGCTATGGGCACAGAAGTGTATATTGGCAAACTTCCATGAACAATTAGGTATTCACAATACTCAGTCTTAAGGCACTTTCAGAACTCAGTCCTCCATTGTGTTATAACAGGCACTAGTAAAGATTTATTTGCCTGTTGACAACAAATAGTATAATGCTCTCGCCTCCAATCATGCAAGCCCTCACAATGCTTCCAGCCATTACTGCAGAGTAATGACACTGCACATGTTTACGTTCCTTTTATCTCATCAATTTTTGATGAAGGGAAGACACTGATTCTTATGGTGGCCCAGAGGTGTGCAATATAACAAAATTCACAAATCACAGTGAAAAGTTCACAACACAGTGAAATTTAACCACAGCTAGATGGAACTAAGTATCAACACAAAATTATTTTTCAGGACAGTTCCCTGAGCTGTGAAGTGTATTTCTGTTGTTGGGTCATTATAAATTCCTAAATGTAAAATAAATAAAATAGGATGCTTAAAATAGAATGAATAAACCAACAAAATGTAAAAGCCTTTAAAAACATGACATTTTCTTAATGTGTATTGCATTATTACAGTGACAATTTTCTGTTTAAAGTCAGTTTTGCATATGATTGGGTACAAACAAATGGCAGTAAATAGTAAAATGGTTACAATTTTACTTTCAATTATGCATTGTATATTACAAATAATTGAATAACTGTTAATGATGAATGTTTAAAGTAAAAGATCTGGGAGTTAAAAATGTTGAGGTTTTATGATTTCAAGGATTATTGTTTTATTTTGATGATACATACAATGCTCAAACATAAATAAATGTTTAAAAAACATGGAGAGAGCAGACTCCATAAAGAAGGCCACTCAGTCAGCTGGGGCTCAATCTGGGGACATTTCAGCTGGGAGACAACATCGCTATCCACTAAGCCAACATTTTCAAATAAACAACTCCAGTAAAATACATTAGCAAAACCTTTCCCATCAGTTAGTTTCTAATCCTTACTTTGATTAGCAGCAAGGTCCTGAGCATACTGTGTCTTTATTTCGCTTACGGTACCATGATCTAAACATCCACACAGAGCTATTGGAGCAATAGCAAGTAGAACTGACTAGCTTAAACAGCCTGTGGACTGTCCAAATTGTTATGATATAATAGACTGCTGAAGTGGTCCTTCCAATTAAAAGATGACACAGAATCCCTGACATCATAGGCCAGAGAAAATTATACATTCTGACAGTAGCCTGTTTATTATTTCATCCTCATTCGTACTCCCTCATGTCTTAATGGCTCTATTTGACGCCTGTGGCTTGTTTAGTTTGTTTTGTTCTTTTTAACCTGAAGTTTAATCACAGCAAAAGTGTAAAACATGACAATACCATGACAATTATGATGCCAAAATGTAACTCAGTTTTCTCTAAGGATAACATTTCAATATTGCCCTCCTTTCTTCAGATTCTATTATCGCTATTTGCACATTCTGATTTTGCTAAATTAAGGCCTAATTTTGGTTTTTCATTATAAACAGGCTGATGTATAAAGATTCAGATCGTATGAACCCCCTCCACAGGGATAATGATGGCATATTTTTCAAAAACAGCACTAGGCAAAACAAAAAAGAAAAAAGAGAAACCTCCCAGGAACCAAGGCGAGGCTGACAGCACATCTTATAAATCACCTAACCCTAATACCTATTCAAAACACACCTAAAACTGATCAAAGTTTTCCATAATTCACAGACAAGGGTTGTACAGACGTGAATCTGAATACCACTATCGACTCACAATTGGAACCGGGGGGGTGGGGGTGGGGGGGCGTTGGGCAGGAGGGCAAATGATACCCAGAGAAAAGAGAGTTTAAACAAATAAAGTCTTAGCTGCATAAGTGACAATTACACTGATCTGTAATGCTCAGATTCTCAGTCTTTTACTGTATCTCTATCCTTTTTTAATTTATTCATCCTGATATGACAGCGTTTCTTACAGAATATCTGCAGGAATTTCAATTACATTCTGCATGTCTGAAAATATCCTAGTAAATGTCAAAAAGTAAATAAGGTGGGATTCTGTACGCTGTGATTCCCTTGCTGGAGATTTGGAGTCACAGACTACTTTGAAAGAAATATTGAGGCTTATGCTTTTAGCTCACATTCAGGTCACTGGAATATTGGAAATCAGCACAGATCTGCCACACTGCTTCACCCTGAGCCCATGTGGACACATGAGGCTTTACAGACATCAAAGGCCATTTAAAATGATTATTATCAACAACAAATAGAAACCTTGCACTTCTAGACCATGGCTAAAAAAGAGTCACTACTATAAGACAATTATTTTTTATTAGTATGTTTTAAAACAATTAAAAATGGTTTATTAAAAAATAGAAACTAACTAAACAAGATAAACATGTGAAATACAACCACTTTAACTTGCACATGCCCATCAAAAGGCTTTTTATTATTTCTAGGCAGGTGTTTCTACTTTTCTTGACTGTCCGGACAAACAGGAAGAGATTTCATGTCATTTGAATTAATATTGTGACATTACAGCCAAAGTGCGCGCAGGGTGCAAAGCACTGTCAAATTTAAAGTGCTACTGAGGGACGACAAAATTACTACACATTTTCAGTGATTTTTGCTTTCTAGTTAAATGATGCATACTTGTTAAATTTACCATGCTTTCATTAACTCTGTTTACCTCTATATGCCTCTATATACCTCTATATGAGTGGGAATCACCAGATGCCCCATTATAAGTTACTTCCACAATATTACTATTAATACAACATCATTACGATATTTAAGCACTTTGCGATATGCTAAGTTTTGTAATATCAAACTGTGATACATTACCATTTTTTAAAGTGCAAATGTTCCTATATGAAGAAGAATTTTGTCCACATTTTATTTTTATTGAAAATACAATTCTTAATCTGATCATCTCAATTCATGTTTATTGCACCAAATTGGGATTGTCAAACAGACAGACTCAATGTCATAAATGTTACAAGGACTTGACAAACTGAACTGTTTGTAAAATAATTCATTTTAACAGCATATTTATTATATAATATATGGATTATTATATTTTGATTTAATAAAGCATGTTTAAAAATAAAACAATAAAATATCTATACTTGGCGCCCATGTATTGATACATGTTTTTTCTATGCAAAATATTATGAAAGTGAGCCATTTTTTCCCTCCCAGCGATTTTTCCCCCACCCCTAATTAAAGGGGGAAATAGTGTTAGTATGCCTGTTTTAGATTCTATTAAGGGTACTCAAAATTGAAAGTTTTAACCTTTATGCAGTTTTTTTCAGGGAAGAAAAATAGGAAAATCTGAATAATTTTGCAGCTGTTTTTCAAATGCCTTTTTGCCACACCTGCTAATCTTGAGTAATGATTCCATCTTTCAGTAAAGCTGCACCTTTTAAAAACATGAGGGCTTTTTGTGATGTTAATTCTCATATATACTGTTTTGGTACCTTAGACTTCAGCTGATAAATTTGCCAATGAGGCAGAAGTGGTTAGAAGATGCACACGTCGCATCAGATGTTTTCCTTAGCAGACAGTATGTATTTGTATGTATTTGTTTTGAATTGCTGGTTATTCAAATTATTTTCACTGTTTGACTTAAACCATGTAATATGTTGCAAGATCTAATAAAGTTTCTGTCTGGACTCAAATTCCAGGTGTTGTAGAGGCTTTACAACAGATGTTGCACTGACAAGCTTTCCCTCCTCCGAAGCTAAGATATTACTCCTAAAATAGTACTTGTGACTTAGAATACGATTAAACAAGTCAAACTGACTAATAATGTGTTTATGGTGCCTTTTTGGAGCTTGACAGACAAAGCCACTTTGAACTGTTGCATGAGGACTCCTTTGCAACAGTTAAAATGACCTTTTTGTGTTCAACAGAAAAAACCTGAGCAAAATTTGCTTTATATTTCTGGTTTGTCAATATCATTCCTCCAGTCCTCCAGAGAAAGAGGGAGAAGGGACACCTACATCAGGGTCATCTTCTAGGAATAGTTGGTTGATTTATGGTCAGTGAGTGGAACGGCAATTAGTCTGGAACTGAGGAACATCAGGACCTGTCGCATAACTAGGAGCCTAATGTGACAAATAATAACTCAATAATAATAACAAATATTAAGGATAAGGAAGGATAGAGAGGAACATGACAACAATGACCACAGCCACAAAGAGGGAGATGATAACAATAATCATCATACACACCCATGAGCACAGCAATCTCTGTACCACCACGCTGCTATCATAATAGACTCCAACAAGACATTCGTTTATTATTATTATTATTATTAGTCAATAATCAGAATAAAATGTGTAAATATGTAACAAAACAAATGTTAAAGCAGCTCATGATTTATATATTTTATATATAACTGTAAAAACATAAATATGTACTTATTATAATACTTATAATAATAACTCAGAGCTGATAGGGTTATGATCCATATGCAGTTTATTTGAATGAGACCAAATCAAAGTACAGGCAGGTGTGGGTGGTAATAAACAGATACTGTAAACAGCAGCAATGTAGGCAAGGCAATAATCTGGGTCATAACAAACAGTCAGGACAGGCAACTAGCAGCAGAGACAATAATCCAAATAAATGAGGTCAGAAGGCAGGCAATAAGAATAGCTCTGAATTGTAGACCACTGCAATACAATAATTTGCATAGAACCTAGCGTGCATGACTTATATGGTTTGTAAAAATGGCTACCAGATGTGTGCAAGTAATAAAGCCATGTAGATGGATTCTGGAAAATGTAGTCCAGAATTTAATACTCAGGGGAGGGAGTCCTCCGGTGGCAGATGGAAGGATTTTCAGGGGTGGCGTTATTATGCACAATTTTTTTACTTTTAAGGCACAACTTATTATGTAAACATATGTATACAATTGAGTATACAGAACTTCTGGAAACAACAGCAAATTCCTTGTTTGTGCATGCTTAGCGAATAAAGCTAATTCAGAATGTTTTAATGTGCCATTTTTACAGCAATCTGCTCTAGGTTTGGTAAAGATATTATTCTAGATATATATATATATATATATATATATATATATATATATATATATTATTAGGAGAGAGAATGTGGTGGGTGCAGCTATTGCTGCTTTACTCTGCCTCGGAGTTGTCCACTCACACAATGCAGGATTAGGTCAGTGAAGTATTATCCAATTTTCATTATTGTACTTTTCTCAACTGAAAATCAGATATTTTATTGACATAGCCTTGGTTGGCTGTGATAAGGCCAATGTTATTTCACATGCATGATCCATCATTTTTTAATCCTTCTTAAACACTTCCTCAAATTTGAACGCTTAACTTTAAATTTTTAATGGATTTTTTTCTTAAAATTCCATTAGCCAGATTTGGTGAAGTATTATTTATTTTCAGTGCTTAAATGAATATGAAGTTTCAGCATGACAACATAATGGAAAAAAAACTTTACATTTAGTTGCATTTGCCTTTTACAGGGTTACTAAAAAGCTACAATGGCAAAAACATTTTCCTCAAGGTTGCTAAATGATTTTTTTTTTTTTTTTACGGTGGAGTGTTTTCAGCTATTTTGTACAACCACACTGCAAGATCATTTAAAAGCAGTATGTGATATTTCTCAAAAATTGCCTGTTTATGCAGCTCCCTCACTGTTGCATTCTAACTATGGACTTTCAGAATGGAAGGAGCTTTTTGAAGGTGCCACAAAACTTGCTGAAGATGGTTTCCTTATTGATGGAATCCTCTCCAGAGCTTTGGAAACAAACAAAGACAAAATATTCTGTATGATGTGTTCTGTGAGATGGCTGGCCATGTGAAATCAAAGGGTGCACATGTCGCCAATGGGAAGCTATCAGAACTTTTGCTGAGCGTCAGCCTAAATGGCTCACATTTCCTGGAAAAGCTGACCGTAAAATTGGCCAAGACATTTTAGAAGCTGAGAGACCAGCTTTCCTTGCTGCTGCTCAGGCCAGCAGTGGAGAAATCAATGACCCCTTATAGTAAAAAAGAAGAATACACTGTTCTGTCAGCCCCCTCCCAGCTCACAGGCAGAATGATAACCAATGTATTAGATGCAGTCAGGGAGCAAAACCTCTCTTTTCAAAGCAACGGAGAACTTTATGCCAATGGCTCTTATCAATCAATCGCAAATCAAAAATGGCAAACAAATTCTTCAATGCAAATCAGACTTAGACTAGCCTGACAGAGATACTGGCATTAAATTCTTCAAGCATAGGAGCTCTTGATAATCAGAAATGTTATAGTCATCTCCACCTCGCTTAACAGTACAAAGATGATGCAGATGATTATGACAGTGATGGCAATGATGAAGAGAAGGATATGCAGTTGGTTGATGCAACCAGAAATCTTTTTGCCCTGTTTCAGTCTGTGGTTATGTAGAGAAACTAGGTTGACTTTGAAATGTGTGATCATGAAACTGTGGAGAGCATTTATTTCATACAAAGCAGAGATAGCTTTTGGTCTAAGTTGTTAATGCAAAGTTTTTGAAAAACTAAACACATTCTAATTGTCACACATTCTAATTGTCATTGGTCTAACACAGGTTATAGGTGGGTATGACCTGGAGCCAAATGTTTTTTGAAACATTTTTGGGGGGGTCCATTTCTTCACTGTCATATATTAAAATGACACCCTAAAACATCACCCGAAGCAGCAATGGACAGCATACAAATGTTTGCAAACAGCATACCGTAGCTTTACTCTACCCTGAGCAAAAGAAAGATCTGTGAAACTATGCGTTTACATGTACCATGTATGTGAATGTATTTTTCCGTTGTTTGTGGTTTACTTTTACTATGGCCAATTTTGGACAATTCAATTATTTTCCCTTTTATTTTTCTGAAAGTCATATTGTAAAATGACCACGTCTATCCTATAAATGTCTTTTATTTATTTGTTTTAATGCCTTGCAGCTTTCTATTGATCTTTTTTATCCTGTAAATCATAAACTATGCAGTGCGCACAAAGCCTAACAGGTGAATGGATTTAATGAGAAAAAGACTACCACTTTATTTGTTCCTCATGTCTCACAATCTACATCCACTGTGAAATTACACTGTGAACCATCAGTGTGTTTTGCATACTGTTTGATACAGATCAGACACCAGTAATCACATTTAATTTTTTTGATGTAGTTTTGCTTCTGGATTTGATGGCATCTTAAAGATTGTGTGAGATAATGAGAATATAATGGTTTTTCGTTGCATACATTAAAGCTGAAAGCTGCCTATTCTAATACTATTTTCTAATTGGTTTGTTGGGTTTGTTAGTATTCATTTTTGCAAACTTAATGGCTCTGTTTTGTATATGGTAAAAATTTTGTGCTTTTGAACAAACTTTGTAATTGTTAAAAAAATGTGATGGATCTTCATTGACCCAATTGGCAGTACTGCCAACTTTGATTGTATATTGTAATATGATTGTTCATGCAGCCAGGAATTGTTGCGCAGAATACATCAAGATAACCCATTTTGTTTCAGAGTGGGTCATTGTTGCTTAAAGCTGATGTGTGAAAATGTTTTGATATTCACATACTTGCTCCTGTCCCTGTTTAATATACAGAGACAGATATAAGACAGCAATTCTTAGGTTTATTCCCCATAAACGTCAAAACACTGTGGTGTTATCAAAACATTGTTTTGTTCTTGCTTTGTTTGTTTAAGCATCCCGTCCACTCTGACACGGCAACATTGCGTGAGTTTGAGGCGAAACTATTTTTTCTATACAACAGAACACAGGGGAGTGTTTGGGAAACTTGTTCGAAAACAATCAATTACTTTTGCAATCTCCTTTTGGTGACACTAGTGGTGCAGAAATTAACAGTTCAGCTTTACAGCTTTCTCTACCACAGCATGTGACTTTTAATACTTTTTTTAAAATCTCAATATACAAACTATAGAATGCACTGATGTCACAAGCCAAGAGTATGAATAAAAACAAAATTTTATAGAACACTACATTGTGTAACACTACATACGCATTTAACTGAACTGAAGTGTTTAAAATAGCTGTGCGTTAAACTGATTGCAGTAAAATGTTTTAAAGCATGTTAGTCATGTTTCCTGTTCTACCATTGTTTTGTCTGTCAGAGTGGGTATTAGTCAGCTGAGAGCTGAATGTTGCTCGTTCTTTTATAATTCATGTGCTGTCACTCATGGGCTCTCAGTGGCTGCAGACAGTGGCCACAGACTAATGCATATGCATGTCTTGACTGAACCATGTTCTGCTCCCCTGTTTTGAATGGTGTGTCCGGGCTGCCATCAGTCTAAAATCCTACTACTGAGACGATTACATTAGTCGCTAAAAGATTATGGATAATTTTAATACCGCATCCTAATTACACTGTGAATTGTGTCATTCAGTTAAAGTACATTTCGTAAATTGAAGATGATTTAAAAGAGTAATCTAAATGGCTTTCATTAGCTCAGAGGCCTATACCAAAGTTACCTAGTCTTGATTTACAGAGACGCATGAAACCCCAGCCAATCTCAGTGTTTCTCTCATCTTAGACATCTTTCATCCTTTGCCATTAGACAAGAAAATATGTTTTTTCAACCTGTGACAGAAATTTAGGGACAAAAAAGTCTAGATTACTTTTAGAATGGCAGATTTCAGATTTTCAGTGTGTGCGGATGGGAGTCTTTGTATTGTCTGTGTCCTATGACAGCACTATTTAATTATTATCATTATTTTATATAATAATAATAATAATAAAGAAAAAATAAAAAAATAATAATCAATAGGAGTATAATCTCAATCTCAGGAGATTATTGCTTTATGTGCAATAAAATGGTTAGAGACAGGCATAAACATTCTTTCTTTCAGAAGTTTGGCTCACAACAGAGCAATGATAGTATCTATTTCATTTCGCCTGAAGGAGACAGAGTCTGTGGATGTACATTCAAGATTACTGGCAATGATGATAATTGTGCTTTAACAAATGATTTGCCACATGATTCATCCCTAAATCAAGGGCAGTTGTGCTAAAAGAAATTATATATAATCTGGTGATCACAGCCAGTAAAAATTAGTTTTTAAAATGAGTAGCATTTAGGATCAGGAACAGTGTGTACTGAAGAACTATGCAGGGCACACAAATGCAGGACATTACTGCTAAAGCTGTGCAAAGCAAAATGTAACTTGTTATATGCATCTTCATAAAAACTGACATGCAGATCATGATGTCATGGTATTACTTTAAAAGGATTCTTTTGGCAGATTTTTGGCAGATTCAGAGGCCTCTGCTTGCATTTTTGTCTAATATATCAGAAAATGAAGCTTATGTCTATATAATTTGACTAGAAATCAAAATATTTCTGTACATAGAAAAACACAATAGTGCTCTTGCACTGGAGGAAATAAAGAACCAGATTTAATACAGAAAAAATAAAATGTTTATTTGCATTATCATTTACTTTTGTTTTAAAATGCCTCCTTCTGACCTGATCCTCGCTAGGTAAATACAACAGGAAATATGAGGTTATTATCTGAGGTTTCTTATTTATTAAAACCTGGTCTTGGCAACACTTGACACTTTCCTAACCTTCTATAAATTGACAATCAGTTATGCTGCAAAGGCAATACAATGCAATCCAAAGTACAGTCATACATTCCACTGAAAACAACTATACTACACATTTACATGTACACATTGTGACTTAATCATAACTATACTTATATTTAAAAAATGTACAGTATCACATTTTGTGTCTCAGTGCAAAAGATGTTTAGAAAGAAAGGAAAACTAAGAAATCAGTGCCCTTGATATATCCAGAATAAAAGAAATGTTCTTCATTTGCATCCTCTAAATACATTAAAACATTTGGTCATTTCAATGCCAGAATACAACAAATAAATTACACATTTTTAAATGTATAGTCACTGTCAAGTAGCAGCAGCGAAATCAGCATTGCCTTTTTAAATAATGCACTAACAACAGTGCATCGCTGTACTGACACGAACCATTCCAATATACTAACGATGCAAACAATATTAACAATAATCATACTTCAAATAACAATGGCCAAAAACTCGTACGTATAGATGTATGTGTGTTTCAGTCAAAAGTTATTTACAGTGCATCAGTAAGTTCTCTGGCTTTGTTTTCCGTGTTTGTATATTCCAAATGAAGACGAAAGGCAAAAAAGTCTACGTCACTACACTGTGTTGAACATCATCAGCTGGTGCATATGCTGTTGATGGTTATAATCGCTGGGTCCACCAGTCCCATCTCCTCGTGCTCGTTAACACAGAGCTGGTAGCCGCAGCCTCGCCGTCGTTTGAGGGGAGTGACTTTCACGTCGGGTTTGGCGCGCGGAGGCAGTAGAAAGCCGACGCTTCCCGCGATCAACATGTGCCAGATGCTATGGATGTAGAAGTAGTTCTCCTCCGTCTCCACAAAGGCGTACAGGGCCACCGCTGATGTGGCGATCGTGGTGCCAGGGAACAGGAAAAACACCCAGCGCTTCCAGGTGGGCGGGTAACAACGGCGCCGACGGATGGTGCGCACAGTCTGATAGACACACAAAGCAGAAGGCACGTTTAGGCATGAATAAGCTAAACAACACAAGGAGAAAATGCATTAATAAATATGACACACAGGCCCCAAGAGGCAATGCTGATCATGAGCCACTGCTGGGGTTGGATCCAAATGCACACACCTAAATGTTGGACATATAGTTTATAGACTTACAGACAGATAGACTATTAATTCTGCAGCCTTTGAAGATTCTGACATTAATGAACATAGTAAAGCACACTGTCTTCACACACTCTGTGTGAGAAACACTCTGATGTAGTTTTAGTCTAATATCTATGACAGATATGAAGAACTTCTGAGAAGCAAGTTATGGTTGTATTGTAATAGTTTGAACCCATTCTTAATCACAGTTGGTACCAATCAGCATCCAATCTTATTTAATCAGGCTTGCACTATCTATAGATATTCTCTAAGAAGTCATTTTTAAAGTGCCTCCTGACAGTGCACAGAGAATGAAATACTTTAATTTTCTTATTCTGTCATGACATTGTTATTATAATGTACTAGCTGACAACTGCAGTAGACTAGTACTTTGCCCCAGGATATAATTTTACAGCCATGCAATATACAATGTGAATCCTACCACATACTGCAGAGACACTTCAAATCCCATGATTCTCCATTGTTGCCACTGTCCAAATGGAAAATGTGCAGCAGTCAATCAAGCATACAGGTGAGTACTGATGACTCATATTTCTCATATGACTCATATTTTTTCTGTCATATTTCTGCTGCATACATTGTGAGTCTTTCAAGATTTTTCAAATCTTACATTGCATCTGATAAGCAATTCCAGTGCAATTTTGAAACCCAAGTTACAAACGTTTGTGAAACTTTATCTGAAAATGTCTTACCAAGCTCGGACTGTAATACAAATTTTGTCATTTTTCATACAATTTAAGGGACACACACCAAATCGTACTTTTTGCCAGTTGTGCAGTCTATTGAATTTACTGTTCAAACAGCCTTGGCAATTATACACTTTTTTCTGTCAAAAGGACATTTTAATGGAGTTCAGTGATGACGTGTCAGCAGACATTTACTCTGTTCTTTAGCCAAGCTGTTGTTTACACCCACACCCAATTATTGTTTTAAGGTAAAGTTTTGGCTTTGCACATACTGAAGAGGTGAAAACAGGGTCCAGAATAAACATACTACATTAGGTTACCTATCTTTTTAAGTTACCTGAAAAAACATGTTTACGGTACATACAGATCAGTATATATCAGTATTGGTGTAAGTTTATCATGAGTTCAACAAAATAAACAGTTGGCAATAAAATCATCTGTCCCTCTGTCAACATTTCCCTAATCCACTTATGTCCAAGCACACAACAAGTGTGTGTATACAGAGGGAGAAGCTAGAACATGGACTAGCTCCAGATGTATCAGTCTCAGACTGATGATCTGAGCCAACCCTGCACCAACCCAACCTACTCTAGATCCAAACAATGACATTTTTTACCCACATACATAGTATTTATTTATTTAAAATATTTGTTATTTGATAATAATTTATGTTATAATGTAAAAAGCACCTCCCTAGCAAATCACTGAAGACTGTACATGCCTTCATCTTAATGGTGAAAATGTGCTTGACTCACATATTCTTATTGATGTTCATGGAGAAATTGATTCTTATTTACATTCACTTTGTTAGGCTATTGTTTGGACATAAGGATTAGAAAGCAACACTCATGGTCCTGACAACATCAAACAGTACAGGCTGCTCCCGAGAATAAATCACACTTATTTAACCTCCTCTGAGGAACACACACTAATATATTTCAAAACATTCATCAGCAAAGCGCAATATGCCTTCAGATATTGATTAAATGATGCATGAATCAATGAGGCCTGGATGCTTGGTATGCAGGAACAGAGTAGTTCATGCCTCAAATCTAGTTAGCATGCTTTTGGAGCATTGTTTTGAGAGAAATGCTACATTTTAAATGAGAGAAATTTATCACAGGCCCTAAACTTTTCATAAATGTGCTGCTACTCGACATAACAGTTTTTATATTTCAGCAGTAATTTATCACTTTCTCTTTGTGATGCTACATTCATGCATTAAGCTCAGGGTCAACACTACATTTTATAGAGCCTGGGAATAATGGGACATGGAAATAATAATTATTCATATTTTGTGTATTATTTGTAACTTGTACAGAATCCACAAAATGCAACCATGTAAAACAAAATGCATAAAATTTACATTGTGTATAAGAAAAGAGCAGCGGTGGCCTTGTCTTATTAATTGTTCTATTCACATGGACCCAAGGAACAATCTGGGCTAAAGTTCTATTGCTTATTCACTCAAAACATTACTGCACCACCTAGACTGAAAATACAAAGTCCTTATATAAAGAGAAAGAAGGGACATCTGTTTACTATGGTCTCTAAATACAGGTCTCTAAATACTGTCACTCTCAATTTTCAATATATAAGTGGATTTAATAATATCACTCTTTCTTCTAAGTAAAATTCAGCAGTCTGGAGTCATGGCCCAGTTCTGTACACAGAGGTTTGCGAGATTGGAAATTGGATTTTTGCATGAATGGGTAATCTAAGTCATAACATATTAACATATAGTCTCTTTAAGAGTTTGTTAAAGAATATAATTAAAAGTAAATATATATATATATATATATATATATATATTAAAATGCAACATAACCTGATATGAGCAGTGGCCCCACAAAGTGACAATTTAAAAAAGTACTGTAATGAACTACCTGTGTGAACTTGAGGGGAACTTCATAGAAAAATAAAATGACCTTAAGATCCTGAGTTTTTAGAAAGTATTTGCAAAAATGGCTAGAAACACTGTCAGTTCTAATGTCTAGCATCATTTGTTTGCAGATGGTCCTTGGTTTATAATGTTGTTTCGGATGCCATGAAATTGATACCTTTTAAAGTATGAATTAAGTGTCTGTAAGTGTCCAAATACTTTTTTTGGGATCACTGTATTTATAGGCCTATATGCATCTATAAAGAGGAGGTCAAGCTCATGCCAATAAAATACATGACTAATGGTAACTGTGTATGGATCAGGGTCATGAAAGGCCATCACAGAGGAAACCACTGCTTTTAAAAAATGACTGTCGATTACCATATAAGGTGTTTCAAAGAACTCTTGAATGTTCCACAGCAACACTAAAACAATGAAAAAACATGGCAATATGGCTTGTTCGGTGACTAATACATTCAAAGTTGTATCAGGGGACCGTACACCAGAAAGTGTTTGACACTAAATCTAAAACTCAGTCCTAAACACAAAGATGCAACAGTTACAGATAAACAGCTACAACATTTTCATTATGACTGAGACAGTATCTTGACCTTAGTTCCAATAAACTGCTGTGCCAGAATCTAATGCAGGCCATTGTAGCAAGCCATCCCAAAACTCTATAAGAACTAATAGCATTTTTGGAAGGAAGAATGAATTCAAATACCTACAGTAACTACTATCAATAAGTCTGATGAGCTGCTACATAAATGGGTTGGAAAAGCTGTTTATCCAATCAACACTATATATTATAGGTCTCCAGCGAGGTCCACAGACCAGAAGAGTTTAGCTCCAACCATGATAGAGTGGACCTGAACCAACTAATCAAGATCTTTGGGACTGCTAGAAACATTCAGATAGGTGTGTTGAAGTAGGTTCGAGCTAAACTCTGCGGGTCTGTAGACCTCCAGGAACATGAATATATAGTTAATCTCATGTTTCCTTATTGGGTTTGTTGTTTCTGCTAAGGCTAAATCTATTTTAATTTAACACAGTATTACATTGTTATACTGAATTATTATACTGTACGTGTTATTATACTAAATATTGTACTGTATATTCTTTTTGCCTTGTGCTGTCTTACCTGTATGCACCCTACAGTCTCATTAATAAAGTTCAAAGTACCACTACACTAAACCAGATGTGTTACCCTTGAACTCACACTGTCTATGATTTAAATGCTCATTAGAAAATTATTGAAAAGATCATTAATATTACTAAAGTCACTTTTTAAACAAAAATAATTGACACTTTGGGTCAAGTAGCAAAAGCATAAGTGTTATCCACACAATACTTAATTTCTACTGACAGGGATTTTTTACATTTATATTTATTTATTTAGCAGACACTTTCATCCAAAGTGACTTACAAAGAGGGAGAACTTTTAAAATTTTGCCCTAAAAATCAACAAACCAAGACTACAAAGCTACATTCTCAGGTGGTAATTGTGTTCTGGTGCTTAAATTTTATAAGTTTAACAGAGCAAAAAATAACAACATTTTTTGAAGTGCCCTTTGGAACCAGCTTGAGCTGCTCCAGTACAAGTAATTTAATTTAATAAAGTGTTCAGATTGAGCTTGTTATTTGATAAGAAACAAAACTCAAGCTTCATACAATGCACTCTCTGTAAATGTGAGAGAAGACACCTCCTCCATATTTCTGTCTCTCTCACTCAATTTTTGCATTTTGCATTGTCTCTCAGTCACTCTTTACTCTCACTCAACCACTCTGCTCTGCATGACTGATCTAATTTCAGCTCATCTATGTACATTCAGAATGCAGGACCCAAAAATAGCACAACCAGAGGAAAACAGAAGTCCTGTTATGATAAAATGTCCTGTAAACATACTGAGTGGATGTGGCATGTTTCAGGCTTGATCAATTTCAGCTCTTTTCATCAGTGCAAGAAAGGATGGTAGAATCACACAGCGGGGGGCTTTGTACTGGGCCTGTGTAGTCTTGACTGCTGAGCATTGAAATTGTGTCAGTTGACAAGTTTTAATTACAGAGCCATTATATGCCATGTAGATGATAGACATGCACCCATTATTCAATGTCATTTTAAAGCATTGTGGACAGAATTAGAATAGAATAACAATAAAAGCTGTAGTTTGATTTGAATGGTTCTTAATTACAACCTGTTTTTTCTATCCAAAATTCAGAAATGCAAGAACAATTAATTTCATGCTGTTCTTTTATTCTTAATAGTACCGTTTGCATATTTATACAGTGTTTGTATATGCAGTTAATTCAGTTCAAGCGAATTAATTCAACTTCTGCAATTAATTCAAGTGCTAAACGTAGGCTACATTCAAATGTTGCTTTGTTATCAATTGTTTTGTTGATGTCCCTCAGAAACACCTGTACTGGGGTCAGAACAACATAATGTGGCTATCAAATATAGCTAGCAATGACGTAGCACAGCTAATCGTCTCAAAACAATGACATTTAAACATTCATTTAATCCTGATGCTCCCTGGTTGGTGTTGCTTTATTATAAATATCATTTATGTTATTTTATTGATTTTTTCATGGGCAATTTTAAGTTTTGTAAACATCAACAAAAAACTTCACAAATTATAAAGTAATTGTCATTTTTAAGATATAGCTACAGTTTGGAAACTTATATTGAGTTAAATGAAATTAAACCTACTACTAGAGATAACTTCTGATTTACTGTATGAGTTGACATCAGAATCAGAATGACCACTTAGAATGGACAATAGCGCAATCTTTTGTAATCAATAAAAGACTAAAATCAATAAAAGACTGTGTTTTCTCTATTCAGTTGTTACATCGATGTTTTCCTTGCAGCATGTCATTTATTTTATTCACAATAAATTAAACTGTACATAATTTTTTTGAGTTCTTTCAAAAGAGGTATTACATCTTAAAGGAGAGATTTTTGATCTTCATTATCCAATGTGTGTTGATAACGTTACTATGAACAGATGAAATAAATTTATTCACATCACATTCCACTATTACAATCACACAGTCTGGGTGTTATGAATGTAAATTCAGCTTGATTAAGTTATAAACTGAACTGACACTGCTAATGACTGCTAATATGTCAAAGCTCTTTGAGGCGAAATTACATGGCTTAGGTTAACCATTATCTCAAATAAATGAACAAATAAATGAGTCACACACAATATATTGCTTAGGCTAGATGTTTGTTTTTTAACAACAATCATAAGCATTGTTTTATTTTTCTCCCCCAGCAGAAGTTCACAGGCTCCTTGCTGCATATACAGTATATCCACCACATTCAGTATATCCACGTTGTTTCACTCAACGTTCCTTTTGCCAGAGGCTTTTACAAAGACTTTTGTATGTCCAACACTCATTATTTTTTATCTTCTCACTTCAGGAAAAACAGTGTGATCGCAAGAGGAATTAATGTAAAGCACAAGCTGTCTGGTAATGGAACAGTAAGTGCATTTCCACTACTGACAGGAGAAAGTTTAATGCCACACCGTGCTAATTTCCAGATAAATGCAGCCCTTTTCTGTGCCTGAATGAGAGGTTGTGTGCTGGACCAGGTAACTCGAAATGCCTTCATAAATTATAGATACTAAAGAGGTATTGTCACCCAGCCATCCTAGAAAGACCAATGTTGGCATTTAACTATTGGATACAGATTTTCAGACTGAAAAGAATACTGACGTTATTTTTAGACACCAGAAATGTGTTACCCTCTAATGCATTTGAGAACTTCAAACCGTTTCTAACTAGTGGTAGTCTGTCAGAGGAGGCTGAGCCTCTTCAAGAATGCATTTAAAAAAATGGCCTTTTTTAAGTACTAATGCACATAACTCAAATGTATTCTATTCATATAAATGTTTTTTCTTATAAGCATTGTATCCCAAGTGGGTTTTAATCACTGCATGAATGCCAGATAAGACTGACCAATCAGGATCAATATTCAAATGACACAAGATCATTTGTTTCCATTTAAAATGTGGCCAACAGTGACAAAAGAGGTAACCTTTCAAAACAATTAGCTTTCTGTATCATTACAGTGTTTCAGTAGCTCTAAAATGGTTGGTGATTGGGAAGATTATAATGCATAATATATAATATAATGCTTAATTGTCAAAAAAGTTTTAAGATATCATATACCATCTTTGCACAGGAGCATAATAAAAAAATTATCTCAGGAATCACTACTGTTCTAAACAAATATAAATGTTTCCAGCTTAATGTACTTACAAAGCTGAAAATAGATGCTTTCTAAAACCAAAAATAAAACTATGGCAACAATCACCCATATTAAATAACAACATCCCTATATCACAACCACAGACTCAACATCTGTTAATTTTTTATGTGCTGTGATTGCCCAAGCCATGCATATTAACTGACTTGATTTTTGGCATGTTTTATTGATAAATAAAACATTTAATAAGCAGCTATACAGCAGCGTTTTGGAATCTACGCATGTGACCAATACATTCCGTTGTGGCTTACCCAGGCAATGGCCATGATGCCCAGAGCGAAAAGGCTGGGGCCCAGCAGATTCCACAGGCCATGACGGTCCAGCTGTAAAGCCATGGACAGAGCCATTGCCCCCAGCAAATATAGAACCTGGCAGGAAAAGGACAGAGAAGAGAAAATGTCAGACAACTCCACATGCCTAGAGGCATTAGTGAATCCACGGCCCAATTAGGGGCATCTGGCAGGGAGACAGCAAGTAAAGCAATGTGCTGCTAAAAATGCCTCTCTGTCTAGGTCTCTCTCTCTGTCTCTCCCTCCCTTCAAGTTTAGAACTGTTGTGACATGGGTGATTTGATTAGTGTCTGCAAACTGCAGCATTCAGCAAAACACATTCACAGACGCGCACACAATCACCTACTACATATATAGAAACAATCACCCTGGAGGATAGCTCCTCTCTCATTCTTCTTTCTATTAGATACTTCTCCCACAAACATCCTTTAACTTAACTTTCTCTGATTCTAAATAACTCTAACAATAACTCTTAATAATAATAACTAATAAAAATAATAACTCTTAATCACATTTTTGGACTTTCTCAGTGTGTTCTTTAAATATGTTTAATTCATTGAATCCTACTCCTTGACTTAGCTTAAGCTGATGACTTAAGAGAAAAGCCCACACACACACACACACACACCTGAAACTGCCCACCTATATTTACTCTGCTCCACATCAAGATGACACCATCATTATGACAGACATGACAGACTGCTGACACTTATTATTTTTAATATTTACACTCTATGTAAGCTGTTTACTGAGGTGCACAAAAATTTTGCTCTCTTGCAGATCTTGGAAAGCTCATCTGACAATAAAGTCCATGAAAGATTACTGGCCTCTATAAAACACAAAAAATGAATTTATAGAAATTGATGACACAAGAAATATCCAACATTCCTGGGTCCCAGGGCCTTAATAAGTAGTTTCAACCATCAGATTGTGGTTCTTATATAGTGTGGTGCTAAAGAGTATATGGAGACTCGGTTTACTTAAATCACGCTTTAAATGTATGAACTGAAAAGTGCATTAGGAATAAAATTCCAAGCCAGCATCTTCCAACAAAAACTAAACCCTTGCTCAGAAGTAACACTACTTTATTAACACTACATTTTTGCCATTACTTTTAACCAAGTGGTCTCAATGTCATTTTTAGTGGATTTATCAGTTTATGTGAGTGTCTTAGCAGAGTAACCAAAAGGTGAAGTTAATCACATCAACTATGGACATGCACAACAAAGACTGACAACAAAAATAATTGAATTTATTTTTGGTCACTTTAATTTTAAACCTGTCAGTCTTCTTATTGTGAAATGTTTGGCTTTAAATATGTGTTTGTGCTATATTTCTTTCAAAAAATGATATTTAATACTTTTTCATACTATATCATACTATATAATACTATAATACTAAGACTTGTGGCTTAAGTATCCAAGTACTGTATATTGGGGCCATTACATTAATCACACTTAACAGACTTGGGGAGCACAGAGCAATGTACCACAACATTTATGGCAATTCAGTGTGCTTTAAATTTAATTGGCTCTTTGCAACAGAGTCATTTTTACCTGTTTGATAATGGATTTGAGTCTGGCCATGGCGATGACCGTGACCCATACGGACATGAGTGAGCCGAGGAAGTCACAGAACTGCAGCACATCATACTCCATGATGCAGAAGACCACAATGCCTGGCTGGTCACAGGCATGATAGAACTAATTAAAGGTGAAAGATGAAAATAACAGGTCAGAGGAAGTACAAAGATAATACAACACTATGAAATATGAAATAATCTGGATCTGTTTCATAAAACATACTTTTATGATTCTGAAGTGTTCTCTAACTGAAAAGTATTATCTGCTAATGTCAACAGGCAACAGGTGACCAAATTGTTGCATGGGCTTTGTTTTAGGCATGTGCTAGAGATGTATGTGCACTTCACTCCTGTTCTTACAACTCACAGTGGAAAAGAACATGGTGAAAATATAGACGGATGCCTCAAGCAGGTATTGACTTCGGATGGCGATGGCCACAGGTGGGACAAACATTAAGTTGCTGAGACACAGCAGAAGAGTTGAGAGCAGCTGGAACCCGTATGAATAAGCCTCAGTGTTGTCTGTGCAACCCCAACCATCCCAACCTAGAGGATGCACACAAACACAAAATATTGATCACACTTTAACACGCTTCTGCAAACTACAAGCTGAGAATGGAAACTACCCAACTGACATATGCAGCATTAGGTTAAAAGCAAAGATAGGCAGCTGTTGCCTTGTTCAATCCCAACAAGCAAGTGAACAGGAGCTAGAAAATTACATGAGTTTTGTGAGACCCCTGCTGTGTTCACCCCAATGGTAACTTCATCAAGAACTGTAACTGCAGGTTTTTAGAGCTGAACTAAGTTAGTTTCCAAAATGTTGATTTAAAAGCCCATGTATACCTGAAGTGTTTATTTTTTCCTGTTAAAATATTTTCTCCACTTCTCTGGAACACAAAAGTGGAAATATTGTAATGGCCATCTGTTTCATAAAATTACAATTAACGGAGGCTTTCAAGCTTCAACAAAGACGTAAAAGCACCATGGAAGTAAAATTAAGTCAACATGACTATTGTGCTATACATTTCAACTCGTTTGTGTGAGAATAAAACATATAATAAAAATATAATAATATATAATTATTAAATAATCCTTCCTCTGAGCTGTTAACCCTTTATCCCATTAATATGCAGAGTCAGCTATGTATAGGTAAGCCATTTGTAACTTGAGCCCTCCCAAAACGTGTAAACACTATTACTCCCTATCAAAACATTTCCCTGTTTGTTTGAGAATCCCACAGCTCCCACCACAGCAACACTGGCTCAACCAATGAGGTGAGTTTGAGGCGAGACCTCAGGGATCTGTTTGTTCAACCAATGAAAGATAAGTGGAGTTTATTTATAACCTGTCTTGCAACAATTCTTATTGCGGCAGTTTTGTTTGGTGACACTAGTGATGCAGAAATTACACAGTTCAGCTTTCATGGTAACTACATAAAATGTTCTACAGCCCACATCCTTAAAAGAAACTAATTGAGCTAAGAAAATGCACAGCTACACGCTTTCACAAAAGGAACAAAGGGGAGAAAACAGAAATGCTTATGTACTCTTTCTCTCTCGAACTCCGTTCATACACACATGCTGTTCTTTATCTATAAGTGCTTGTAAACAGCTTCATAAATATAGATTGAATCCAGAAAGCCTACTGTTATATAACACCATGAAGAAAATAAAATGCTGCACCTTTAACCTCTTATTGAAAATGCCAGAAAACATCCCACAAATCTCTTTGATTACAATACCTTTATTAGCAAAACCCTGAACAAATATCCTCAAAGGAACGTAATGATTGAAGTTTAACTGAGTGTTGGAAAAGATGCTCAACTGAGCTTTGCCAGACACTTGAGAAGACAGAAAGCTTTGCATGCTGGATGTATCACATCACTCAGTTGTATGCCAGAAAATATTTATTAAAAGGGTAAATTTGTCTATGATAATGACAAAAGAAACTATGGGTAGGATTCCAGGGGGAGAGACAGGGAAACAAGGCACCCAAGCTCCATAATGGCACTATAATTGAGAGGTTACGATTAGCATATTACTAAATATCATTGTATGTTCCCTAATTAAAAACCACTTGATTTGTAATCTCGTAGTTATAACGAGACATGATTGGCACATGTGTAATTGAATCATTTAACAAGCCAATTAAGTTTGATTGGCATCTGACAGTAAAGGAGAAAGATGATAATAGAATTATAAAATATTACTCATATTAAGCACAAGGGTAATAACACCTTTTTCCATTTAAATAGGTGCCTGAATTCTACCTCTTTTATCTTCCTAACAAAATTAATGTTGTAGAGTAAAATGTAATAGTTTTGGCACAATTACCCATTAATCATTATAGCCATGAGAAGGCAAAACATACTGTAGCATTTGGTCAATGCACTCTCAATTACTTATATAAAAGTATAATTGTTAAAAAAATACAGAAGATTGCAGCATATCACAGTTTTACGTAACTATACACTAAACATTAAGAATTACAATTTTATTATTGTGACCTCAGATATCAAAAGAATATTAAACTGCCAGGTCCCTGATTTTCAAACCTAAATAACATCCTTTGAATTAACTCTGTAAACTAATTACAGAACAAAAAAATAAGAAATGCTTGCATATGAATTTGAATAAAACTCACTTATATACAGACAAGAGAATTCACAGACATTTAATTGCACTTCTCTAAATGTTAGGCATGTTGTATGACTCATTTGTATCCTCAAAAGTAATTTCACGTACAGTATAAACATAATTTCTCACCTGCTTTACACTCGCATGCAGCATACAGGTAGTTGTTGGTGCGCAGGAGTTTGCACTGGCCATACGTGCCACAGTCATTGATGCAAGGGGTCAGGTATGAGCGAAGGTAAACCTCTGCTGTTACATTAGTACACATTTCAAACCTATACAGAAGCAGGAAAAGAAAAAGAAATAGGTGATTTTAAACTTTCTTACAGCAGCTTTTTTTGAGCATAATGTTATTGGAAAAACTCTTATTAGATTTACTATAACATATTATATTTAATTTATATTTTTACACTAGATATAGTGCATGTAGTGTGGTGTATTCATATATTTGGAATTTGCCGAATATATATAAGAATATATGCTAAATATACACTCTCCAGCCACTTTATTAGGTACACCTGTTCAATTGCTTGGTAAAACAAATTGCTAATCAGCCAGTCACTTGGCAGCAACACAGTGCATTTCGGCATCTAGATGTGGTGAAGACGACTTGCTGAAGTTCAGACTGAGCATTAGAATGGGGAAGAAAGGGGATTTAAGTGACTCTGAACATGGAATCGTTGTTAGTGCCAGGCGGGCTGGTCTGAGTATTTCAAAAACTGCTGATCTACTGGGATTTTCATGCACAACCATCTCTAGGGTTTACAGAGAATGGTCCAAAAAAGAGAAAATATCTGGTGAGTGGCAGTTGTGTGGACAAAAATGCCATGTTAACATCAGAGGTCAGAAGAGAATGGGCAGACTGGTTAGAGATGATAGAAAGGCAACAGTAACTCAAATAACCACTTGTTACAACCAAGGTATGCAGAATACCATCTCTGAATGCACAACATGTCGAACCCTGAAGCAGATGGTCTACAGCATCAGAAGACCACACTGGGTGCCCCACCTGTCAGCTAAGAACAGGAAACGGAGGCTACAATTCACACAGGCTCACCAAAATTGGACAATAGAAGACTGGAAAAACGTTGCCTGGTCTGATGAGTCTCGATTTCTGCTGCGAAATTCAGATGGTAGGGTCAGATTTTGGCGTAAAGAACATGAAAGCATGGATCCATCCTGCCTTGTCTTAACGGTTCAGGCTGGTGGTGGTGGTGTAATGGCGTGGGGAATATTTTCTTGGCACACTTTGAGCCCCTTAGTACCAATTAAGCATCGTTTAAACACCACAGCCTACCTGAGTATTGTTGCTGACCATGTCCATCCCTTTATTACTACAGTGTACCTATCTCCTGATGGCTACTTCCAGCAGAATAATGCACCATGTCACAAAGCTCAAATCATCTCAAGACTGGTTTCTTGAACATGACAATGAGTTCACTTTACTCACATGACCTCCACAGTCACCAGATCTCAATCCAATAGAGCACCTTTGGGATGTGGTGGAACGGGAGATTCACATCATGGATGTGCAGCCGACAAATCTGCAGCAACTGCATGATGTTATCATATCAATATGGACCAAAATCTCTGAGGAATGTTTCCAACACCTTGTTGAATCTATGCCACGAAGAATTAAGGCAGTTCTGAAGGCAAAAGAGGGTCCAACCCAGTACTAGCGAGTTGTACCTAATAAAGTGGCCAATATATATATATATATATATATATATATATATATATATATACACACACACATATACATATATCTAGCAGCATCGCAGCATCTACCTTCTTTATACTTAAATAGCTTCTGCCTTTTAATTTTTAACTTCATAACTATGCTAAATTTCTGTCTTTTAATTTCATGATGCAAAATATAAATGACCAAATTGCATAGTTGCTTTGGTTTCTACTATGCAATTGTCAACATCCTTACCCATGTTCAGTGGCACACAATGAACGCAGGCTGAGATACCACGTGCCTGTCTGTGGGTACGGGATCCTTAATTTTGTGATGTTTGAGGTGATGTTAATGGAGAGGTGAAATCCTGACACTGATTCTGAAGAAAGAGCACAAGAGGATAAAGGACAAACAAAATGCTATTATGTTCCACCAATAGTTGTGTGATTTTGGAATGACAATTCAGATTTATTATTGTGAGTGTTCCAAAAAAACCTATGCGCAAAGTAAGTGTATTAATATGAGTGATGTGCTGTTTAAATCTTGCATTAAAGACCATAAAATAAAATTAATGTCATAGCAAGTTTACCAGATCTCACCTCCAGCAAGAGGCAATTTATGTGGTATTTGCATATAAATGGCACATTTTCTTGCTTCACCTGAGTTTTCAAAAAAGTCACTTTTCTTTTTTGTTTTTAGTGCTATAGTTTTGGATCAAAGCTCAAGGAAACATCATGCAATGTTATAAATTCCAGGTTGTCTTTATGAACATTACAGGGTAACTGACCCTGCAAATGGCATTGACCCAAAGCAATTTAAAAGACAACTGGAAATAAATTTAGACTTTGTCTTTGACTGAACACCATATGGTCTGGTCCACAACACATCACAGAGTTACCCAGTTACTGTAGTTTTGTTTTTATGTGCCAATTAGAGTGTGTTTGTCTGTAAAAGATTGTACTGTACTAGCAGCAAATGTTCACAGTAATTAGTATGGATATTTTGGCAAATCCAGCGACTCCTCAGTGTATCAAACTAAAACTGAAAAAATGACATTCCTGACAAACTGTTGAAAACAGCAACAGCAACTGTTGAAAAGCAATTTTCGGTTTATGCATCCCAGGGTCAGTTAAATGAACTGTGGGCATTCCTTGTGTGTACTGTCTGGGGCTGAGACTAGACTATGTGTGAATTCACAAGGCTTAGAAAGATTAATTTTGGATGAAATGTAACATTTTCCTACCAGATTCACATCTGACAGATGAGTTGTCGTGGAGAGACAGCGGCATTCCATGATTCAAGCAGCCAAATATTGTAATATTCTCTCCTCTCACTGAAGACTGGAGGAAGAAAAAAGTGACAAAACAGGTTTTAATCTCGTTGAAGAAAATTGGACATCAAAGCTAATTAAAAAGTTACTTTGAAACACAGAAAGCGGGTGAGACAAAGCAGGTCAATAGAGGGTTTGGAGGGCAAAAGAGAAGCCTGTGATTTAACTGTTCAAGATGTGTTAATTTCATGGGAATATCAAAGGGAAAGAAGCTCTTTGTAGCTGTGTGAAAGGCCAGTCATCTCCCACGGCAAACCCCCTATCCACAGACGTCTGAAAATGAAGATGTTCGCCTTCGCCTTTCACACAATTAATAAATAATACAGAGAGGCTTAATGAATAAGCCAATCTAGGACACAAGGCAAATTAGCGAACTCTCCTTCCGCACACAAATTGTGAAGAGAGAGGGGTAAATAGACACTTTGAAGCTAATCAGAGTTGTTCATTACATTCTATGAGACTGTAAGCAGTTGGGCAGCCTATAACAATGATTAATAATTGAATGACTTGTCTCTTGCTGTAATGTGTAAACACAGATCCCAAAGAAGCCACAGATGCCCTCTGGCCTTCAGAAACCAGGGCTGACTCTCTAATTTAGTTCTCAAAATGTAATAGTGCTGGAGTGCATGACAAATTTAAATAGAATAAGTGATTCACAATCCTTTAGCTACAGTATATATTGTATATATTAAAGAGAAGGTTAAAGGTTGTGTTCATATTTAAAGGTAAAGTTTTCCATTTCTGCACCACTAGCATTACTAAATTGAAAATTGAAACAGGCACTGAATTAAACATTTGCGTTTTAAATTCAGGCAATTACTTCAGAATGTTCTGGCAAACAAATTGTGCTGTTACGGAGGAGGTCCCCGTTCCACCTCCTCCTCACCACCAGCGGGAGCCTTCTCCTAAATATTAACGCTATGTTGAACTACATTTCCCAAAATGCCTCATACCTGGGTTTCCTGATTACGTCCTATTTGGCCACCTGTTCCTTATTATCCAGTGTATATAAACCCCAACATCACGTTAACTCATTGTGAAGTCTTGTTTTGCCCAGCAACATTATTGAGTGTTTATTACCTGTGTTTTGGATTGTTTGTCGCATGCCCTGATTATTGGACTGCCACACGTTTAAGTTTGTTTGCTGTCCACCTCAACCCATGCCTGTACCACGTTTACTCTTCTGCCTTGTCTCCGCTGTCCCTGTTTGCTGTCATTTACCCTGCCTGTCTGGTTTATGACTAAACACTGCAAATGGATCCTTGAGAGTTTGACCCTTCATTACAGGTGCCCACCCAAACTTACAATATCGGTGATTGTCAGGATGGTCAGACAAACAATGCAATGTTTTGATAGCACCACAGAGTTTACAATTTCCGAAATGGCATAAAAGTGTGTATAAAAGTGTGACAATATACCCCAGCTACACTTAAATCAATTAAAATAACAAATATCAACCCTATACTTCACAGATTAAATACAGCTGCTATGCAGTTTCTGCTTCAGTCTCCATTCATCATCCAACGTTGTTAATCTATGACATTTTTAGCTGTGTAACAGACAATAAAGAATAAAAGCTACTGTCTGTAACATAAGAATGTCTGCAAACATACAAGCTTTAATCAAGCCAGTGTTTTCAGTAATCAGTCCAACACCAGCTAAAATTCCCTGGCTTGTCTTGTGCTCAATAGTCAACATGTAGTGTTTTAATGTCAATACTGTGCCAGGCACCTGTGTTAAACTGGCCTCAAACCAGACCTCAATCTGGGATGTACATTTTTAACAATGATGGATGACCAGCTGGGTTCACTCAGGGCAGCTTAAGGCTGTCATTTAAGCTGCTTTCCAAATTAACAGCTCACAAAAGTTATTTTAATAATTCTACACATTTCAAACTTGAGTGACCACAAGAAGGTTGACAAGTCTGTTCTTAAATGTTAAAGCCACAGTACTGGCATTCAATAGACAGCAGCACCTGATGACTTTGCAAAAGCAGGTGAAACAATGATAAGCTGTCATTGCAAACAAATATTGTCAATAACAGTGACAAAATAGGCTGGTTTTGTTCTGTATTGTGTTTGTAACTATAAACCTATATATTAAAAAGATCAATACAAATTTGAATACTAATAATGCAAATCGGGTAACTACACCCACAAAATCTGTGCTTAATGCCATTTGTATTTCACTGTTTCCCATTTAAGACTGTTTTGAGTTCTAAGGAAGGATGCAGGCATTGGCACAGAAACATTCTTCCACAGATGATATCCAGGCACCTAAAATGATTCTTTAAAATGCAGAATGTGCGCCCATTCACATCATCTGTCTGGATGCCTGGTTATAATGCTGCTCTTCAGCATTTGAACATTATTTGATAAACAGCTGCTGCCATCAACAGATAATGTACACAACAATCCCTTTCAAATAAAATTCCTCTTAACTCTTGCTTTGCACCAGAAGTAATAGCAAAGGTAGAACCTGTTAAGCCAGGTAGGACTTGTGAATAATTTACAGTACACTGAAAAAGGCTGTGCTTGCTTTGAAAAGCATGACCAAGGCCTCATTCAAATAGCCACTCCACAGCACTTTTCAATGTATATTTCACTTGGTTAGAATGGAATGTCAAATGCTTAGAATTCTAGACCATACAGAAAAGATGATGGGATCAATTTATATAAATGTGTTCTTGTCACTCTAAAGTACTTAAATGTTTTTTATCTTCCATCAAATATTTTAAGAACAAAAAGTATTAAGATTTCACTGCAGTGGACTGGATAACAAATAAACAACATAAACAAATTACATTTTGTGTATTGAATACTGGGAATGCAATTTCATATTTCACATTCTGTTTCCAATACCATATGCAATACTGTATGCACTTACTTTAAAATTACTTTTGTGTGTCCTCTGGAGGAAGAACGTGTGGTCCAGTAACTTTTGAAATGGGTTGCGTAATTACCCAGGAAGAATGAAGAACTCAGTTCCTGCAGAAATCACTTAAGACCTGATGGCACCCCTGAATCAGACTTGACCTTAAACTGTTTATGAGAGCCATTCAGAGGAGGGGGCAGCTCAGAACACGCACCCACACAGGGGCACAGACTCAAAAGAAGAGCTTCCTCACACACAAACACACACACTCTTCACATCCCATGGCCTGTGCTGAGGCTCATTAGCCTGACGCAGTGGCTCAACTTGCTTCTCACTTGGCATTCTCTTAAGCATGCATGTTAAGGACAAACTCATGAACTGAGGTAACAGTGTGCATATCTCTGTGCCTTTGTTTGGTTTACCCTCATGAAAAGCTGCCACAGCACTGTGCTGAAGAGATTACAGTTATGCGGGTCCAAATAAATTAGAGAGAGGCTGAGTGAGCTATTTATGGCTGCATGCGATGCTTTCTTTAAAAAAAGTAATATCCACTCTTGCAATGTGATCAAATGTTATGATATGTATAAAAAAGACAAGTATGTGACTGAAAACCAGGATGTCTGAAGCAAAAATGCTCTTTATACATAAATACCTATAAACATACCACAAATGCCATTAGATATTACTGCTGTAAAGATTTGAATTCTAGCGATAAAATTAAAGAACTTCAAAATTGCATTTGAGTGACCATCATATCATCTTTGACTGGCAAAGTTTTTTGGCAAATGGCTTGTCATACTGTTGTCAGCAGACAAATTGCAACTTGCCTGCAAACAGTAATATCTGAGTCTTCTCAGGATGTCAGTGCGATTATACGTTTTTTTTTTAATTAAGATGCTTTATCAAACATGCCATAATGTCATTTTTGCTGTTACAAATTTCTTTTCCCAAATGACAAAATGTCATTTTGATTTAATAGAAAGATGAATCCTCTTTTTGAAAGTATTTTGAGCCGGTATAAAAGCTGTTCTTTGAGTAGATCCAACAAAAGCCTGCTTTTCAGGCTTTTGAAAAGTTCATTAGTGTCAGGTAATAGCCATTTTTCTAGACTTAAGATGACTCCTGTATAATGTATCAGTGTTTTCATTAATTAAATTGTGCCAAGAGTTTTGCAGTAGGGAAAGACTCGGGGTACACTGGGAGAAATTCTGACAGGCATGAGCCATTCAAAGATTTCCGTTCCATATGCTGTTGTGCCTCAGAGGAATATTTTGCTTTAAGAATGAGAGGTTCAAATCACGTTCAAATCTTTCTAAAAAAAATCAGTTTTTCAATATATGTATCACAGTAAAAGTAGCGTATCTGGTTGCTATTTATTTTTATATTTTACTGATATAAAAAAATCTTTCTGTCTAAAATGTTAACCTGAGACAACAAAAAGAAACATAATCTACAAGCAACATAATTTATTAAAAACAGCTCATGAGCTACAAGTGTTCACGCATGGTGCTAGCAACACCAAGGTCAAATGTAAAATATAAAACCATGTATAAATGTAAATATAAAACTCACAAGCTGTTTGAACAGACTACAAAAACTCATTCAAGATCATTCCTCCACAATAGACTGTAGGCCACGATTCTCTTTTTCCATTGTCTGGTCTGTCCAGCTTTATTAGGCTTTGTTCCTGAGCCCACAAATGGCTGGGTGCCTGCTGATGGAAACAGGAATGGCTCCTATTAACAGTGTGCTTATAAACCTGAGCTACGTCAGTGGAGCAGACATCCATCATCTTGCTGTCCTATCAATATATTTCCCTGATGGCAGCATATGGCTTGAAAACGGAAATAATTTACTTTATGACCATGGCACTCACTCAAGGGGGCAAGTCTGTACCTGTAAAGGAACCTTTCTTAAATGCCCAGTTCAGCCAGTAAAAGTACCACCAATCATCAGCTACTTTGCTAAGTGCTGGTTGGAGAAATTGAATCTGTACCTCCATAACCAAGGACAAATGACCTGACATTAGATCACCAGAGATGGTCAATGAACCTCTCATTGCTTCTGGGGAAGTTTACAGTCAGACTAAATCAGCTAAGACAAGCAAACTGACTTTTTTTCTCTATGTATTGTATAATTTTCTCATTTTATATCTTTTTTCTTTATTTTACTGTTTTTTATGTCTCAACTAATACATGTTAAATTTAAGTCAAGTGACTGTAAATGATTTATTATGTTTGCAGTCTGAAATTCATTAAAAGTCTCACCTAATCTGGAAATAGCAGTTATGGGATGACTCTTAACACCAATGCAGTTTTAGACTTCCCTTCCTCATCATCACTATCGTTCCCTTCCTCCTCAGAAATGTTATTATAACGCTCAACATTCACTCTCACTGCCGAGCATCCCACCTGTCAGCTATTGAAAGTCTTGTATGTGGCTTTTAACAGTAACCTCTGCCACTGAGGCTCTACTTCTGCTCAAAGCCACTCCAGGAAACATCCATTAAATGCAGCAATAGAAGAGAGCAGGAGAGGAAGGCTCTTGCAAGAGTTGTGGCCTTCAGCACATGAATAGGTCAATGTTCCTCTTTTCTTTGTAAGATAATATATGGCCTTACCATTGAAACTTTCAAGGAGTTTCAAGTGACATCTCAAAGCTTTAACCTTCATATACATCACGTCACAGCTACAATCTTCACCAAGAACCCAAGATAAACAAGACATGGTGACATTCACAACATCCCTCTTTTAGTTTTACACCTCCAAGGCTGTGGGTACAGGCTGGGACTTGCTAACACTGTATATTTAATCAGGCTAAGGTGCAATGAGTTGCTGCCACCCACAAGCTAAAGGGCTCCAGAGTCCTTATCCTGAATCAGTTAAATATGGGCCATACTGGTTTCGGTTTATACACAAATCTAGAAATTTAAATTACCCAAAATCATTCAAGCTCAGACTAAAGGATTTTAAAAATCCTGACTGATTATGAAATCTGGTTGCAGCACACATAAGAAAAATATTGACAGATTTTGACAGAATTTTCTTTAATTTCTAAAATCTCAGT
Source organism: Chromobotia macracanthus (assembly GCA_036877525.1). Classification (NCBI taxonomy): domain Eukaryota; kingdom Metazoa; phylum Chordata; class Actinopteri; order Cypriniformes; family Botiidae; genus Chromobotia; species Chromobotia macracanthus. The sequence continues at coordinate 709,492 of JAZGTH010000058.1, forward strand.
CTCACACTATAAGATTTTAAAATCATGGCATCACACACTACAAGATATTTTATTAAGATTATCGTGCCAGAGGGAGCATTTCGTGTGAATTCACCGGGAAATGGATATAAAACAAAATCTATATTGTGATCTTATTATTATTATTATTATTACTATTATTATTATAATTAATACTAATGTTTTTATTTACTGGCTAGTGCGATAACATCTTTATACACTCACTTGGTATACTTTTAAAACTGATGCAATTTTTCCTTCACACTTGTCTTTGATGAAACGGTTGTGATATGTTTTCATGATTTCTGCTGATCATAAATCAGTTTGTTTCACAATCTGTCAGAAGGTCTGTCATTCATCTTCAGCTCTCATTGACTACAGCGAAAGTCCTAATGCAATCATCCTGATTTAAAATCCTAAATATCAAATGTGTTTGATATGCTCTACCACTGAGCTACAGTGTTCTCCTGTAGCTCAGTGGTAGAGCATTGCGTTAGCAGCGCGAGAGGTTGTGGGTTAGATTCCCAGGGAGCACATGTAGTGACAAATTGTATAACTTGAATGCACTGTAAATCGCTTTGGATTAAAGTGTCTGCCAAATGCGTAAATGTAAATGATATGATCGGAGCAGCCCCAATATTTCTCAGAGCAGATCATGAGGTGTAGGATTTGATCTGTAAACACCTCATATTATAAGATAACTTAAGAGTCTTGGGATTCTCGAGATTCTGAGAATCCTGTAGTCTGAGCCCAGTTTTAGTGGTGTCTAGATGGCTCCATCAAAGGTTTCTGGGTGATAAGGACCCACAGAACACTCCCACAGAACACATGTAAAAAGATGTACAGTATTCTCAATACCTGTATGTAATTTCAGATATACAGTATTATGGGTATTTCAGACTGCCTGATACAATATTATAGCATTAATATCACTGAAATTACTGAAGCTAAAATTGTAACACCATCATTTTCCTACAGCTATACACCAAAGAACTGTAATCTGAGAACAGTTTAAGTAATCTGAGCAAGATGTTACAGTATGTCATTAGTGGTGATTGTAGACATTTATGTCAATTGCAGTGACATATTTAGGACAAGCTATAACAAATAAAGCAAGGTTTGCTATCATACAGGAGGGCTATCATACAATACTTTTGATGGATTTTAGCCTAGTAATACTCTGACAGATTAAAGGGTATTACAGATTCTAAATGTTTTCACTCTGCCAAGAACTACTGTGACTGGAACAAGCTAATCCTTTCTAACATAAAGCACATCTCAGACAGTGAAATAAATAACCAAAGTAATGCTCTTTGAAAGTTTATATCTAAGTAAAAAATGAAACAACTGGAAACAAAAAAGCCACAATATTTTATTTTAAAAGATAAAGCATACCAGTTTACTCACACCACTATATGTTTTCAATTTCATAATAATTTTCAAAAGAATTTAATAAAATGTAATAAAATAGAATAGAAATACATAACAGACAGCAACATTATAGTCACACACAACTCACATTTGGAAGGTGTAAACCATCTGAACTCACCACATTGAGTTTAAGCTCCATGTTAAGGACACCTCCGCTATCCAGAACTGGCATTAGGTTGATGGCAAATATCGCTGCCCTGTCTGGAGGGATGGAGATGTTCGGTCCAAAGAAGATGTAAAAATGAACTGAAAAGGTGTCCAGCTCATTGCGCAGAGTGGGTCGGATGGGCCAGCATTTATTTGTGTCTGCTGTGGGTGCTAAGTAAGTGATGCTATCTTCAGAAGTCAGTAGGTAACCTTGATCCGAATTGTTCTGGGGCAAGTTAGGCAGGCCGGCGGCAGGTAGGGTCTCTGACAGAGAGAAGCCCATAGCGGTGCCAAATGACTGAGGCATGTTCATGGCTGAGGAGCCCTTGGTAACAGTGGGCTTGGAACAGTCTGCAGAGAAAAGATCAAAGAAGGTGTGCTTAAAATTCAAACGGAGCACATTTTCTGCCAGGAAATTTAAAGGTGAAGCTAGTTGTGAAGGATGTAATATAAGAACGAAACAAAGATGTCTTCAACTTTGACGAATCCCTAGACTTAAGCTGACAGCTCGAACTATCCACTCAGGTTATTTTGAGGCTAAAAGCATCTTCCTGTCATACACTCTCTTTGTGCTAGATCTAACCAGCATTTCAGCAGAAACATACTTTATTCAATTCCATGTATGTTTTTAAAAGTCTGCGTGAAGATGACAGTTTGCTAAATGTTTGCTAAAAGTGTCTGTGCAGTCACTGTGCAAGTGAAGCATATGTTGTGTCTTACAGTATGTAAGACCACAAAATGGGCACGGGAATGCTGGGGAAGAGCATCTGACTCCCTGATGTTTCCTTTTTACTTTAAATCTGCTGGTGGAGACCCTTGAACTTTTGACACTGAAGCCAGCTCAGACTTTTGCAGCCATGTACTGCTATTCAGTTTCAAACTCAACAATGTTATTCTGCTGTGGCAGACATTGCTCTCTCACGGTCAGAATTTTAACCAAACATTACATTAAACACATAAAACTTTTTACTCTAAATCTCTCAGCTCTACAAAACATTCATGTCTAAAAAAATTAAACATTGTGTTTGGAATTTTAAGTCTTCATTCAAATTGTGACATATTTTTTTAATTTAAAAAATCACCTCTAATTAAAAAAAATTGTCCTCTAACACACTGAAAAATTCTGATTGTTCTTAACATCTTTTAATTGCAGCCTTTGTCAAAACATGGTACTTTGTAAATTAGAAGGGATTATTGTAGAACACTCTTTGATTAAATGTAAATTTGCGAAACAAAGCAGCAGAATTGAGATAGCTAATTAGCACTGATAAGGACAACAAGTAAATCCTCCACACATCATTGTTTCCTGATTACCTCAGGATGTGAATGACACTGATTTTTCTGAAGACTCTGGAGTTTTAGAAAGATATGTCTGTTCTCACCCACTATTACAGGAGCTGTAAACAGGTGGAAATGGGATCGTTATTGAAATGCTGTGTCAGCTCAAATTCCCACTTTCTTGCATATTTCTCTAGCTTTCTTGCCTGTAAAAAGTGACCCAACTTTTTAGTTACCTTCATTAATTTTTTTAACTTTTCTAAAGCCAACTTGAAGATTAAATGGTCCATGCACCTGAACATTTTAGGGAACATGATTTTGCATAATTTTTAATAATTAAATAAAAATAAATATAAAAAACATTAAAGTTGATTCCATAATTTACATGGTAGCAGTTAACTAAATAGTGCATGCACACGCTACAACAATCTCTTAACATCTCACAAGTTTGGGAGAAGCACGGTCATGTAATCCAACCAATTATTGTGAAGGGGTGCGTTTATATAGCTGTCCCTCACCTCTGTCCCATGACAGTGTTGCAGAATTTTTCCGCCACCCCATAGCGTCATTCTTGGCTGGTGTCTATCTCAATCATGAATGGGGGGTACTCTGGGTTTGGGCCAGATTCCAAGCTCAAAGCCCTCCCCTTCAGACAGCATGCCGAATATGCATTTATGATCATTTTCGATTACATGCGAACTTGTGAAAGCGTGTTTAAAACAACTGTAAAACAGCTATACAATATTTCCTCATTATAGGTATTTACTTATTCACAATTATTAAACGTTTAGTGCTGTAGTAATGTTGTTTTATTGAAAATAATTATACAGTTTGAAGTCATCATTTTGGTGATTAGTGTTGCCTTTGATTGAACATTCAGATCTTGTTTAAGTGTAACTCTCTTTCAGTTAATGCAGTGATATTTCAATAAAACATATTTGCTTGTGACAAATATGCACCATGAGTTCAGACAAAATGTTTGACATTTAAATAAATGACAAAAAGTTGCCCAATTATTCAAATCCTTCCATCTAAGTTGCATGACTGAATATAAGATCATAATTTGTAATCCACACCTGATGTGGCAATGCTTTTTTGAGCGTTCAGTTCTTAATATTTCAAAACAAGGTACTAAAACTGACAACACAAACAGCAAAAGCATAAATACAGTAAAGCAGGAAACAGTAAACCATTATTTATTATCATTATTATTATTATCCATTATTTATTCACTGATTTGAACACATTTGGACATAACATCCAGTCAATGCAAAAGGATTACAAACTTTACAAAAGTTCAAGTAACAGATCTTTTTTTACAGTGTCCTCTTTCAAACTCATTTGTGAACCCTTGAGCAAGTGATGAGAGAATGTTCCTAATAGTTGCAGCTTGACTAAGAGTTTTCACAAATCCACAATCCAAAAACAGTCCTACTGTAAGTGGTGAGAAAAGCTCAACATGCTCTAAAGCGGATTAATATTCACACGGATGGGTGAGGTAATTAAATGTCAGTCAATGCAGAGCTCATATACCAGGATCCTGGTGGTGACCCAAATATTTTATGTACTGTAGCATTACAGAAGAAATGCTGTACATTTTCTTTTTTTGAAGTCTATTGCAATAAACTGAATGATTTCATGGTTTTTAAATCCAAATCAGCAATTATTAAGATCAGTAGTGTAAGTCTAGATGGTCTAGATCAAGGTAATGTAGGTAAATGATTATAGATTTACACTTATATATATATATTACTGTAATAGCAGTGTAGTTTTCATAGGGAGCACTGCATTAGTAATGTGCTATTAAATGTATATTTTATACTTATTGGAAACACTTGACTGTTCTGCATGTCATTACATTTCCTATAAAAAGTCACTTCACTCATATAATTATATACATATAAGGGACATTGGGGGCCAAATGTCAGGGGCCAAAGTTGTAAATGCCTTATTTTGCAGAACCTGGGGAAATTTGGCCTGCTCAAGACTCAATTAAAGCACAAATCCTGCAATGTTTACAAGATGTCTCCATCTAATCAAATCAGCCCCTTTTGCTCCTCTGTAATTACATCTGTTTTGAGATGTCATTATAGTACTTGCTGACACAAGAAATGATGGACAAAAGATCACAATTACTAAGTGAAGGACATCACTGGGGGCTGCCACTTGAACATGCCGTCTGCTTCAGCATGATAATGTGTCATCATGTGCTGTATTCAGCTGCTGTTGAGCCACTGGTTCTATAGCTGAAGATTCCTATGTTTCACTAATACTTTTCCTGCCACTGAAACTTTATCCAACAGGTCAGGGCTGGGTAAATGACACATGAGAGCTGCATCAGAAATCATTGAGTCGTTCTCTAGTTCAACCTACTATTTTTATATAAATAATATATGGATGTGGAACATTATAAATGGAACAATTGTCAAGATGTCTTTGTCAAGTATTGGTTACCTAGCAACCAAACATTTTGCTGCAGAGAAATAACCTAGCAATGTCAAAGTGTCTTTCCAGGAAAGGTTTCCCCATAAAAATGTATAAGTTTCTGTGTACTTACATTAACTACTTACAAAACAAAAATTACATTTACATTTATTCATTTAGCAGACGCTTTTATCCAAAGCGACTTACAAGTGCGAAATACAACAAGCGAGTCAACCTGAAGAGGCAACTAGACACAATAAGTGCTCATAATACTAGTTTCAGACATTGCTCAGAGTATCATATGCTACTGAATTACTGAAAAGCCAGTGCAGTAATCAAACATTACTGAAAGCCAGTCATTTTATGAGAAATGTCATTTTAAGGTCATTTCTAATTTAGTCGACCAATTGAATTGATCAAATCAATTCAATTCATCAAATTTATCCAATGATAATGGCAAATCATTTATGACACAACAATGACAATGAAATTCTTTAGAATAAAGAATTCTTTCGATAGAATATTTATTGCAGCCTGTTCTATTAAGATTTACCCAAAACCGGTGTAGCCCACATATATAATGTTATAGCTATGTGATGTAGAGGATGCCTTTATCAACAGCTTTGTGAAAACCTACAAGATTCAAAGGCTGTGTGATGTGTTTGTTCAGGGATGCTACATTCAGTGCAACTTTTCAAACTTTTCACCAGTACCTTTACATACTATATTTCAGAAAGATTTTCCTCACCTCCCTCTGTATATTTGACATGGGATTAAGCTGTAGAGATACAACTCATCTTCAATAATAAGTCTCTTGAGGTGTAATATAAAATGTTTTGATAGACTGAAATGACAATGAGTTAAGAAGCAAAAAACAGACATGGATGAGCAGAAAAGCAGAAAATTGCCAGAGGAAAAGCATAGCAGTATGTGTATGGTGGCTATTTATTTTTTCATGAAATCTGCTGATGAAGATCCTTGAACTTTTTACCCTATAGCCAACTCAGAATTTTGCAGCCATGTACTGCTATTAAAACTGAACTATGTTATTCTGCTGTGGCAGACATTGCTCTCTCACAATCAGAATCTTAACCAAACATAAAACAAAAATGAGGCACCTGTCAAATGGGCCTAGAAATAAATTTTCTTGAGGCAATACCTTTGTGATTTGTGGAAAAAAACTCCTGTGTATGACTAAGCTCAGAAGTTCAAACATTATTGGCTTTTGACCGTTTGATGAACCCAGCATCTGGTTATGTAAATGAAAGCAAAGCTGCCTTCTAGGGGCCTGAGTTTCCCTGAGTTGGATCAAAGTTTCACTTTTTGACTAGTGCTCACAGCTAATGCAGCATCAGTTTAACAAACCGCTGCTTTAATGGCACTGCTAATATGTATGATCAAATGTTCCACAAATTAGCGGAGATGGAATGCCCAAGAGAAGCAGTACATTTCTGCTGTTATACAGCAGTGAATATATTACACTCACCTCTGCTAATGAACGCTTCTTTTTATGTGTTGACTCTTTTGAGCTCAAGGCAAATGCAGGGCATTTAATTAATGATGTATTTTTTGTGCATCAGACCTTACACAATAATTCTACCAGGAATACTTCTAACTTTAACGTGAGATTAGATGATGCTGGTTATGCTTCTCATCCATGGATCAATATATTTCAGCAACAGTCAATCTTAAAGTATGTAAAAGGTAGCAATTAAAAAAATGAAATAAACTGCAAACATCGCCTTCGAGCTGTAGGGAGAGTATGAGTACATCAACACCTCCCTTATGCTGAGGTACTGAGGGAGCCTATTATCGTCTATGATGGTTGGGGCACAGGAGAGGATGGTGATTTTAGGCACTGCTGTTCACTTGCTTATTGTTTCTTATTCTCTTGCACTTTGTGTCGCATGGGGCACTAGTAAAGCCTGGTGTGCATTGTCCTGTGCTTTCTAATGAACATGTGCTGGGCTCAGTATTGATTTAAATGCAGTGTGAAAAGAGTAAAAAATGCCACATAGATTAACAAATGAAAAAAAAATCTATTGTAGGCCAGCAATGGATAGATTGCGTTGTTAATCCATCCATCCATCATTTTGGGGATTTCAAAACCACCAAATCTAAAAGCCTATCAAAAGCCTATCTATACAGACTATATATTAGAATTTGTCAAGATAAAAATTTTGTCAGTGATTGGCCACTACAGCCACTAGGTATGATTAATGTGAAAACCACGAGCAAAGCAGATTACAAGTACTCAAACAATGCTGATTTGGATATAATGAAAAGGTCAGCTCTTACAGTTGAGCACAAGCTGAGATTTCATTAAACTCCCACAGTGGTGTGAGGAGATGAATGAGAGGAAGGTGAGATGTGGGTGGTATACACATTCTTTAAGTAAATTCCTCCCCCAGACTTTTGTGTCATGAGGCAACCCTGCATCTCAGATCTCTGGGTAGAGGAGAACAGGAGAGAAACATCACATGACTATGCTTTCTGCAAGGATCTCTCTTTAGAATCTGGGTTGTTTGAAGTTCTCTTCTAAAACAAAGGTCAGGTAAAATACAGAGAGAAAAGAGAGGAAGCAACTTCTGCTGTATTGCTATGGTAACTGTTCTCTGAGAAGGGAAAGGTTTAAGAGAGCAGAACGAGGCTTCTACAGCTGTCAGTACTTCTACATGAGTGCTATTCGTTTCATGTTAACATGGTATAAGGATTTACAGTACTTCAAAGCACAAGAACCCTTCACCCTCATGCTCTGTGTGGGTCTGAGAGGCCCTAAGGCTATTTTAATAGCTTGAAAGTATCAACATAGAAGTATCAGGATGATTTCATCCTCAATGAAAAATTATGTTTGCATGAGAACATGAATATAAAGAATGACTAAATGCAATAGATTTCTGAATCAATTAATTCCTAAGATTCTCTGGCTACAAAAGGTACAACTATACTCCTAGCAGTAATTGAATTTCTGAAATTTCCGCATGTTTTTTTCTGGAGTTAAAGTGGCCTCAAACTATTCTATTCTATTCTATTCTATTCTATTCTATTAAGCAATTAGAATAGATGCCAGCCAGGTTTCTGAAAAGTGCTTGTCTTCTTTGTTCTAAAACAGTGAAATACACAATTCATAACATTTGCAAACTGGGATTTTTAATTTTCATTATATTTGACCAAACACCACAAGAAAGTTGTGAAAAATGGAGATCAAATTTTATATATTAACTTGCTCTGTCAATAAAATACACTCTAGCTCAGGTACTCAGATAAAACAGTTTTTAAATTATGCTAGTCAGGTAATTAACAGACAAATTAACACAAATCCTGGAAACATTCATTGAAGAATATGTGAAATATAACTGTTAATATCAATATCAAAAAAGCAATCAAAGTTGTGATGTTGTTTTTTTGGGATAGCAGATGTTCTTATCTGAGCAATTCACTGCATTAATTTATGAATGCATCATGATCTAACCTATTGTATTATAATTATTAACAACCACAATTGTTCATTGCAATAAATAAAAAATCTTAAACAATCAAGGTGCATTAAAAAACAGACAGACAGACAAACAGCTCTATGTAAAATCTCAGAAAACTGAAAGTTGTCAGAAAATTCAGGAAAAAAACAGAAAATTCTGTTCTTCTTTTACACTATACAAATTTGGCAGACACATGTAAGAAAGACAAAGAGAAGGAGAGGCTTGTTAACAAAGAATTTTAAAGATTTTCACCTTTTACAATGCAGTAAGTCATGAGCAACAGAAAATCTGCCAAATATCTACTCTAATAATTTATCCTTCAAATAATGCCTCAGACTCAACACAACAAGTTAGACACAGAAAGCCTTTTCACAATCAAATGTCTCCAATTTCTAATCTTGTTAGGTTTTTAAAAGCCTACAGCCCAAACTAACTCAGACTTTTTCGGATTCCCAGAGATATAGATTCAAAGCACCTTTGAGTTTCTAACTTGTTTTCATGTTTACTAGATTCTGGCCATATCTGGCATTTTAAAACTGCTTATGACATGAATGACACATGAGAACTACGACTTTTCTAAATTGTTCAATTGAAAATGACGTGAAAAGCTCTTGCCCCAGGGTTGCACAAGAAATCTTTTTAAGGAAGCTCAAAGTACCTTTCCAGTTGTACAATAGGCTGCAGACTTCTGTTATGAAAGAGAACAATAGTTCCCTTATTCCACTGATAGCACCCATTGTTCAACATCAGACACTTGCACTTCAAAGGGCACTTCAAAATTTTATGGTATCTAAGCTACCAGGTCTATTCCAAAAGGATGTGTCTGCAACCTCACATAATTGTACGCGCTTGTGACACCATAAGCAAATGAAGAAAATAAAGTTATTTCCAAACTAAAAAAGATCCCCTGATGAAAGGCACTAACAAACACAACATGACAATCAGAATCCAAAGATGATGAAGTGTTATATTCATCATAGGAACTGAAGAATTGACAATTGACTGTCTGCTGCATAGGCAGTATTTATAAAAACAGTTCCTTGTCAGTTGCTCAAAGCTTTTACTTTTCTTTTACAGCAGCTGGAAGTTGTTCTGCTCTCCACAAACTTCGATTTTCTGCAGGCATCAAACAGTGAGACCTTGAAGGGTCAAGAAACACCACAACACACTTTTAGATGTTATAAGATACAGAATGTATGTTGCATGTGATGGAGGGCAATGTTAGCATTTGCTATTTTTAATTTTTAGAGGAAAGCACAAAGCACAGGATGTGACATTTTCATACACTTACAACTATGTATAGTCCATATACTATACATGCCTACATCAGCATTGTTTTATTATTCTTGAAAACATGGCCTTAACCTATGAGAACTCGCTGTCTTATAATTATTTATGACACCATGTGATTTGTTTTCTAAGACAAGTGTATCAAACACTTGACACCATGCATAAAATAAATGATTCATCTGCATGGTTTCCCCTGCGAATCTAATCCAGACACCTTTAAATGTTTAAACTGTGGCTCATTTGAAACTTAGTCTGATATAGTAGTCTGGGACACAAACACCATACGTCCTAACTGTGAGTGTGTTAAAACTGTGTGGGATAACATCTGCAAGAGTTTTACAAAACAGTGTGTAATATAATAGTGTATTTTGTTGCATGCAAATGTATAAATGTAAATTGCACTGTGCATTTGTTAAAACCTTTGATACAGTAACTTTTAAAGCCCACTATACATTTTTAACTAACTTCATTGGGGCAAAATAAACTGACAGCTTTTCACTACTAACTAATTTTTCTGAAAAAAGCTTCTGGCAGGTACTTATATATTTTTTAAAACTGTGGTGAGACTGACCTGTTCGGCAATGGGATATTTTTATGACTCTTTAACCTTACAGAGGCTGTTACACAAGCCAGGCCCACTGAGATCTCTAATGTTCATTCTATTCACACCTACGAAAAGCAAGGCGTGGTTAAAAATGTAACCAGTAACAAGCACAAGCACAGGCTTTTTGCTAGACCTCTCAACTTGTGGGTGGAAAATTTGATGAAAGCATGCCCTTGTGTAGCCTACTAGGTTCAAAAATTCATTGAAAACCTAAAGCCCTTTAAAGTTCCTCCTCAATTCTTCCTCTGAGATTACAGAGTATGCCAAATAATGCTGTCAAACAGCATGGCCACAGGTAACCAATAACCTTCTATATATTTAACATGAAGGATTTAAATTTTTGACATTTGTAGCACCGGACTGCATAACTGAAGGCTAAAGTAGACAGACAGAGACTACTATAAAATCTCAGTTTAACAAGACTTTTGTTGTGTTCACTGCATACTGTTTGTTCTGTAACTACCGTCTCTAACTTAAAGACCCTAATAGAATAATAGAATACTACCTTTGCATGGGCAAAAGACAATATGATCAATTATTAGTCTTAATGTTTGAAAATGCAGGAGAAACTGCTGGTTCCACCCCTCTTGAGCCCCAGAAGATCAGCAAATGCACTGATGGATCAGATCCATTCAGACATCTAGAGGGCTGTAGACAGAGGACGCAGGCAGGTCCTCTGTCCTCCTGCAGATGACACCATTCCTCTCACTGAAGGCATTTTTCTGACAACGGCACTTACAGGGATTTTTGTGCTGTACTGAAAAATGCAATAATCTCTCCCTGCTCTGCTTTATTGTCTGAGGGGATGAAAAGTTCTTGCCAACATCTGACCATTATCTCAGAACGATGTTAAACAAGGTCATCTTCTATCTCGTAAGATGGATGGGGGTTATTATTAAATATCTTTACAGTCTAATGCAGGATGCCTGTCTCCACAGAGTGGGTTTAAAGTTTAATGCATGAGGTGTTCAAAAGAGACAAAAAGAAGGAAAAAGATAAAAGTAAACCAAGAATATTTTCGGGAAGATGAATCATCTTCTGTTATACACAATATTACTCACAGCATCTTTACAACAAAACTCAGGCATGTTTAAGTTGCTAGGCAGTCTTAACCTCTGGGTACACTGCTTTGCGTTGCTGTTCAGTGAGGCACACTGCCACTGCTACATGGTTCACTAGAGTATTTCATTCTGATTCGTCATTTGTGCCATCCTGCGGTCTGATATTCTTCAATAACCACCACAGACTACTCAGCTAAGCTGCTTAAATGTTTCACAAAATAAAATAACTAATAAAATATTTCATCTTAAGCCAATGCTCTTTGTCCAATTGCTTGTGTCCACAGCAAGTAGCCATTTTAGGTTCCTGATCACCTTTTGTTTTGAGTTTGTTTTGCGACATGAACCGACTGTTTATTATACTGTGCGTAATATTTTTGTTGTTGTTTATTGATGTTTACCAACATCAGTCTATTTACTTTCTGGATCTATTCATTTCTCTTTTTATTGTCATTACATTGAAAAACAAACAAACAAAACGTTCGTTTGTTTGTTTTCTTGCCTTCTTACCCTTACAAATCAAACGTTGTGACACACCAATACACACATTCAAACTGATTTTGCTCCTATGAATGCTTCCAGCTCAAACCGTCTGCCTATGGAGCTCCAGTACAGCAAACAATATTTTCATGCTGTTCACCAGCACAAGTGGAAAATGAAGCACCCTCTAAATCCTTTTTAATTGGCTTTTTAATTCCACAGGGTCCTGATAACGACGGGTCAACAGGCTCAGTGAAGTTTTCCCCAGCTGAGATTCAGACTTCAGGTTAGGTTCCTTTTATTTTCTGTCTTTAGCCCATTATAATTTCTTTCTTTCTTGTTGGATTTCACCCGGGCTCGGCTTCAGCTATAAACAGCAGGAGGGCTGATGTCAAGCAGAGGCTTATCAGTCTAAAACACATGTGCTTTCTTTAAGCATCAACTTTTCCTCTGGTCTCAACTTAAAATTTCCTTATATTTGTGTTTGTGGCATGGGTAATTTCCTCTTTTTTAGCACCCTGGTCAATGAATATTTTATAAAGCACTGAGTGGCCCTTGTTCAAACTGATTTGTATGTTTTGCTGTTCTGTCTTTCTTGAACATTGTAATTACTTTTGTTAAACAAAAGGAAAGAAAGAAAAGAGCAAATTAATTAAGAGTTACATTTTAGCATAGTTTATAGACTTGTAGCAGCACACAGGGCTGTGATAAGCAATTGCTTTAATAATTAATAATCTATTGACTTTTGACTGCAGACTTGGCAAATCTGAGCTCAGATTGTGAGATTGTTGAAATCTCTTCTGAAGTTCCATTGAAGACATTTATGAGATTTTTGGGTCTTTTTCTCAGGAGAAATATCTGAGACACTGGACACTTAAACAAAAGCTTCTGTTTGCTCTCATACATGCCAAACCACACATAAGTTCTAAATGCCGCTTCCAAAGGTTTACAATACTATCAACCTGTATATACACCTTATACACATAAGGGCCTATGCATGTATTACCCCCTGCTTATTTGCCCTGAATTGGAACTAAACATTTTTGATTGTCCTCTATTACTATTCCTTGTAAAGGCAAGTGTCATTATAATTGCTCATACTTAAGGGTAGCACTTTGTTCTAGCCATATAAACCACTCAGAACACACGACAATGACTGTGAAAACTTATCTTACAAAAACTTAAAAAGCTACAAAATACACAACAGCACCCTGGAAACAACTCACAGCACACTTATACAGCATCATCAGTTGTGCATGGCCAAGCACCTTCCTCATTTTGTTCATAATAATAATAATAATCTAGTTTCCTATTGCCTTTCGTTGCATTATACCCAATCAAGAAGGCTTCATTCAGAAGCACTTATAATGGCACATTACCAGACTGTAGAATGAGGACACACAGCATTACCAGCAAACAAAATTAATACTTTAAAAAAATTAAAACACACAACACATTTGGTTTTAATGTCCAAAAAGAAATGAACATATAAAACAATTATGAGTATAAATTGTATTGATTAAACCTTTCTATAATGATGTCTTATAATGGGACACAGCAATGGCATTTTAACAACTTTGGCATCTAATTTTGTTTAAGGGGCACTTTCCTCACCTTTTTAAAATGGTTTTATGTTGCTTTTTAGCCTGTATCATGCAGCCTGTTTATAGTTATGCTTTTAATAAGATAAGAGAATGAGAGTAATAACTTTTGACAACACACAATTCCTAAAACGACCTGGAACAGTCATAAAAATAGTGAGGTCTTTCAATCAATACAGTTGATTTTATAGGAAAAGCTCAGCGTTTATTCTGGCTGTTACGCCCCTGCTACATTAAATAAGCTCTGCAATATCCATTGATGGTTTTGTTATAGCCTGTTTTCCTTGCTGCACTGAGCATACAGCAGGTAATTAGTTTACTGAAACTAATGTCTTGTGTTACTACCCAAAGCACTGCTTCACTTCACTAATTGACTGAGTAATTAAACTGGTTGCTTGTAGCCATATCAACATACCGACCTGCTGACCAAGGGCCTTTTGCTCTATTACCAAGCGGATAAAGAGAATGACTCCATCTATCGTGTTTATTCTTTCTTTATTTTTAAGTACACTCAGTGTTTTTATGGGGTGTATTTCACTAGTTTCTGGTTGTTTCAGTGATTCTGGACTTGTCAGCAGGGATGCATTTTAATTTTGTCTATTAACTTCTGGCCCTTCTTACCAGAGCTTTTTGTTAGTCTTTTGTTTCTTTGGCTGGGGATGGAGGTCCATATTTGACCCATTTCATGTATAAAACAGCTTTTATTTGGTTACTTGGCTGACTTGGCAACACATTTTTTTTCTACTAACTATTAACTTTCTACTGCAGAAAATTACTGAGTGCACTTTTAAGTGTGTATCCATGCAACGGATTAAGTGACCAATAAAATATATGCAGAATCATTACACATTTTACACAACAAAACTACCTTTATACAACATATATTTAATAATAATGATGTTTTTATGTTAAAATATTTTTATAAGTTTTTTTAGATAAATATCTTACTATACATTTATTTATTTATTTGTTGTTCTGTAATCAGAATGGTTAAAAATATATATTTCCGCAATTTAAGGTAAGAAGGTAAAAAGGAAGACAATGAGTGTTTGTTAGAGCAAAACAGCATTCTGTTTAATCAATTTAAAAATACAAAAATGATTAGTAGGACTGTGAACTTAATGATGAAAAATTTGCATATGAATAAGACAGTTTTCAAATTTGTTTCTAGGATTTAAAATAATTAAAACACTTGTTTTCATGAAATGCTTTAAAAATCCTGACAAAAAATAGCTTACAATGTGTTCTAATGACAATGATTTTGCTGCCCCAACCCTAGATTTGTTCTTTTCAGTGTGAAAATGTTGCAAACAAATAAACCGACTTGGATTAAGATATGTT
This sequence comes from Chromobotia macracanthus, assembly GCA_036877525.1. NCBI lineage: Eukaryota > Metazoa > Chordata > Actinopteri > Cypriniformes > Botiidae > Chromobotia > Chromobotia macracanthus. The sequence goes on from JAZGTH010000058.1 coordinate 724,622, forward strand.
CACAGATTCCCAACAGAGGCCCTGAGGGACACAACAACATTAGCGGAACAAACAAATAATGGCAAAATATCAGCATTAACCCAGAAGAGCAGACACAGAAATGAAACATGTCTGACAACAGTGCTTTTCACATATTAACAATAAAATGTTTACCTTACAGCTGCATTGGTTAACAACAAATAAGTATAAAAACAACATGCTCAGAGCAACCAAATATTTTCAGGTTAGTCTTGACAACAAGTTTGTTGTTTTGAATGTCTTCTATATTATATTTAATACACGTTACTATATTAAAATAAATACTATAGTTTAACTAACCCTACTATTCAATATAATTATGTAGCTGGGGGAGCCAAATGGCTTTTAATTAGATTTAAAATATGTAATGACAAATTTATGAAATTTGCCAAAACACATAAAACATTTAATTTGTATTAATGTTGTGGAAATAAACTGTATTAATAATTTCTTGAAATAACATTTTTGTAAATCAATACTTTTTTTCCTTTTTTTGCCTGGTTAATGTCATCATGTTTTGTTTCCTTTGCTAATTCCGATCTGTTGTGCTTCCTTTTAAAAATATTTGAAATATTGACCTAAAGTCAAAATATGACAGGTTTAACCACTGTTGTTAATCACTGATCACAGCAAGGGCTTGAGGGATTGTGTCCAAGAACATTTCACATATTAATGACAGCACCACAATTCAAATATGCCTTCACTCATTATCCTCTGCCATTATCTCCTATCAGTGTGTCAACAAGAAAGATAACCAGCTCTTTGTCTCTATACCCACAGGTGTTTGATCTCTCAGCACACAGATGGTTTCTCCGCACCAATAAATTGTTGACATCTGCCAGTTTGGCAAACATGCTGACTGCTCACTGACTCTTGTGTCCAGCCTTGGCCTTCAAACTGACTTTAAGCTTTTACATGAAAATATATGGATCCAATTTAACCCCCTTAACTCCTTCATTTGTAACATTTTGCCTTTCATGACTTTTAAGTAGAGTGTAAAAAGTCAATAAAAATACAATTCACTGTGTGAAATTGGTTTATGGCTCCATGAAGGTTGGTCATTGTAGAGTGATGGCTACCTAGGGGAAAATTGCACTATGGTGTGTCTTTAAGATGCTGACCTGTTTAAGAAGGTCAAAGCATCAATATTCTCATAATGGGAAAACCTTTTGCTATTGGTCATACACTTTATATTCAACGCAGAGTATGTAACTCTACATTATCATTGTTTATTTAAGCTCTAAGGACAATAACTCATGGTTTAATATGATATTCATACTAATAGTTCTCTGTTTATTTTAAGACCTACCTTCAAAGACCATAACAAAACGTCATCTGAAAATAAAATTTGAGATATTCATGACTCGCTAAATAATCAATAGCAATAACAAGGGGGACTTCTAAGAAAACTATTCTATTTAACTACCTTATTTGTTCTCCATTTTGTGCTACGGTTCCCAATTACATTTGTGCTGATATCATTATTGAGATAAAATATGTCTCTGTAGAGAATGTAGTTATTTCATTCAATGTTGAATTAGTTCATTTTAGTCCTTGCAGCTCTGGAAGGTCTATATGTATTAACAGTCATATCATCATATTAGGAGGCTATAGCTCACCATTAATAGTAACAAGAATGCATCAGTCTCAGTTGTGTTTCTTCTATGTATTTTGACTTCGGACCTGTCTGAAGGTTATCATCCCCATGAGGACTAACTGGAGTTCTTTGTAACCAATGAGCACCAGGAAATGAAGCAAATAATCATATGCAAATCTCACAGTTCTCTGTCATTCTTCCAGTTCATCTCCAAAAATGTAAGTCAGTAGCCACAGCATATGTGACTAAAGCTTCAACCCATTCTGTTGACACATCCATTACAGCTTGTGATACAGTACAGTGCGGCTTAAACAGTTTCAGAAAATGCTTTTGAGATCCTGGCACTGGCAGTTTCAATTCAGCTCAGAGGATGTTAATCAAGCTAAGACCGAAAGACTCCTGGAGCTCATGAGTAATTAACACAATTAATAACCCTATGGACACAAACTCACTGCAGTGATTTGGGATTGACAACCTAAAAGTTATTGTAATTTTCTTCTTTTAAATTCAAATAAGGCAGAGATATTACTTATTAGACCAAACGTAAGTAAACAGAAGCTCTCTGATTACAGTTTCCAATTAAAAGGTTATAACACCACCTCATCTAATATTGTTGAAGACAGGTGTCATATTAGACAGTAATTTGTCTTTTGAAAATCATGTGGCTTATATTATAAAAACTGCCTTCTTCCACCTTAGAAACATCGCTCAGCTGCGTAAAATCTTATCTACTTCTGATGCAGAAAAGCTGGTCCATGCTTTTATGACCTCCAGACTGGACTATTGTAATGCACTTATAGGTGGCTGTCCAGCTTCCTTAATAAACAGGCTACAGTTAGTTCAAAAGCAACAGCTAAAGTTCTTACCAGGTCCAAGAAATATGACCATATAACTCCAATTTTGTCAGATTTACACTGGTTACCTGTTAAATTCCGTATTATTTATAAAATTCTACTGCTTACCTACAAAGCCTTCAACGGGTTAACCCCTATGTGCTTAACTGATCTTCTCTCATGCTACAAGCCAATGCATGCCTTACGCTCTCAAAACTCTGGTCTTCTGGTCATTCCCAGAATTGCAAAGTCCACTAAAGGCGGCAGAGCTTTTTCGCCCTTGGCTCCTAAACTCTGGAACAGCCTGCCCAATGCTGTTCGGGGCTCAGTTACTCTTTCGCAGTTCAAATCTAGTTTAAAGACACATCTTTTTAGCCAAGCATTCTCATAATGCTTCTCATCACTTGTTTCTCATTCTGCCTCGAAGTAAATAAAATCTTATGCTCTTAATGTTGTGAACAGCAGCTACACTAATTATTCAACCCTGGGATAGCTATAGATTACAGCTACAGATGGACTCAACATCCGACAGACCTACCCATGCTCCAGTTCCTCCTGAAAATTGCCCCTGCTCCACACGGCGCTCTCCAAACAATGACTACAGCGATAACCTGGCCCACCCAAACAAATGAGACATCTTTTAAAATTTATAATAGTTACAGACTGCAGCTTTAGCGTGCCAAAGGAGAACTGGCCCTCTCTGCTAAGCCTGGTTTCTCTCAAGGTTTTTTTTCTCCATTTATATAACACTGGAGTTTTGGTTCCTTGCCACTCTTGCCCTGTTGATTGCTTACTGGATTTCTCTTTTATTTTCAATTTCAGTTTTCATTGTCAATATCTTTGGATATTTTCATTTGTACTGCTGCTTTGTAACAGTGTGCCACTGAGAAAAGCGTTATATAAATAACTTGAACTTGAACTAATAATTATTGTTCCATGCATGTACGGGATACAGCAGTCACCCTGTAAATAAGCTCAACAGCATTAACACAGTTGACAACAAGTTGTCTAATTCCATACACACACAGTTTCCAGGAAATGCATGTTTTGACAAAATGTATAGCATAAATTAACTGAAATACGCTTTGAGCAAATACATCTGCAAGATAAGTATGAATGCATCTATATTACTATATAAAGACATACCTGGTCTTAAGGTGAAGGTAAATAGTTAATGTCTACGTTTAATGTCCAACGGCAGTAAAATCAATGAGGATTATCCACTGAATGTCCTGCCACTATTGTGCAGAGGTGTGCTTCATCAAATTATTAGTCTGCTCTTTGTTGTTTTGAGTGTCTTATACGTTTTGATAATTATGAGCATAAGAGTAGCTATTGGCTGAGAGATCAACAGAAAACAACCTTGAGCACACTACAAACAAAAACAGCCAAAACACTGTTTGACAACCTTGAAATTCACTGTCTAGCCTCTGTCTGTTTCTATTTGGTTTGACATATTCTGGATATCACTCGGGTGATGTAAGCATTATCTCACACAAAAAAGACATGATGAGAACTGACTTCAAGGTTCAGGGCTACTTATATTACTGTAGATGAGGGTAACTGTGTGTGAAACCTTGTAATAATGGTTATTTAGCTATTATTTTAGGCTTTTGTGAATACTAGACTAGTACTTCAGTTTATCAGAGCAACATATAAATTTTAACTTTTTATCATTTTTACATTTGTTTTACCTTTAATAAAACATATTCAGATTGAGAAACTGGCTAAAAGGAAATGGATTTCACACAAACACCAACTCCTTGAAGGTTCTTGTTGAAGATATTATCTGCGTGATCTAAGAGCTATTGATAAAATATGGATAATTGAATGGTATGCATTCTAATTCTAAAAAATCCAAGATGGCAGACAAGGGAAATATTAATCAATCTTTTCATTCAAGACTATAAAGTATCTATAAATGAGTTAACCAAGAGTTTAATCTAATTAAAAATGTCAGTATTTTAAATATTTGATTATTATGCATATTAGAATACAGTACCAGCTTAGCAACATGGTAACATCAAGCTATTAAAATAATTTTCTTTAGTTTCCATGACAGTTAACATGCCCCCAAGAAGGCCATTGCCTATGTAGGCAGCATACTGTGAGGCAGCTAACTAGGCTTTGGAACAAAGCTAAACAGCCAGGGTGGTTTGTGAGGTGATGGCAGCAGGCCAGTAAAACTGATCAAAAAAGGGGGAGCTGGGTTCACAATAATTGAATTAAAGCTGACAGAAGTGCTGACCAAAACCTTTAGACACAGGTGATAGTACACGGACTTGTGATAAAGGGCTATTAAAATTATGACTGGTGAAGAATACCACAGAGAAGAAATAAATGACAAGGTTATGATATCTGAAGGTTATTTGCCAGTCTCTCATGCCTTTATGTTTACCATTGGACTTCCCATGTGATATATTCAATAAAACTAAAACCTGCTGTTTTACTTTTAACACATTAAAAGTAATTTGCTGACTTTGTATTGCACCATTAAATTATTATTAAAGATCAATAAGTATGAATTATCAAGAGTGGAAAACACCTATATGTTAAAACCACCAGGTCAGTGACAAAACTCCTTGGTATTTATTATTTTATTTATTGTATGTAAGATTAATTTAGATGAACTAAATGCATTAAACATGACATTTAAGATTAATTGCGTAAACACCACAAACAAAAAAAAACATAGTGATATTTTAATCTATTGACAACCCTAATACATACAGCAAAAATAATTTTTGGTTTCTCTTCTATACACTTAGCAAATAGCTTGAAATGGTAAAAATGACTCTCAGCCTCGAATGTGATAAAACAGCACTGCAATAACTTGGCACTAAACAAGATTTTTCTTTTTATGCTCCTCACACACATCAGTAATGTGCAGGTAGACCATCTCATCTCAGCCAATTGTTTCCTCCTGTGAGTGCTTTATCTAAGCTGGTCTGAGACTGTTCAGCCTCATTGAACATCAATGGCCCTTCTCTTCATCCCCTCTTACCAAACCATCAGCGCCAACATCCCCTGGCATCATTGGCTCTAACAAAGGCTCTGCTGCACTGCAGGACATGTGGAGAAACAGGGAAAAGATGGATGAACGAAGAAACTTCAGAAAGAATCGAAAATAGATCAGAGCATTTTTGTGTTTTAATAATACTGCCATTCCTGCTGTGGAAAAATGAAAGTGACCGGCGTAAACTAGTGGTTGAAAAGTTAATCTGCTGGTTCAGGTGTAATTTAAATTTTAATAAAATTAAATTTTATTTTTGCAAAATAACTAAAACAAAATGGAAACGATCAGTCTGGATTCTCGCTTAAAACATTTTGATAAATCCAGCTCATAATTAGATATTCTAAACAACAAGCTTTGTAATTTAGATCAGAAAGATGAAATGTAAGTTACAGCAAGTCTGTACTAGATTCAACGTGGGTCTTTTGAAATGAACATATAACTTTCCAGTGCTGCAATAATATGGTTCATGTGACTGAACTGAACCCCCCGTCTATTTTACACTTTGCAAGCAGCCCAATTGCCATATTTATCACACAGACTCAAAAAAACAGAAAAGTAAGGAATTCATCACCACTTCATTGTAACATCAGGCAGAATAAAAGCAGAGCCTCTGTTCCCTGACAGTATCCTCATCTGAGCTTACCATGGTTTAATTTATCACAGAGATTCATAACAAAGGCTGCCTCTCCAAACAAACTTTAATTTTCCACCTCCACCTGGGTCGTGTGAACACCTGCCTTTGTCAGAAAACAAATCCCTTTGAGCAGTCCGAATACATTCCAGGCAGCTTTAATATGCTCATATGCAATTCACCGCAATGCTATCGGTCTCTGAAACCAATCAGTGACTAGAAGCCATATGCCTGTAACATTTGTACCAATAAATCCACATAATGAATTAATGAAGGCCAGATCAAATTATCAAACTGTTGCTCTATCAGATGTGCTGGGATAAAATATTTCCACCAGAGTCTGCCATGATTGCATGTGTTGGCATGCAGTAAGGTGCCCGCAAGCACTTAGACTGGATAAAATGGTACCAGATGGACTCATTCATAGTGTGTGATTTCATGTCACTGCTGGAAATGCAAAGCATGTCAAAGTGATACAGCACTTTATCACAATGCACCACGGACAATGGCATGTCAGAACCTAGAATATTGATTGTATTATTGTCATTAAAGAAATGACAAGTGCAAACCATAAAAAGAAAGAAAGAAAAAAGAAAGAAAGAAAGAAAGAATAATTGATGCATGAAGATGCAGCATGCTTCACAGAGCAGGGTACAGTGAAAATTGAGGTTCAAACTATGAATTCTTCCATTAGAACTTTCTTTCTTTATTAAATATATATTTGTTTATGTTTCCGTTGATTAGGAAAGCTAAACACTAAACTACTGCATTCATTTTACTGTATGGAAAATAATATAAAGTTTTAATTTTTCATACATTCTGAAGGTTAACCCAGACCCCTTTCAGTGATAATAACATCAGATAATTTTATGTCCTAACCGTAATTAATACAATTAAAAACAAATCTATGTTTATCTAATTTTGTTTTAATTCAGGAAAGGCATTCATTAAAAAATAATATTTTTACAAAAATTTTGAAGACTCACCTTTAACTTGAACACCAATGCGGAAGTAGACATCTGAAGTACTAAGGTAACGCTCCACCAGAATATAGTACCACTCCTCCCAGGATGGTAGAGGGACCTCCAGCTCACAGGGAACGCTGTCCCTGCAGTCCATAGCACTGGAGTTATGCACTGGTGGGGCTCGCGAACGAATCTTAAGCAGAACTGGACAGCTCTCTCCACTCCTATTTTTTGTATTACAGTCCACCAGCTGTATCTTCACCCAAGAGATGTAGTTTGGAATGAATACTCTGCCAGGTACAAAGAGAGAGAAACATCAGCTTGAAGTTTATTTACCATAGTGGATATTGTTTCACATATATTCACTGAAAACCAACTGCTGTGTTCTGCTATATATAAACAAGTCATTTTACAGTAGATTTCAAATCAGTGGTGTTAAATGAAGAGCAATACAGAAGAGAAGAAATCTCTTTTTAAAACTGTTTTTAGCTATGAAACAAAGTATAACATAAATTTTGTAATGTATACAAAACTACTGCCCAGCAGTGTGGTTATGCGATACAATTGTTATGGAAATATACTGGGAATATACTGAGAATTTAATGGGAATATATTGAGAATGAACTAATACATCTAATATTAGTAGGGTCTAGAATTCATGGGGCCTGGGAAACAATTATTAGGTTGGGCCCCAGCTACTGAATCTCATACACCAAAGGACAACACAGTAACGTTAGAATAAATAACTGACACAATTGACTTTGTCTTTTGTTGTTTTGATAATAACAATATGAGAAGCACATCAAATAGCCAATCAAAAAGAACAAAATTTGTTTACAAATTAGCTTGAAAGAAAAACTCCATATAAAGGTTTTCGGAATGGAAATGTGGTCTTTAAAATCTGCTGTGAAATTTGAAAAATCATTTATTATGTATTTCTTCCAATTTAATGCACCATTGTTTTTTTATTTCACAGCTGATTAAATAGTATGTCCTATTACTAATAATACAACATTTTTTCACAACTTACAATTAAATTGCAAATAAGACATTAGTGTACTGTCCATTTTTTTTTATTTCATAGGAGAATTCTCTTTTATTAAAGAACTTAATGAGAAGTTTCTGATCGAAATCTCCCATCCTCACAGTTCTGTAATTATAATAATATATTTCAACTTTATTTGGACTACAGAGATGCAGTATATTGAGAACAATTTTAAAAAGAATTGTGTTTAACAGTGTTAAAAACAAGTGTGGTATGCTCAAGGTAATATGTATCACTGATGCGTAAAAGTGTAGAACTTTTATTAAATCAAGAGAACTTCTTATGGCCCAGAAAATAAAAGCACATAATGAAACCCATAATAAAAAAAATCCCATCTACATAATGTCCAGTGCTGAAGGTCTTTTCTGTGCATTCTGTTGTTTATGAATGTTTTTAGCACCTTTCTGCTCCTCCTCCCCCCTTTCATTTAGAAAGACTTTATTTGCTAATTAAGAGGAGAGCTTTAATATATGAAACCAATGAGAGCAGAAGGCTGAATTAAGGGGGAGATTGAAAAGGAGGAAGAGAAAAGGTGAGAGTTGTTAGCATATGCGTTTGTGTATCTTCAAAGTGATTTGGGTAAGACTGTGTGTTAGTTTATGAAATAATTTCAGAAACATAATTAAAATAAAAATGCAACATAGAAGCATTTTTACTAGTAGACCCAGACTTCTGGACCCCACTATACTTCACGTTAGTAAAATCGTCACTCACTTGTAAAGTACAGATCTATTGTGAAGTGGAATCATCTGGTCAATGAAGTAACCAGGATACAGCACTGAAATCCCAATAAGCCTCTGAACAATAAGTTGAGGTTGAAAGAGATACTGGCATTCCTCATGAAGACCCTGAAGTAAAGGTGAATAAAGCAGAACATTGATTGGTTAGTTACAGGCACACCTCCTGTGCTTAAAGGCAATTTAATTTCATTTAATTTTAGGCTTTTTTTCCAAAAACATTTTTGTTAGGCTGGTTAGGCTTTTTTCCCCAAACATTTTTGTTATGTTCTTCTCATACTGTTAGTAATTACTAAGTAAAGTGATCTAAATATATTTCTATTTTTATTTCTGTGAAAGGTGCAGGACCACAAAATGTTCATCCAATTATTACATTGAATTGCATGCAGTTATAAGATGTCCTATTCGCCTGTCAAACTAGGAATGTGTTCATGTGTTAGAAGAGGCATAGCTTTTGAGAGCACTCTAAAGGGAGGGTGGGATCTTATGCTTTCAAAACTATATTGCTATTGCTAGCCTCTCTAAAACTGCCTACCCTTGTAAAATTTACTGACTACCTTTAAAGGAATAGTTCACTCCAAAATGAAATTATTCTATTCCTTATTTAACCGATTATCAATGTTGTTCTAAACTCATATAACTTTCTTCTTTCAAACACATACAAAAAGGAGGACATTGAAGAATTGCAATGGTCTCAATTTTCCATGAAATTACTTTAGCGACTTGGCATTTCAAACTTCAGAAAGACATCATATAATAGCTTGGTGTGATAAATGGACTAAACTGTCACTGTCAAATTGTTAAAGTCATTTTACACAAAAAATCTTGATATCCACCCTAGTTCTTCTTGGCAGACTTATGAGAGAATTAGCAAGATCATCAACAAATCTTTCATTTGAGTCTGATCTTTGCAATGAATTAATTGATCCACTTCACAGACATGGTCTGAATGAAGTCTTCACAAATCGGATTGATCTGGTTCTCAAGTTTAACTCAATGATCCAGTCTCAGCAGTTAACAGCTTACTGGAGGGGAAGATTATTTTAGAACAGTGAATTAAATCATATTATATTATATTAACTATATCAGTGAATAACAGCTTAAATTTTAGTCTGTTCCACAGACAAGGCTATCATACGTCATCAAAAGGCTTGGAAAGTGCACAAGTCAGATAGACTTTTTTTAAACCCATGACTAATTTTAATGCTTTTGCATTTTGTTTCCTTTTGGAAGCTTGAAAGTGTCAATCCCTATTCACTGCACCCATACAATTCTTCAATATTTCTCCATGTTCCTGTGTTCCACAGAGAAGAAAGACATACAAGTTTAGCATGAGTGTAAGTAAATGATGATAAAATGTTCATTTTAGGGTAAACTAATGATTTAAATCCACTCAATATCTATCTTTATATATAATCTGAGCCATGAAATACAGTGCCACAGCATACTACAAAATTTCGGTATATATGCGTATCATGACATGCAAATTAATGTGGAGGAAAATTTATTCCGGCAGAGAGAGCCTTATGATCACTTCAAATGGAAAAAATTGCCATTGCATTTGCATTATTTTTTGAAGATTTGTTGTGTGGTAATGTTCATGCTTAGCTGCACAACCCACCTCACACTCTAAAGAACAAGATCAAACAATATAGTCTTTTTTCCACTTTTAAACTGTATGCAGTGTTTACTAATGCCAAACAGGCAGCTTGTGCAACCAATAGTTTTTGTTTTTATAACTCTACATTTACATATTTTCATTTAGCAGATGCTTTTATCCAAAGTGACTTACAAATGAGGAATATAACAACATAAGCAATTCATCCTAAGGTGGCAGTAACACTTTCCCTTTGAGAAAAAAACAGAGCAGAAGTTTTGGGAATTTAAATAGATGAATAACAGAATAAAAATGAACACAGGAGAAATCTAAGACATTTATTTAGCAGAATATGATTATTAATGCCCAATATAAAATGGTGCTACTCACAGAAAATGAAAACAGAAACCCACATTGAAAATAAATCACTCAGAATTCTGTAACTTTCTGTTAGGAAGACAAAATACTTGAACCTAGTTAAAGTATATTTCAGACATAAATAGAAAGGGGAAACCCTGCTAAAGTGTGTATCTATATGCAATGTTTCTCCTTTAAAACATACACCAAAAGCTTTTAAAACTGAACTGTTTTGTTTTTATTATTGCAGACATAAACAACAATAGTTTCAACAAGCGACAGACGCCAAGGCGTATGCTCCAATTAAAAATTAGATCAGTTATATAGATCTGCAAGCAGAGTTTCGCAGCTGAGGTGTGGAAATAGGAGGTGCAATTTGTAGAAAAGGGAAAGGAGGTTTAAGAATTCAAGAGCTTTTCTTAACTGTTATGGGGCACATGGGCAAATTAAAATACAGCGTTTTATCATGAAACCTCTGGTTTCTCTCACACATGTACCCCTGCCCTAAAACACATCCATCATTGTCGAATTGTGCAGTTTAAGCTTCTCCCCCAACCCAGCTTCTTTTTTTGCTGTTGCCACACACAGAAACATGATCACACCAAACGCATGGGTATTAAATTTCTGGCAACCTACACACTAAAAGAATGCATTGCTTTTGCTATTATGGCTCGGTATTGCACAATCCACTGTTTCTGTTGAACTGCACTGCACCCTGGGACGCTGGGTCATTTTCACTGGATGTTCTACCCACAGCCCTGTCAAATGTCAACCGCATATCAGCACTGACTTCCTGTTGAGGTCAGTCAGCCATGTTATTACTTCATAAGGTAGAGAGTGAATCTGACGGCACATCTGTCAATTCAATGCCGTTGAACAATAAGTTGACAGCAGCGATGGCCTCTAATATTGAAATGTTATTCTACAGATGTAAACGGCAAAATGGAGGGGGGACAGCAGAAAGAGCTAATTGGTTGGCAGTGGTGTGTGATTAATTATGCAGCAGCTTTTACTGCCTTTATAGTTATCTTATAATTATATCTTCCTACATTTATCTAGACAATAACATTTTAAATTTAATTCAAGAAAGCTTTGATAAAATGTGTTAGCATAGAAAACAGGACAATGCAGCACTGGATTTTTCCAAGAAGACAACATCCTTTCGGCTAGATAAAACAACGAGTTTCACTGTTAATATCCCACGCACATGCAATTAAAGCATCAGGATATATATTTTGTGCAGCTTTCATTATTGCAATAGGCATCTTTTAAAAGCTTCCCTGTATTGCATACCACCTAACACACCAAATCTGTGAAAACCACTAATGACTTCAAAGCAGCTACCTACAGTTGGTGCACATCATTTTTTTTCTATAGTTTATACTCCTGAAATTGTCTTTCTTTAATGGATCTATAGTTTTGCCCCACTGCTGTTTTGTTATTTCACTCTAATTAACTAGACTGCTACTTTTAGCTAATGAACCAAATAAGCTTTCTGTTTGCTAACTAAGAGGTTGGACCAAATACTATCACACATACAATGACACAATTATCTGTTACATTATTTCAGTGATACAACAGAAACACTACCACAAATTAATGTTAAGACAGTCAGTTAAATTACAGTTGATTAATCAAAGTTAATTCAATGCTGGCGCTTCTGTATAAAAAAAAACAATATTTGTTATAATAACAATAGTTGTTACATGTTGTATTATAGTTATTATAATATAACCAGAATTGTTACTTTTTTAGGTTTTTTTTCCTTAGCCAGTCAACTTCTTGGAATCATGCATGGTCTGCAATGGCCCACAAAGTTTGAATACTGCTACATTTAGTGTCAATATATCAGAAGAAGCTAGCATTTGCTCTAATGCTTAATGCACCTTATTTTACAGCCTCCTGGAGGCTTCGGTTCTGTTAGTCATCTTGACACTCTAAAGGCATTTGTTGTAATATAGGCAGAACACATTCTCATTTTATTAGGGCCCATTTGGCGGTTTTGCATCACTGGGCAGGTGTCATTGCATAGACCATTTTCAAAGTCATGTGTCGCTCGTTATCTCTGGTGTATTATCAAGATCTGCTCCGCTCTCAGCTTGATTATAGGGCTCATTCATTTTAGCCTGAACCATTCTGCAAATCACTTCTGCAGCGATAAACCAGAACTAAAATAGAGGTGTGGAGTCTGTCTCCTAGATAATAAATTAGACGTTTACATAGAAACACACAGGAGAAATTCATTGTGAGCGTCAATATCTTTTCTGTTTTATGTATATCTTTTCTTTGTTGTATCTTTATGTCTTTCACATTTCGACATTGGTAAACTATTATCTTTTCTTGTTTTGGCATTTTTCATAGACTACAGTTTCCTTGCTATTAAAGTCTTCCTGGATGCAGTGTTTTATCCAAAATGTGAAATATTACCATACAGCTACAAAGAACCACAATCTTAGCTTCAAAATAGACTGGAGTCGAAAGATAGTTTTGTCCAAGGGTGGAGAAACAGCCAGTGCTTCAAAAAATCTTGACAGTACAAAAACAAATTAAAATTAAAAATTAAAATCTACATTTTTTTGTGAATGAGTTGGTTATAGCAACCACTCATCTCAGTTAAATTAACATCCATACACTGACATTGTTTTCCAAGGATCTAAACAACAAATGGTAATAAAACCGATCAACAGTTACAAACACAAGCTACATGGAACATGTTTTATCCTGAATTAATTATTTTTGAAACAATAACAACAAAGTTAATTAGACTTGATGGAATTTGCACTGTAAAAAATGTTTTGTTAGGAAGCCTTAACAATATTTAATGTGGTGACATCTAAAAACAGTTTCATTCAGTTAATAAATCTCTTGTAATAAAACCATTTTTAAGGCTCAGATCATGTACAAATAGCTTTCAAAGTCACAGCTGCACACTTCTACTTTTTGTGGTTTAATAAATAATATGTTAAACATACAATAATAATATAGTATTTGTGGCTTGTTAATGCTGATAATTATACTGTTCATATGGCTTTAATGCAGAAACTGTGTAAATGTCAAAAGGAAACAGAACTTACTGGGCTAAGGAAACTCAAACCCAGAGAGGAGACCTCCTCTTTTAGGAGTCCAGCACACATCACTGAGTAGTAGGTGGGATAATAAGGATGAAAAATCAAAACCGCTACCATTAAATAACAAACTAGAGAAGGAGCCCCATCTGTTGTTTGCGCATGGTTGCATACATAAAGCACAGGCACAGCTGGTGCTGGCAGAGGCAGACATGGCCTTGCCTTTGTACCCCCACCTCACCTCCACCCGTGCCCCTGCATGTGCATTGTTTCTGACACGCAAGATTTGTCAACTGGGTACGCCTCAGCATCCTCCCAATTCCTCATTGATTTGATTTGATTAGGGAGGATGTTTGCAACTTGTATGCCAGTGCAGACACACAGCACAAACAAAGGAAGAGAAGGTAAGAATAAGAAGCAAATAAATGCTTCCCCTTTCAGAGGCTGAATTTGGCAATTTTGAGCAACTAGTCAAATAATTATGGCCCCTCTGTGCAAGTTTGTAGACACCTAAATAGCACGTGTATTTGATAGCGGATTGTTGTCATTTGGCATTTCACATGTTTAATGCAGTCTCCAGCTGTGTGAGGAATAATATCTGTGACATGCTGTTCACACAGAACGTGGAGGAGGAGCCCATATGTTGTCGCTTATGGCACAACATGGCCTAGTTCTCTTTTGTGAAAACGGTTACAACTAAATGAAAAAATTATCTCTTTGTTATTCGGATCACAGCCCAAGGGGAATACAAATTATGAGATCTCTTTAATATTTAATAATTGTTTCTTCTGGACAGCAATGAGAATGGAGAGCAAACAGAGTGTCCTGGGTCTTAGATAATAATACAATAACAATTATCTCAGTTGTGTTATTTTATTGTGTTACTTTTATACAGTTGTGTTATTTTTCCTTTAGTTTAGGAGAAACATCTGAGACAAAGTTGATACTTTAAAGAAATTTAACTAGGAACCCCATTAAGTCTTCAGAGCTATGAAAAAGCAAATACTGAGCAATAAAATTGTCTTCTGGGATCAGCCTCCCAATATGTGTCTGGTAATGTTACCAGCAGCCTAGCCAAAAACCCTTGAAATCCCTGCACTTTAAATATGATACATCTATATGCATATGCGTCACAAAGACATTTCAGCATATATTTTCAGCCTGGTATGAAAAAACATTTATCATCTGTCAAGAAACAGAACTGCTGGGATCCACGCTCTCATTACTGGTAAAGCCTGGTGTTCCCCTGCACATCTCCCACAGTACTCTTCTTCTGTCCTGTGCATTAGCTCTCTGCTTTCATCAGAGCTACATCAGGTCCAGAAATACATCAGAGAGAAAGGTCTGCCTTACTACATCAACAGCTGAGAGGTTGTAGCTTGCTATCTTCACTTTGCATTGACTTTATGGTTGGAAAATTTGTAGTGATAGAAGAACAAGATACTATCACAAGGGTAATGCTTAGATCAGCTTACAGAAAAGGTGACATTGATTGGGCAAACAGATAGCCCTGCCCTTGACTTATGCCACTGGTTGAGCCAATGTTGCTATGTCAAGCTGGCCAGAATGCTAAAATAAACAGCAATGTTTTGACACACATAGCCACTGTGTTTACAACTTGAGGGGAATCAACCTGCAAATGCTTTACTTGCTGCTGTTAAACTAAGATAGGAAGTAATGAATTGCACACCTTTCATTTAGATCTTTTTTAACCAAATGACTTTTGGTCTTGGATATTAATTGATCAACTGTCATGCTTTATTACACCCATAATGAGCTTTTTTGGTCTGTTTAGGGGTGCAAATTGGGGACTTATAAGAACACAATACATTTTTTGGCTTTTTCCAAGTATTTGAATTTCAAAACTACATTACATATAGTTGCATATGATCTGTGGGCTGGTTCTTTTTAAAAAATGGGAATTTTTTTATTATTATTATTGAAAATAATTAATAAATCATAATTAATATTAATTTATTATGGCTAGTCTATGGCTAGTATGGCTGTTCCTTCTAAAATCTGGTTTTTGTACCACTGCATGGCAAAATATTTAACAAATATATTTTTTGACAATATGTCATTTAATAACTATATGCAATATTTATAAATCGTATGTAAATGATAGATAAGTATCGCACATAATACATAATGTAATACATCCATGAAATCCAAGTAAAGCACAGTGTCCAAGTGGGACTCATAATGACTTGCATTTGGCTGGTCATGTGATATCAACCTAATGATCCACATGAGGGAACCTGCCTGTGTAAATAAAAATAGCTTTTATTAGCATATTGATATGACTGGTGCCTCATGTGAGTGTACATAATTTTAAGCATGCTTGGCAAAAGTACTATTCATTTCTTTAGGGGTAAAACCTTTTAATGATCAGAAAATTACTAAGTGCACCAATCATCATCTGACTAAGACATACAGACAATATGTGTTTTTATCCCAAGAAAACCTTTAAGGAATAAGAAGGAATTATAAGGAAATACAACGGGCATTTTATTAAACATCAGTAACTAACCTGATACTCCTTAATAAGTCACAAAATCTGTAATTGTGTTGTGAGTGCCAAGGCTTATTTGCTATCCTTAATATAGGAAATTCAATACAGACATAAACGTACAAAAATGACAACCCCTCTTCTCTGATTGCATAGACCATACCCCAAACAACACAGATGTATGGAACGATAACATGTCAAAGTGCTGACAGTTTCCAATTAGTTTATTGATTTACACAAAGAGTTTAGTTTGTGCAAGGCGAACTGTCAGGATGCTCCGCTTCTGGTCCCTGCTTATTCTGTGTGGCAGCTCCATTCTGCAGAGCAGATCGGGTAATCTTTGCTGTGTACTTGACTCCTACTCACAGCAACCCCCCCATCCTTCCTTTTCCCCTTTTCCTCTCTCTCTCTTGCTCTACAATTGGCCATCTGCTTCTGTGACTGTGTGTCTGTGGAGCAGAGTCCGGCTGCTCTTTGATTAGCCTCACAGAGATTGTGGAGCTCATCAGCAGAGAGAACAGACTTGCACTTTGCTGAGGGCCACTGCAGCTCTACTCTGCTGAGATTCACCTATGTGCACCATGTGTCCACTGTGCTGCGATCTAGCAAGCTGTTACTTGACAGTCAGTTATTGGCTTATACTTGGGTTATTGCAGTTTACAATCATGATGAGAATTCCAAGATTGTGTTTCTCAGAATTTGCTTTTTATAGACACAGGACGTAAGAATGATTTCTGCAGTACATTCAGGGTGTAAAATTAACGTTTTACCGAAAACTTCAAACTAAACCATGAACCTGTATTTTGCAGTGTTTTTATTACAAAATATATTTTCCTTTCTTTTACAATGGGACTATTTGACGTTTTCTTTACCTATTTGTCACAAACAGTCCCTGTCATACACAGCATCACATACAAGATGAACCAGTCTCTGTCTCTTCACCTGTCAGAAAATTGAAATCTCATTGTGATTTTGTTCCTTGTATTTTGAATTGCATGGTTTAACGTGGTAATACTCCACACATCTTTACGATGAGTTTTGGAAAGAACAAACATTTCTACTTAAAGCTGCGTACAAATGTAACTTTTGGTTACACATTTTTAAGAATCAGTTATTAAGCACATAAGTACATAAAACATAAGTGTTTTCGCAATTAAAAATGATTTACATAAGGATTTATAATTTGAGCTGTCAGGTTCACATGAAAATGTCTAGCCTTTGTAGTAGGGGTGTAACAATACACTGTTTTGGATCGATATATCGATCAAATATCTAACGATACGATGCATCAATGCCACACACAGATTTTGTGTCTTCTGTTGGATGCAAATCGCAGTTATGGAAATAATTTGTATTTGGGAAAATGAATAGGCAGACAAAAAACCCATATAATTTGTAAATGTTGACAGTACAGGCCAGGTAAAATACTTAAATATGACAAACTTGTCAGTGCATTTGAAAAGAAAACATGAAATTGAAGAAAGCACTTCGGCTGACAAAAGTTTTCTTTATTTAAAAAATATAAACTAAAGTGTATTTTTTTTGTTGTGAATGCCCCAATTGTGATACTGGATGTACAGTTTAATTAAGCATTCATGTTATTTATTTTTGTTGCATTTGCAAGTTTTGTGAGAATAAAAATGTAACTGGCTGTGTAAACTAGGCACATAATATCTACATATCGAAAAATCGATCAATATACCTCCAAATGAATTGAATCATAATCATAACCATATTGCTGGATGAGATATTGGCAAATATTGTATTGTTGGATGAGATAATCGATATCCTATCGTATCGTGAGGAGATGTCTGATTTACACTTCTGCTTTGTAACATGTTAACTTGTCGTCCATGTAATGAAAATAACTGTGCAAGTAACTTTCAATTTTATGTTTCAAATTAAGATGGCGACAGAGAGGCAAAAGTAGTGCACTGCATAAAGTAAAAATTATTAGAAGACATGTGAAGTTTTCTATAGTAGATGTCCTGGACATGTTTTATTTGAATTCCTCACATTACTTACATCAGCGAGAGTCAAAGTATCATTCTTACAATTCCATATGAACCATCTATTAGGTTGCAGTTTCAAATAAAGTTACCAGCCAGTCAGCAAGAGTTAATTTTGTTCCTGGGAACATGACAATCATTAAGTCTGAAGCAATAAATATCAAGATGAACCACTAGCAATCCTTATAGTATCTGTAATGTGTTTTCTGTTTTATATAGCTGCATGCAAGCCATTAAATTGATCATTATCCATTAGTGTCTCATGCAGCAATGCTTCAGTCAACCTCCCTAGTGACAATTCACCGAGGCAGAAACAGTTTGTGATGCTATCAAATGCTCTGAAATCTCTTCAGCTGTACGCTAGCCCTGTTCACTACAACAATTCCACTACACGGCGTAATAAATGAAAAATAGATTCCTCTGAGATTCCTCACGGTCTTGGTTTCCACATTTTCTCCAATTATTCCATCTCAGTAGGTCCGGCCTTGAGCTTTTCTGCTCCACAGGTACTGCAAGTCCCCAAACAGACCCCTTCATCACGTCAGGCTTTGTATCTGTCTAATTGGGTGGTGGTATGACCCTGTGAGCTCAGAAATGGTGTCCTCAAATGCAGAGTACACACAGTAGAATTATTGCTCTTAATCCAGGAGAATGGTCTCCACTTTGACTGAAACTTCTGTATTTAATTAAAGAAAGAGACTGAAGTGTGGACCTGGTGGCACTGAGATAAGTCAGAGAGGCAAAGGACAAAGCTCAACAGAGATGGAGATTGTGGAGGGAAATTAAGGTAATGCTGGTGAAACTAAGAATTCCAGTTAATATGTAGGGACTATGGTCTAATGTGAGACTCATTTAGATGCAATTCACTACATATGTTAATGTTAAATTTCTTAAGTTTAAGTTAAGTTTCTTTTTCTTTTGACCAGGCAGGCCATCTATACCTGCCTGGTATAGTGTTTTGTTTTTCTATACCTAGTGGTTTACTTTTTTCAAAGAACACCAAAGGAAAATGTTGAAAGATTGTACTGGTATACTGATTAAAACACACTAATGCCCACTTTTATGCAGTGTCATTAGTTATGACTACTAGGCAAATGTTATGTCATCTAATTAATATTCATGAGCCAAGCTAATCATGTTAAAGCCTCCTCCCACCCACCCCAACTTTCAAAATTCATACTAGTTTGGAACAACATGAGGGAAAGTAAATAATGATTTTCTTTTTTGTTTAGGGGGTGAATTATAATATGCCTTACTGAAGAAACTCTTATTTTTGAGTTTTGCTTGTGGTATGTGGTAGAAGTGGGGGACCCAATTTTGGCTATTGTTGTTTTTAATACAAATAAAGCCAGCTCATTTTCACACTTAAGGCCTATTTTTGCACTAGAAAAAGCTCTTTTCTTCCATTTTACAGAACTGTCCGATATTAGCTAAATTATGCCTGGCAGCACAATTAGAGCAGATGTGAGTCTCCACAAAACAGAGAAAACAAGTACAGTACTCTATATTTACATGCAAATACAAACCAATGGAAAGTACCCAGTTATATCTCTGTAGGGCAGACATAAGCTGAATCTTTGCATATTTATGTAAAGACGGGAAAGGGGGTTGAGTATAATATATGTGTATAGATGAATATTCTCCCAGGAGTTCACACTTTACAGCACAAGCCACCTTTGTAACTTTGACATATGTGTAAAGCATCATCCTGGGTGATGCATACTAACACATACTAGCAAAATACATTTACATTTATGCATTTGGCAGACATTTCTATTTGAAGCAACTTACAGTGCATTCAAGGTACACTTTTTATGATTTTGTGTGTTCCCTGGGAATCGAACCCATGATCTTGGCCTTACCAGCACCATGCTCTATCAACGTAGTTGTAAATGTTGCACAGTGGCCAGTGTCCTGGATAGTTGCTCCATATGCCACATGGCTTTAGGTTGTTCAAATCATGACAGATATGTGAAGCTGTATTGTCCATTAAGCGCACTTCCATTTAAAAGCTGTATACGCAGCCATTAAATGAACCCTATTGTGGAGAAACTCATTGCCATATGAATCCTGGGTGGGCTCAACAGCATGAGTCTTTTAAAGATTTTCCACTGACTGATTTTTCCCATTTAAATTTTTCCTCTAGGCAGTAATACCCCTAATAAAAATACTACAGCCTGCTGTACATTTGTGTTTACTAGTAGAGAGACATTATTAGGCCCTAATTTACTGAAGCTACTGCTGACACAC
Organism: Chromobotia macracanthus; assembly: GCA_036877525.1. Lineage (NCBI taxonomy): Eukaryota > Metazoa > Chordata > Actinopteri > Cypriniformes > Botiidae > Chromobotia > Chromobotia macracanthus. The sequence goes on from JAZGTH010000058.1 coordinate 745,251, forward strand.
TATTATTTACGCATATCTTATGATGCTTGATTGACCTTTTGTGTTTTAATAGTAATTGCTTTCTTCAGTAATTAAAATACTTTTTGTTAGATGTGATCTACTTTTGGATGAAAAAAAGTCACACAGGTTTAGAACAACATAAGGGTGAGTAAATTGTAATTTCTGGGTGAAAAACTGTATCTGTATGTTTTTCAGTAGAACAGACAAGCAGATCTCTGATCTTTTGCCTGATCTTTTGAAATACTGTATCTGTATGTTTTTCAGTAGAACAGACGAGCAGATCTCTGATCTTTTGCCTGATCTTTTGAAATACTGTATCTGTATGTTTTTCAGTAGAACAGACGAGCAGATCTCTGATCTTTTGCTTAATTAGCACACCTGTAGGTGTCCTGCAGCCACATACAGCTGGACAAATGTCTAATCTCTTCATTTCTATCTCATGGATTTCCATTTTATGAATTCTTTTAAAAAATAAACCACATTTAAACTAATGTAAATGTAAACTAAAACTAGGCAATATTGATGGTACTGTATATATTTTCATACATGCTAGGGCCATATAGGCAGCATGTAATCACAGCTGTGCTGAAATTCAGTACAATAACATGATTGTGAATGTGATATTGTTTTTATACAGCAGTTCTATACACAAGAAGGTTTTAACATTGAAGTTAAAGTGCCAGTTTGTTTCTCGATTTATATCTGTGTCAATGAAAATTGTTCCAAAAGAATTCATAACATCAATCCTTGTGTGCTGCTAAGCAACGCACATACTAAAACAATATAAATAAATTGAATGACAGCATTTTCACCTCCTGCTCAAAGTATAACATCTCTTCAGCTCCATTCCAGGTTTTCATTTCTTGTATGAGCATAAGAAAACACCAGCACTTCAGTGTTAAATATTCAATTTCTGCTTCTGTCCAGGTCTTCACTTCTGACTCACAACCACAAACAAACTCTAGTATGGAACAATATGATGAACAAACGGAGTACTTAAATGGAGTGCTTGGCCAATCAAATTCAAGAAACAGAACTGTTGTATAAAAATTAATATTAAGGGCAGTATTCAAAATATACAGTTGTCTTTAAGATGACTATTCAAGATAAATAATGAGAACTCTGAAAGGAAATGCATTCTTACGTGGAAAAAATTCCATGACTAGTTCACAAATCATCTAGCTTACTAATTACTAACCATGAAACACTCTCACCGATGCAGAAGCTAGAAATGTATAAATTTCAAAAGGAAGGAACTTCTCATCCTCACCAAGATTGGCTCTTGATAAAAGCAAAAATTAATCTCTCATCTTGAATTTGTACCTATTATCACTGACTGATGTTTAACCCTGTCCTTGACTCACCTTGACAGAGATCTTTCCTTCATCCTTTGGTAAGTGTGCAGCCAGAAACCAGTCTCCTGGGAGGGGGCTGGTGACATTGAAAACCCCTGTGGTGCGGTTGGGCAGCGTCCACGTCAAAGTGACAGCAAAAGAGCCTGGTATGATGGTGTCCTTTGGAAAACGTGTCTGGAGAGGGTTGATCACTGGTGGAGCTCCTGACCTGAAGTATCTGTAAACCAAAGTGACAGTTTTCACATTTCAAAACATTTTGTCATGCTGTGGAGTGTCTCTTTGAATGAGACAAAAATGCATCTGAGACTATTATTGTTTAGGATAATTTAAGATCCAGTGTGCTGTACTGTGGCTTTCAGTTCTATGGAAAAGGTAAAGGTTGTAATTTCTGTACCTCTAACAAAATTGCAACTTCCAAATAAGTTTCAAACATTGCATTGCAGGGTCAAGACCTTGCATTACAGGGTAAGGCAATAGAAAACAACATTAGCCTGACATGAAAACAATGAAAGTCTATGAGATGTTGTCAATAATAGATGTTTACTTAACTATATATTGGGCAAAGCCTGACAAATCTGAGCAAAACCTCTTTTTGAGGACATCCTTATTTGTAAAAACACTATAAAATATAGTAAATAAAGTTTTTTTTAATTCTAAAAAAGCTAAAAGTTTTCTGTTAAGGTTAGAGTGTGGGTTAGAGTTAGTTTATATTGCTTATAACTAGCTGTATATAAACAATGTCTATGGAATTTCCCCATGTAGAAGTATATGTGTGTGTGTGTGTTTATGTCTTTATAATAAACCTATATTTTTGAAGCCTGAAAATGTATCCCTATAAAGTAAATCGTAAATTAAAAAAAAATCTTTACAAAACTTTAATTCTCTTTCTTTTATTAATTTACTCACTTATATTCATTTTTATTTTAACCTTTATTTATGCTCCATAATTTGCTTCATCTGGGAACAAAAAAGGGGGTGGACAAGAAAGCAAGGAAAACACATACAGAGCATGTATGTGCATGTGGATACAATTTAACACAAGAAACCAGGATAAGAGAAAGCACATTATAATGCAGGAGATGCAACAATTTCTCATTTGATCATTCAAGAGGAAATGCAGCATTGTGACTAATACTAAATTATGCATGAAGTGAATTGTAAAAAATATTCCAACATTTAACTTGACCATTTATGTTTTGAGCAATGCTTACAAATTTAGGAGCCATTGACTTGGAACAGCACCCCAACCAAGCTGCAATTACAAAAAAGAGAAAACAGGCAGAGAATGAAGGGAAGGAAAATCATTCACTCAGATCAGCCTCATTTTCAACTGTACCATTCTTTATTTCAACGTGAGAGCACAAGGCCATGAAAGTAAAATCTTCCTCCAGTCTCTCTAAGCTGTCAGTCACAGACACAACCAGACAAAAGAAGCCTGCAACAAAGCATGCCATGAAACTTTTTTCTAAAATGCCTCACTGTCTGCAATTATTTGTGTCCAATGCACTGCTTTATGTCTCCTGTAGTTTGTCAGTACCAACCCTTGGAGGAAATGCCTTCTATAAAGGGTAGGATATCAAACAAGGATATCAATTACTATTTTCTCACCACCTCTCATATTCAGAGGTTGAAATGGTTTTGTGGGAGTAGTAAATAAGACAGCACAACCATATGTGTTTTATAGTGTGTACTAAAGTCAAGTAAAAATTGAGACATACTTTATCCTTTATGATATTTTGTGCATTGTTACCTGATTTCTATGGTGCTCAAAAAATTTACCTCACTCAGTGTGCACATTTAACTATACACCCCTATACCTAGCTAAACACAGTATTCTTTGTGCTCTTCTCCTGTCTGTAATGGACAAGCAATCTTCAGGGGGCCGTGCTAACCCAGGAGCCCAGGAACCCTGACAGGTAATAACTCAACCTACTGCTGCTGAAGCTCCACAGGGTTATTAGAAAAGGCGTCCTGCCTCTTTTGTACCCTGAACTGAAGGAGCTGGTGCACCTTAAAGATGTCACTTTATCCAGGGCCTTATTCAAAGATGGAGGGCCCCATACTGCTCCTATGTATGATTTGGCTGGTGTAATACAGTCTGAGTGCCCAACACAAGCCCAGTTCTACATTCTGTATTGTCAGGCCCGTGATTTCAGTACTGAATAAGGATTTCTACCTAGGTTGTGTTTTGTACTAAGTCATGAACTTTTGCTTTGAGGTTTAAATTCATGGATTGTGTTGCTAAAAAAAGATAAATGTAATTTAGCAAAACAACGCCTCCACACTGCAGATGGTGTAATCTTGTGACACAGCACTTGGCCATACAGCAAAGACTTAAGCAGAAGAAACATGCTTGCCTGGTCTTCTAATTAACTTTAGGTAAATGGATAATTTGATTTTCATTCAGATACATTTGTTCAAAAGCTTTTCATTCGCCAAGTATGCATATGTACATATTTATGTGTAAAGCCTGTGTGCAGTTTTCACACTGAAATCATGATTCATCAAGTTTACACATACATTTTTAAATGTAGAATACAATTCTAAACTCTTCAGGAACCAGCTCATGTAGAATAATCTAGATTCATTTACATTAGAATGAAGTGAAGAACAAATTAATGTTTAGATGTATCTGCTTCGAAGAATTTCGAAATTTTGTGTAAGAACCTTTTCTGTGCATACAGTGTGTACTGCGCTGCTGCAAAGGTCAGGCTTTATTATCCATTGTAGAGCAAGCAATACCCCTTTATGACCCAGTTAGTCATGCATCTACCCATGCTCAAGGATATTACAGTCAAACTCATCATTGAGCAGCATTGAGCTGACCTGAGATCAAAGAAAATGTAAACTCAATCTTGAACAAATGGATCAGCATGATCTGTAGTTGGTGCATTTCCTCATACCTTTTAAGGTCAACCTCTATTATTAATCACTAGCTGTCATTAGACTGAAGAGTGTCTTAGTCTGAAGACAAGGTGAAAACAAGGGTTGTTAATTAACTTGAGGCAATGTTTGATGAGAAGAAACATTAGCACTCAAGTCAGCAGAAGTGTAGAATTTCTGCATGTATAGCATTAATGAATAAAACTGCAATAATTATAAATGATTGTTTTCAAACAGGTTTTCATAATCACGCCCCCCATCTGCCATTGGTCAGATAAACAGAAGGTTCCATCCCCAGACTTTTGCTATTGGTTGAGCCAATGTTGCAGTGTGAGTTGGTCAGAATGCTAAAACAGAGCAATGTTTTAACAGCAGCACCAAAGGGCCACAGTGTGCACACTCTTTTGGGAAATTAAACAAACAGTGGCTTACTTCTAGCTGTCTCTATATAGTAAACTGGGATAGAATAATTATAGAATTAACAAAAACTCTAAAAGTTAAAAGTTGTTGGATGAGAATATGAATTATATTTTATTTCTTACACCTTTATATTATAGAAGGGGATATGTCAAGTATACTTTATGTCTACAAAGCTATATCATTCTCAAAAATGATGCAAAGTTCTTTATAGCAAAAATGAGTTGATTAACAATGCTTAAGGATACTAAATTTGTTTCAGTAACATTTTCATATTATTATATGACTTGTATAATAAATCAGAGAGTTGCCGCCCCTCCTCATTTCAGAACCACGGACAGTGACAGACAGCATGTTGCTGAGAGACAGGTCTACAATGTTGTTATTTATAAACTCCAGATATTGCTTGTTTGTTGGATTACTTCAGTGTTGATGTTTTTTGCAGAGGTGTCATGTGTGATTTAGACCTGGCCCTGCCAACAACATGGCAAGATTATCTGCACAGAATAGGTATTGTTCTGCAGAAAACACCTTTGGTAAACTTTTGAGATTAAACTGAAAAACTAAAAAACATGAAGCCTTTGTATTTTTGTCACTGTAGTTTATGACTTGATTAGGGTTGTTGACAATCTTATCCCCTAGATCCGGTATTATGCAAATGAATGGCATAAATCTTGCTTTTCTTGTTCGTGTTTGTCTAAACAAACAGGCATGAAATGCAGATTGAGTTCTGGAGTCTAATTGAGACGAGGCGATTTCCATCACTGTTCTGCTGTCTGCCATTACCATGCCTCATGCATTGAATAACTGGTCCCTCTGTGTGCATGTGGGAGGAATGAGATTTTAAGATCATTAATGTGCATGACATTCACTGTCTTAGAATTGATAAGGTTGAAATAAAGCAGTGAGGTCACCGATGAACAGTGCTGAGTGATGAACTGATGAACTGAGTTTTTCTGCTACTCAAGGCACTTTATGTCCCAGAGGTTGATTTTTATTAATAAACAGATTTCAACATATTCATTTTGTGATATGAAGATCATATTAAAATTGTGAAACCTTTCTATGCCTTCTTCATTCATTCCCAGTTAATCATTCATTCATTAGCTTTTGTAAAGATTCTACTGTTTTACCCTTGTCTCATTTAGTTTAAAAGCTAACTAAAAGCTAACAATAACCACATTTTTATACATTGTGTCAAAATAGTAATAATTTTACCCAGATTTGTTGTGCAATACCACCACCACCACCACCAAGAAACAGGAAAACAGGTCTCATTGCAACTGCTTCAGGCCTTTTAAGTGTGCATTACATACAGAGCTGTGACACCTAAGATGCCTTTAAAGGAGCTACCAAAGATGAGCATAATCGGTGTCCATCACATAGGCAGATTAATATTTAAACTTTTATTTTTCTTCTATGAATATTAAAATAGAATAAAATTCCAAAAATTAAACAGCTGGCTAGGTTAAGTGATATCCATACATATTGCTGTTAGTTCATACTGCTGTTAAGCAGATACAATGAGGCCATTTTTATGGTTTGGTCAGGTGATGTTCAATATATACCCTCTATAACATTTTATTGGATAACAACAGGAATGTTTGTCCTGGCTTCCCAATTGGCCCTTTAATCAGAAGCGCTAACTTTTGTTTCTGTTGGTTCCTTGACTCTTGTCGCAGAGTTTTGAACAAATTTAGTTAGATATTATTTCAAAATAAATGCTGCACTTCCCACCTTTGCTCTTGTAACATTGATGTTAAAGCTCATTGTGTTTTATGATGTTTCGCTAACACATATATCCTGTGGAATTCCTGTGGACAACATTTTAGTAAGTAATATAATATAATACTTTGGTCCAGTTAATCGAATAAGTCTAAAATATGTGTGTATCCTACTATTTCAGTCCAGATGAGGCACAATTCTGTCCAAGAAAATAACAATATTTAAATCACAGACAGGTCATTTATTTTCCTTGATAGGCCCCCAAAGACACATATTATATTATCCCTCAAACTGGAACATGGGCGTACTTGCTATAATTTGAAAAGCAATGTGTTCCCCTGGAAGTTATGACTGACATTACAAGTTTAAAATACATCCTTCCAAAATCACTGTTTATACCATACTTTCTCATATAGTTTTCCCTTGAGACCGCCAGAGAACTTTATTCAAAATATTATATCCCAAAACCGGGCCATAAAACAGAAGAATAAGGGGTTTTTTTTGTCCAAAAGAAATCTCAACTTCAGTCTCAAGAAAGAGTCAAAGGACACTTGAAAGCAGTGTGTTTAAAGTATCGTAACCTGACGTTAATGCTACTTTTATTTTATAGTCAAAGGAGTAGCAAAGGCATACAAATAAAACAGAAACACAGTTCTAGAGTCAATACATACTGAAAGCATAAATAACAAACCTTTATGATGAGGCTATTTGTCACAAGAAACCAGCATCGGACATTTACTCAAGGACAGTCTCTCTTTCTTTTTATAATGTCATACATTAAAGACGGTCATGAGTTTCTTTCTCACCACTTATGATGTGCATTCAGTGACAGGCAATACCAAGGTCGAGGTTTTGATGGAACGTTCATGACAGCCAGCGCACTGGGATTTGAGGACCTGAGAATTCAATGCACAGTATTCTGCATTTTGATTACCCAAGAGACAAAACTAACTTTAACAAATGCTCTGGTGCTAGCACACAATGTATCGGCTATGAAAGAACACTGGAATCACTCAAGGATGACTTGAAAGAAATGGACAGAGAAAAATTAAGGCTAAAAGCACCTTACAAAGTTACTGAAAGGTTCAACAGTACAAGAGCTGATATCATTGTTTTCACACTTCATTTCAGAACATTTTGGCTTCGTCTGTGTTCAGGAAGCGTGGAAATGTGGCAATGGGTTTTCTAACATGGGCTCAAAGTGTGATGGGAGTCTAAAGTGTAAATTATTTTGGTTCATCCAACCACACTTTCTTCAGTCCAAAAGTGGTCATTTTTTTTGTTTCATAACCTTGAAATAATAACTAAAGGACACAATCGCTTGAAAGTCCTTTATGATCAATAAAAGTATAATGCCATCCTAATTTTTGAAGACATTCAGAAATCATTAGATCTCTTAAAACAATGCTACTGAATGTGACCCTGTGAAAATTGGTTAAAACGTCAGATTTGGATTTTAAATCATATCTGTATCACTTAGTATTTTATGCTTATGAATCTCCAGTGTGCAGATATGCTGTGATTCTGGCAACAGTGCTTGTTAAATCAGCGCTTGATAAATGCCTTTTTATGGAGAGAGCAGAAAGTGATCAGCATCTTGTAAATGATCCTTGGACATGGTTTAAAAAAAATGATCAGGGCAAAGAACAAGTGCTTTTCAGTGCAAGCATCAGAAGGGTCATTACAGTCATGCATTTGACATTTGGCTATTACATACCCCGCCTCTCATCTCTAATACTGATTAGACATATCTGACCTCATCATGCATTTGTCTTTGTCTGCATCCCTTAAAAGAATATAACTTGAAAGTTTATGATCAACTCACACAGTCACGTTGCGGTCTGGGCAGCTGTCCCCAAAGGTGCCCCCTTGCTCCTTGAAGGTGATGAGGTTCCAAACAGCCACCACAGTGTCTTCAGGCACATTGAAGTGGAAGAGCTCTACGCTGGCAAATGAACGGTAGGCATTGAGCTTGCGAGGCGTCCGGGTGAAATAGTCAGTTACAAACAGGCAATCTATGGGATGGAACAAGATGAGAGTTATTTAGATGAGTAGTTTTAATATTTTTGCAGATTGGCTCAAAAAGGGGGGTAAGGTAGGTGGGGAGAGGGCTGGAGGAATCGGTTCTAATGCAGTTTAGTTGACCAACCTTCTAAGATCACACTTGCACTTGGTCATGTGCCACAAGCAAGACTCTATGCTAAATTAATGTCATTGCAATTCCTCAATGCAGGGCCAGGGAGGAAGCACCAAAATGACATTTGCAATCTGCCTTAATGAGCCGTGGCTTCCTATGGCTCCATCGTCATTCCTATAATGAGCCTAATGGCTTCCGATCTCCTTGTGATTTCTGGAGGGAAACATTTATACCCTACCAAATAACTGCCAAGTTATTCATGCATTTCCTGTGTGTTCAATGTATAGGTGCAATTTGCTTTCCCCTGATAAATGTAGCTATTACTAAGGAACATCAACAGTTAGGGTCTGATGGACAACTGCCTGTCCATCATGGCAATAGTCTATGACTTACATGATCAAAGAGTAGTCATGACCCTCAGTATACCTTCTAAATTCAATTATGTAATATACTATACTGTGTATATAAACGTAATATAATATACTTCATAGTAAACACTAGGTATAAAAAAAACTGCTTACCACTTTTCCTTTTTTTAGTTGTTGTTTTATGAGGTTATGATATTTTTCTATTCTGTGGTCAATAACATGGCATACCTTTAACCACATAGCATACCACCAATACATAACACACATACTTTAAAAACACTTTCAGATGATATTTGAGACCTTTTGGCCACTAACCTGTCAGCAAAATGAACTGAGTTTAATTGCCTTGCAAAGTATTTTTAGAGCTGTGCATGTCTAGGCTTGAAGAACACTGCAAGGTTAAAAGTTAAAATAACAAAACAAGCCACTCATTTGCTTAAGCTGCACATGCATGCTGAGGCATTGCTCAATTTATGCAATAATATCACATATATAGTGACCATGCAATACATTAAACATAGCCCTGCCTGATACAGCTGTTTGTCACTCTGATTGAGAGCTTAATTTCATTCTGTACACACAGAGATATGTTGCATTGTGTTTCTGACCAGTCTGACAAAGCATTGGCTAAACCAGTGACATGAGTTTGGGCAGCCAATAACAGACGAGGGAAGTGTTCGGGAATTCTGTCTGTAAAATTCATTATTTTTTCCATTACTTTTGGTGCAGAAATAACACATTTAATCTATAAGCAAAAAACTATATATCCTTCTTCAGAACAGCCCAAACTTCCCCCACTAAGGATAACCAAAGTCTCCACACATCAATACAAGCTCAGAGTGGAGAAGAAGCACTGCAGTGCAATCTCAGGAGATTGAATGTTTGTGTTTGAGATATAGAGAATAAGTAGTAGTATATACGGTTGGCAAGCTGAATGAGTGAAGACCAACGATAGCACCTGCGTGTCAGTTCTAGCCGTCTGTTTAATCTCCTTCCCGTCGACCCCTTTGCTTCTGTTATTAACAGACATAACAAATCAAGTGCCTTGACACTTTTATTAAGCTGATGGACTCTCAGAGGTATGACGCCAGTATGGTCTCTTCATCTGTTAGCCCAGACAGCCACAGCACATCCCACTGATGGGGTCCATGCGCAATCACTTACAGTGCGAATAAAATTACTGAGTGAAATATACTAGATGGACCACATCATTTGGTACCGTATCATCTGCAACGATGGACTGGAATGTAAAACTTATACCAATAGCCTTTCTTGGCTTTAAAATATTAATGCATCTAAAGTGCAAAATTATTCAAAAATCTTAGAATAAGTAACAAGACACCCTTTCACAGCAGTAATTTTTTCTCAACTTTAACACTACAAAAATCTCAATTAACCTTTAATAAATATCTTATTTTTGGCCAACATTCAGTAACAACATAGCATTGGATTTTATATACTAAGCATAACAATTATTTACTATTATAACAAGAAAAAATGTAATAAATAAGAAAAACTATTTGCCAATGGGATAGGAATAAACTCAATTAACATTTATTCCAGTCACTAAAAACAAGTTTAAATGGCTTTGTTTTCAATTTAACTTTAAGACTTAAGGTATTTTTACTGTAGGGAAAAAGACAAAAATACAGATAAGAATAATATTTTTGCAGTATGGACACAAGAGTGTACAGTACTAGCTTACCCCTACCAGAATAAGACAGCCTGATTATCCCTCATGTCAGTCAGGAGCAGAGCCAATGTCATAGTGTTTGCCCGTTACACGTGACTTGATGCAGATGTGTGCAACATGTCAGAATATATGTATCCTTGTCCACAAAGCAAGCCAAGACTATCCATGTATTTTGAAAGCAGCAGGACAGTAGGGTTCCAAAATCAAACCTGTATACTCAGTGTGCAGTAAAACATCTTCAGCTTTGAGCAGAATATTTTCCTGTTGTAAGATTCATGGTAAATTGGCTATGCTTGGAGTGGTGAATGATGTAGCTTGTCATTCCTAGAGCTGTAGCATCAACGTGGAGTGGGTTTGATGATACACAACATGCCAAATAGCAGTGAATTTTCTCATGTTACTCAGAGAAAATTGTTTAAAATGGTCTGGTCAGATGATCGTTTAGCTGCTTTTTTGAGAAAATGGCAATTCAGTAATTTATGTGCAAAGGAAACTTTTAGACACTTTGACATCTCCCTAAATTCTAAACAAAGAAAAGTATTTAATCTTCTAAAACAGATGGCTTTAAACCCTTGTACTATATCAGGCACTTTGATATAACAAAGGAGCTAACTATATCTTCCAAAAATGAGTTTAAATGATCAAAGACGCCTTGATTCAGGAATTTCAGGAATGTCAAATGAAAAAAAATAAAGGAAAATGTAAATTAGGGATAAATTTGTATGCCAGGGAAAGTCATGTACTTAATTTTGGGGATAAAGGTGTATTTAAAATGTTTTTTTAATGATAACAGAGAATAATGATAAAAATTTCACAAAAATCTTCTGTCTTCATATAAATGGCATTTCTCTCATAATATGTTGGGAATAACAAAGGAGATTCTGAGTATTTCTGATATAATCATCATATCATGGAAAAGATGTTGTTATTTCCTCACAATAATAAATAAAAAATAATTTCAAAAGACTCGTAATTTTATCCTGGTCCTATTCATCCTATTCATTTATTGTTGTATTTTATATATACTTCAATTAATTTTGTTATTTTAAAACAGTGAGAAGGGGCTATTTAGCAAAACATTTCTTAAGCAATTCTTTAAGCACATTTCGATCTTGCTGTTCTCACAGAGCACAGCTCCTTCTTGAACACCTGTTATTACTGACATCTCAATGTTTTAATTACTGTTTAAACCGATAACTGAGGAATTCAACAGTAAAAACAGGCACTAATTAAAATCATTTGAGAGAAAGGCCACAGGGTCCTTTGGAGAACACAGAGTCTGTTTGTATCTTCCTTTTGGCTTTTTGTCCCTGCACAGCCCACAAAAGATGTTTCTCAGTGGACCAGGCCAGCAATAAATCACAAACCCTTTTATTACATTTTATGTCGATATTCCCTACACAACAAAGTTTACTGCCGCTCAATACAGGTTCCCTTCTTTCAATCTAGGCTTCAGATTGAGGAACTTTTTTCTTCAAGTCACGTTACTTCTCCAGCAGTGATAGGGGATCAATAATTAAAGATGTCTCTCTCTTTCTCACATTCGTTCTTATGTAGGGCCCTATATTCCCCACAGTAATTGTTTCTATACATGAGGAGCATACAGTAGAGGTTGAGGTTGTCTTATGTCTAGTCTGTCTACACTTGCAATAATTTCTGAAAGCCATTCTGTAAGGTTTTCATTATTCACTGATAAACGCAACCTCCACTAAAACTGGTGTCAAACCCACTTTAAATCCAGATTTAAAAATACAGCATCTGCTTTACTTACACCAAACCAAGTTATGTGTGTAGTAACAGAAGAAGACATGCCATTTTTAACTCTGGGCACAATCATGAGCTAGAAACAAGCTGTGAATATTACAAAATATACAATATTACAGAATATTACAAAGCTGTGAAAATATAACAAATTTTGGTCAGTGCCTCACACAATGCTGGATTTTTGTTAGTTTTGAAGCGTGAGACCCCCTGATCTCTATAGTATGTCTTTATACCCTATGAGCTTTGCAATGGTCCTTTAAAAATGCATTCTTTTGTGTTCCATAAAAAATAAAATATGGGTTTGGACCACAAGTAGATAATGGCAGAATTGCTTTTTTGGTATACTATACCATTAATATTTTTTCCACAGCTTTACTACAGCAGTGAAGATGATGTCTGTGGACCTGAGGATGGAGTTGCACCATCAGGGCAGAATGGAGGAAGTGTGGCAGGAGAGTTCTAAAGAAAGCTTCTAGAGTTCTTGGAAGAACGTTGTTCTTTAGATGGACAAACAAATGTCAAATCCTCAAATGTCTTCAGACACCACACTGAGAATGAATCCAGAAGAAATAGTCACCATTCAGCAGAGCTTTTAGCAGGAGAACACATACACATTCATATGCAGGCTACTATATCCAGCATGTGCTGTGAGGAGTCATTTCTCTTCCCAAGGTTATCCAGTTGTTAATTCCCTTCTATCATCTCTTGAATAAGTGTATCAGGGCAGAAGCTGCTCGGTCATATTTCATCACTCTGGAATGTTGTGATGAAGAGATGGCTTGTGACGTGCATCATAGAATTACTATTGGATCACATCTCCAGAGAGAATGTGATCCATCTTCTGACCCTGAAGTACTGCTTATGTGTCTTTTAGCAAAAGCACTGAGACTAGACAGTGAGAAAGTGTTTTTTAAAAAGCATATGAGATGAGAGGATGTGCATGTGTAATGGAGGAATATAAACTAAGAGAGAAACATGACAAATTTATGCAAAGAGAAGTAGCGAACTGTTCTTCTGTGTGCAATTGACACAATAAAAAGTGGCACATGCTCCTCTTTAGCTAGAGTTACATTTGGAGTGATGGAAGCCAGCAGTTCTATCTGGAGTGCAGGTAAATGCATGCATGTATGGCCATTGATGTATATTTATTGTACTGTAGTATACTGAGAAAAATCTGAATCATGCTAGACTGTATTCCAAAATGTGTGTCAACATCACACATTTTCAAATAAAGGTATTTTTGTTACCAACAATACACAAAAGCAAAAAATTTATACATTGTTATTAATTTCATATTAATATCAAGTTTTAGTTTAATTTGACTGAATCCTAAAGATATACTTGTGTAATTGTTTTGAATCTTTAAAATATTTTTAGAATTATATTTTGCCATGGTTTATATGACAGAAGTCTTTATCTTATACGAGTGTACATGGTTTTAAACATCATCTAAAAGAACAATTCATTTTTTAATCAGTGCACCTTTAAATAACCAAAGCATTTTGGTTACTTAAATTATATGACTTACTGTTTACGTTATTTAAATGATTTTTTTTATGATTTACTACCTAAATTAAGTGTTCAGAGACAGCTTACATTATTTCATAAGAACTGAACTTAAAATCTTAATGGTATACCTTAATGCAATGATTGTTTTAATTGCCATAATGTTCCTATTATAATTTTTTTTTGGCTAACAATTTAACAATTTAACATTCACCTTATAAAGAGAAATAAATGCCAAGAAAGCTTACAGAAAGAAAACTGTGGTTACAGGCACTCAGTAGTTTCACTTGCAAGTATGTTGCCAAAAATGACACCAGCCTTACATGTTTTGTGTTAAGTGCCTTCAAGATGTAGAAAGAAAACTTTTTTTGCTTCAGGCTTTTGGCAATCAGATTTCTAAATTGCATCAAACAAATATCCGTGCGTGGGTAGCAACCTTCAAATGTTCCCTCAAGCGATGTCTGCATCTCTCAGACAAGCTCTAGAGGCAGGTCAACCTGGTAACTGCTCCTCCCAGAGTTCAATTTGCGTTCTCTCTGTTCATCTCCCACACCCAAGCCCAAATCCACGGATTACAACCTTCAAAGAGATGCTCACAGAGACACTCCAAGCAAAGCCTGGTGTAATCAGCTCTGGTAACATCATCTGTTCTTTCTCTCTCTCTCCCTCATATCTAAACCACTAGTATTTCAACACATCCTTGTCAAGGGAGAAAAGAATATTACCTTAAGTTTAGTTTTAAAAAAAGCTTACTGAAAAATTTGTCCTACTTGAACTGTTTAGTTTAAATAGCTGTGCATTATTACCCAACTACATCACAAACGCATACTGTGGTTTTATTTTCTAGTCGTCGGACAGAAAAACACTAAATGTTCAAAGGTATGTGGACAATTTGACAGCACATGCATATGTTGTCTGTGTAATTTGAAAACCATAAATATTAATGAGGGTTAGTCTTCTCCTTGCTACTATAACAGCTTTCACACTTCTCAGAAAGCTTTCCACTATATGTTGAAACAAGGCTGCAGAGGTTTGCTCGTATTCAGAAGAGCATCAGTGATATTGTGCAATGAAGCCTGGCTTTCAGCTGACATACCATTTCATTTCAAAGGGGTTAAGTCTGGGTTTTGTGAAAGCTAGTGAAGCTCTTCCACACCAGACTGAGTAAACCATTTCTTTATGGACTTCACAGTGTGTGTATTGTTGTGAATTGTCACATTGAAAATGTTTGTCTAAGGACACTGCATGGCTTTCTGACTGATTGCTATATTTACCTGTTAGTAATGGGTGTAGCTGAAATAGCCAAGCCCCTTAATAATAAGATGGTTTCTATGTACTTTTAGCCATGTAGTGAATCTAAAGACACAGATTAAAAGGAGCAGACCACTGATCCGCGATGTGGGTGAGGTTCTGAATACCAGCTATCCTCCAGAGAGACACACAAAGCACAAGAGAGAAGATGAACTAAAATCCATCACATGCTGCCTCCAGTCACCCCCAGAAGAAAAACAAAGCCTTTTGGGGTGTAAAGGGTGTTCTCCCAGGATAAATTACTACAGTTGTCACAGGTCACCCTCAGGTTACACAATCTAAGTTAAAATGGTAGCAGATGTCAAATACTATATGAAGCTTCATATTTAAGAGGTGTGAAAACAGATATGTACTGTCAAAGCACACAGACTCTCATCAAAGGCCAAATGAGAAAATGGGCCAGAGAGAGGCGATACAGAGCGTTCAAAACAAGGCAATACAGAGCGTTAAAAAATGTCCCATGAGCATCAGTCATGTTGCCCCTTTGCAAACCCTGAGCACCTAAGCAGCAATTTTCTTCTTGCTTTTTAACCTCCTTGTTAAAGTCAGTGGAAAGTGTTTTTTATGAAACCTTGGGAATTGTCAGTGCTGCCCAGGGGTTCAGTAATGTGCAGCCCAGAGACTGACAAGTCATTCCACCTGCTTTAAGCACAGTCTGTCTGCGCACACCATCGCTGTCTGTTCCATAATTAATGGCAGAGAGCACAGTGTGGTTCTGTCCGCCTTTCAGGCATGTGTTTCTGGAGCTCTATTCCTGATAAAAGCACAAGACTCCTGTCTTGGAGCTCTTTCCAGTGGCGATGTCACTTAACATTCGCCCTTTACATTCTGCCTGACATGACAAGGTTCAGACAAGGTTCCACATGCAGTAATGACTGATCTAGAGTGACATGAAAAGATGTTTTTCCAGCACAAAGCTTCAATGCCTTTTCAAGTGCCTGAAAACCATGAGGTGTTGCTGCAGTGATTGCAAGGTAATGTAATATACATCCCTGCTTTTAATCAAGTTTCATACTGAAATACCCTGACCACTTACTCTCGGAGCTCGGAGCCCTCCCCCCAGACAGCCCACCAAATATACATTTATCATTATTTCTGATTATGTTGCGAACTCGTGAATGATATGAAAGTAAAACATTTGAGTGTAGGTGAAGGAAGTTAAGAGAAGTTATTTGTTATTTTTAGAAGATCCATTTTGCATAGTAATGAAAGTGATGGTTCTCATGGGCTCTGTGTAATGTGTAGCACTATAAAACTGTATGATGTATACCATTATTGAGCCAATAAGCAGCCTCCAAATTTGTGAACAGAAGTAGTGCAAAAAAATTATGTATTTTATATATTTATTATATGTATTATATGTATTATATATATTTTATATATCTGGTTAAAGTTCATGTTTTAAACTCATTTCACCACTTGCAAATGAGCATATATACACAAAAACAGGATGTTTGATATATAAATAATCATATGTAGTATTTTAGATCAAATGTTCACAAGAAACAAAATTAATCAGTGGCAATATTTAAAACTAATACAACATACTGGGCCAAAAATAGAATCTATTTTAATTTATACTGTATGTTTTTGTGTTAAAATCAAGCACAAGTACTTATAATAGCACAGTGAAACCTCTTACAGCACTTACAGAAAGTCTGCTGGTGAATTCTGAACACACATGCAGGTTTGAAGAACATGCTGCATTTAAATTGACTGTTAATGCTGGAGAACCACTTACAACTTACAACCTGAATGAAGTAATTTAGCCATCAGGATATTAACATAATGTTCTCTTATCATAAAGAATTAAAGTCTGTTACACAAAATATGCGCTCAATGATCAGATATTTTATTCCAGCTACTACAGAGAACTCATGCCTGCTTTGAGAAATCTATAAATATTAACTTTATACTTTAAATATACAGTACCTTTTAGTCTCTCTATCATCATCTGTGTTTGAGAAGTTTTAAGGAGTTATTTTCTTTACATGGATGACAAGTTTAAATTCTAGCAACTGCTGTAAGAACAAGCTACAAACATCCTCAGCAACCACACATACGATAGTGTAACCTGGTCTTCTTCGTTTACCAACAAGACATAACCACACAGCCGAATGATGCCAAACTAACATTTACCACGAAAATGAACACTGTAGTTCAAATTATAATTCGCTATTATAAACGTACTGTTTATAATCTGGATAAGGAGACTTTTTTAAACACTGATGTTTTATTTACAAAAAGTTACAGGCTAGTTACAAGCACTATATACAAAACAAACACAGTCCAACACCCACATAATATACTGAAGCTGACTGACAAAACGTTTACATCCTTCACTCAACAGGGTCTAATTTCTTTGCTTTTGACCCCTGTTGTATTTCTATCAATCATTAGCCTGAGCTGTCACCGGCCAGTGGAGCACAGAAGTGGATAAATGCAATCAGGGCTAATGAGTCTCATATCGCTCATCTACTCAGTGCTGTGGAGTGGATCAGCAGTGGCTGTAAACACAAGGCTTGGCTTGGGCAAGGGCAAACAAACAGGCCTGCCAAACTCTCTCTGTCTCGGCATCTGTCTCTCTCTCTCTCACTAGCTGTCTTAGCACTCATTAATCTAAGATCTCACAGAAGATAGAAAAGGCTACCATCAACATCAAGCAAATACTAGAGAGAGGAAAATGTACAGTGCTAAAAATGTATTAAACAAAGAATATATGTGCATCCTAAAAAAGACATTCAAATAACATGATTTACTAAAATGCCATGGTAGATATTCTCTACTATGTCCTTCTCTACTGTGTCCAGAAGTGAGATATGAATGTATAAACAAAGGTTACACAGTTTACAATAAGAACAGATTACAATGGTCAGCCTACAATGGTCTTCCAGCAATTGTTTCAAATTTTTCAGAAAACAATTTTACAATTTCATTTAGATTTTTTGTTGTTTATTTAAAAATGTATTTTGTTTAGCAGTTATGCTGATTGGCAGTAATGCATGGTAAAACTGTCTTAAAAAAGTTGTGTCATTAAATTTGTCCCCAGATGGACATCTGTGTCCGTTGCGTCTTGACAAAATGTATATTTTTCAAATGTATATCATTCTGTTCCTTTCTGTTGTGCAACACAGGCACACATGCTATGTGAATGACCCCTAAGAAACACGTCTCAGCGATGGCGATCAAAGCTTAAGACCAGTTAGCTGATTTATCATTCAGACAAGCAGCCAAAGAGCCAGTTTTGAAAATATGTAGTTTTGTGAGTCTCCAACACAAACCCTCAGATGCACAAAACACACACAATGACTTTCCTCCCCATTTAACTGTTTTAAATCCACCATCATCCCCTCTGAGACTGTTTGCTTGCAAAGATGCATTACAAGGTCATCCTCTTAAAAACAAAAGAGTCTCTCGGAATTGATTAACCACCTAAAATTTGCCTTGTGCAGCTGGGTGAAGGGTGATATAACTAACCACTGTTAACAACTCCTCACATATAGCCATTAATGACTCCCAGTTTAATGTGCATAATAGTTCCATTGATCCAAACTTAACAATGTGTGCATGTAGAAAAAGCCATAGATAAACCTGTGAGACTAGAATGAAATTAAGCAGCAATATAATCCATTTCAATCCTTTTACAGGCCGAAGATTTTTAAAAAGAGCTTCTAAAACACACACACAAAAAAAAAACAAAATACAAGCTGGTAATTAAAGCTCATTTTATGGTCACTTCAAATCTTAGAGATAATGTCATGTGTGAATAATAGCCTGTTTAATTGCTAATTATTATGCATTCTTTTAAGGTTAATGCAATTGAAAAGAGCTTAATTCGTTTAATAATGAACGTGTCCTTTGAAGGATTGAAGGATTGTTATGAAGACCCTGAATTTCACCACCTCACAGGGTTTTACTTGAACCCAGAAGCCTTTATTCTTTTAACATTTCTTTAATTCGTGTTTTAAGTGCTCTCTCTCTCTCTCTCTCTCTCTCTCTCTCTCCAAAAGCATTTCTACAGCGCATTCTCGATAAAGGCAGTGGAGAGGCTGAAGTAGACACTTGTCTGAGCAAACATGACATGCCCAACTCTCCTCATCCACTTCACACACTAACCTTGAAAAGACAAATGCTCTCTGTAACTTGGGATTTCCATAACCTCTCAGTAACCGTCTGTACAGCCTTGTGCAGAATCCAAGAGCACAAGCAGAGAATAGAAATGAAGCCCAGCTGCCACGGCTTGTTTGTGGTTTAAAGGGGCTGGCAGAAGGGGGTTAGGGGTGTGAAGATCCTCTAGCAGGTAGAAATGGCACAATTACCAAGGGCATCACCGAATGTCAAGACAAAGACAAAGGACAAATGTTGTGTCAGATAAAGGGCAGATCCTGCAGGCTGACACTGGTTTCCGTCATGAAGCGCATGGCAAGTCTAATAGAGGAGAAAGAGATTTTACCCTCTTGTACTGTGACAGAAAGACCCCTTACATTGTCATGTTGTTATTTTGCAAGAGAACTAGGCTAGTGATAAAATTAGCGACTTAGAGTGCTATTTGGGTATACATATTTATCAGTCCATGTGTTCCCTAATTTAACCTATGACATTGGCATTGTTTGACCATGCACTACCCACTGAATTACAGGAGCATATGTTAATATTATAGTACTCTGATATACCATGGTACTGAATGATGTTAGCTGTTTAATGTATCATAACATTTACGTGGTACTCCAAAATGCCTATAAACAATAAATCCAAACACTAGCTTTACCATAGCCATAAAAACTGGCATAAAATGACTGGGCCATGGTGCTTTTGTTATTACACCTTTTTGCTTGTACAATTCACTGTCCCTCCATGCCAGAAAATATCATAATAATTGATTTGAGTTAAATGAAGTTTAATATATGCATGCCTTTAATTTGTAAATGTTCAACAGTACATGATTTACCTAAGAAATAGGTAAGTTTTCGCATTCCTCTTCATCAACAGTACAGAACACATTAACTTATGTGAACCAAAGACTGAGGCAATGACTGACTATTAGCCACATCCTTAGTCTCACTTCATTTATTTCATAAGCTGAAGAACAATCAAACACAAAACCCAATCTATGCTGCATGTTCCTGTCTATATACTAAACGCAGAGCAGCAACAGTTAAAAACAACTTTACAGCTACGTGCTAACGACTATGAGCGTAGTAACATTTGCTTGTCTGGTAGTAAATGGATCATTACTAATGTGGTACTTATTAGCTCACCCCAAAAATAGTGCAGCGCTCACTCAGAGCATATAATTATGGCGCAGTAGTGTTATAGGATAGATGGATATTTGTGGAGGCAGCTAATGTTTAGCATTCTCACTGAGCACTCATCTGCTAAAACTAAATTAATATGGCCTCATAAAGTGCAATTCTTATAGTTTTAAAACTTGCAAAAAGATTTTATGTATGTTTTCCCCTCCATTACTGCTTTTGACTTTTATGACTGCAACAGAAAGGCAACAAGCGTTTTTTGTTTCATTCTTTATTTTATTTGCAATGGCAGTTTTTTTGTATAATGTCACCTCTCCACATGCCTCAAATTAATGTTTAAATCAACCTTTAAATCTAATGCACCAATGGGATTCAGACAGCATTCAGAGTTGGAGTGGACAATGCAAGACCCAAAGCGTCACCAAAATCAAATACCATTTCTATAGTGCTGAAACTGACAACAATACACAACCCAACAGTTCCTTCAGTCTACAAGTCACTTCATTTGGTACTTTGTTTGCAGACCAACAGACAAAAAAACACAGCTTCTATTCACTTGGTGAATAGATAAAGACTGAGGAAATGAGGAAAGACTAAAATCTTCAAAAGACTAAAACTGTTTCAGTAATTTATTTAAAATCAAGTAATTAAATCTGATGATAAAAGTATAATACATTGTTCTAAAAAATGCTATTAAAGAGCTTGCTTGATCTTTTTTTATTCAACCTTCATTGTAAAGCTGTCATATTGTGTGTTTTAATTTGTCCTATTTTTGAATGTTTTTTCAGGTGGCCTATACTGTCTCTAAGTTGAGTGGGGATGAGTGTATGTGAGTGTATGTGTACTGATAAGAAACAATGAAACAATGTCATTAATAACCATTTTGCCACAAACTCCTGCAGCCATAAATATCTTCTAGATGTAATATGTGCTAGGTGGCTCAACATGCAGCATTTAAAAAACATTTCAAAAAGCACATGTAGGGCTTTGCACAAATAAGAATAATGATTTACCCTGGTTGATTCATGTCTATAAATGTTCAAGAAATTCAAATGAAGTCTCAGGTATTGATAGTGCTTCCTGCATGTATTGTCTCACCTCTTCCCATCTCCTGCTATTGATCAATGTAATCATGCATTTTTAACAGCGTCCTACTGATTTGTGGAGGTGGGCAGTGCATACCTGTTTAATCTTCTGAGGAGTTTGAACTTACAATCTATGGATGTTAGTTTGTCAATGCAGCATAAACAGCTATCACAAGAAGTTGCTTTATATTTTAAAGATAACTTGGCAATTACAGTGCGATGTATGATAATATCCTTTGTATGTACAAACACTACCAGTCCACACATTCTTACTCTTTATTACTATGAGTTTACATTTTAGAATGAAATAAACTAACGGCAAAATTACGTTAAGGTTTATTTTTGTCAAATTAGCCATATTTTGCCTAGATTACCTCTCTGCATACATTCTCTCAAACAACTGCATCCTTTGAGTGCTGTTTTAAAGTACTTAAATACAGTCAAAAGAGTACAGTAGGAATGCTTCGAACAACCTACCTGTACTACACTACTATGAAAACTTCAGGCATTTGCAAAAATGTTGTAAAGTGAAAATGTTTTAAATAATGTCAGGAATTGATTTATTTATCAGTAAAGTTCTATTAACCAAATTAAATCAATATTTGTTGTCTACCCTGTGCCTCTAAAACAGCTTTGTCCTTGGTACATTTGCAGACAGTTTTTAAGGTAGCATTGGAGGTAGGCTGTTCCAAGCATCTTGAAGATGTTGCCACAGTTCTCATGGAGGCTATCTCAGCTTTTTCTGTCTCTTCTGGTAATCCCAGACAGACTCACTGATGTAGGCTACACTCTGTGTAGGCCACACTGTCTGTTGTAAAACTCCTTGTTCATATAAAAATCCGATTACTGACAAAGAATCTTTGAAAATGTATAATTTAATATTTCCTACTGACACATTAAAGCAAAAGACAAATCTCATAGACTACTTTTTAGTGAACCATCTAAAATGCTTGCTTCCTGCACAGTGCTCTCACCAAACAACTGAAATACACTGTCCTTCACTATATGGATATTTACTGGACAGTACTGCCTCTATTTGGTGTGGGAAAAGTCCATAACCATTCAATTATCAACAAATATCCTGAAATGGATGGTGGAATTGACTTCTTAAAAAAGCTATTGATTTTCTGCACCACTGCCAGACATCCAGAATTGAAAACTTTCAAGATGGATTACTTGACCCAAATAAAACCAAGTTTTTCATACCGTAAACCTACAGTGTAGAGAATAAAATTCTACAGTGTTGCTACATAGGTAGTTCGCACATAATGTGTCCATGGGATTATTTATCAACATCAGTGAAAGCGCATATTTTGTTACCATTGTTTTAAGTTTTGCAACATTGTTTATAAATGTATTTATTTGCAAAACTTACCAGATCAATATAAAACAGTTCTGCAGTTGTAATATATTAGTTTACAAGCAAAATGCTATTTAGTCTGGTTTTACATTCCTATTTGACCTTAGCTGCTCCCTGTTTAGTTCATTTCCTGGTCAGTCCTTGTTTTTGTTAATGTGTTTTATATTAATATCTGTGTCATGCATCTTGGATTACACACAACACAGCGTGCCAGTCACACATCAGAACATGTCAACTTTTCAAAAATATTTGAAAATATATGCGACATACCTGCATGCATTG
The DNA here is from genome assembly GCA_036877525.1 of Chromobotia macracanthus. NCBI lineage: Eukaryota > Metazoa > Chordata > Actinopteri > Cypriniformes > Botiidae > Chromobotia > Chromobotia macracanthus. The sequence goes on from JAZGTH010000058.1 coordinate 768,389, forward strand.
CTATGTATAGTATAGTATAGTATAGTATAGTATAGTATAGTATAGTATAGTATAGTATAGTATAGTATAGTATAGTATAGTATAGAGAATGTGAACCTACGTCACACACCAATGGTGCCACCATCTTAAGAGGATCACCTTATGTTGCTAATACTGAAATTAATATAGATACCTGCTTACCGTTTGTTTTATTTATAGTATCGTTTCCAACTATTGTTACTGCAACTATTATCGATGCAGCAGGAATGACTTTTTTCATAATTAGTGGTGATATTTTTCATAATCATGACAGAAAATCAAAATACTGCCCTAAACTCACTAGCACAAAGATAGCACAATCCTCCTAATATACCATCAAAACAAAACATGGCATGAAATCAACACGGTATAAAATCAGCTTCACATTCTCTATATACTGTACTTAGGGTTGAGCAATAAAATGATATCTGTATTTTTTTTACGGTACATGCATTTTCATTTAATTACGCATTAATTTACACACTTTTCTGACATACTATATGTATAACCACACTCACCAGACGTGCACACACACAAGCTGTCATGTAGCCCCAGTACAGAACTAAGTTCTCTTTTCATGTTTTATTTTGCTTAAACTGTCAAATACACTCATGATTATGTTAAAAACACACAAGTGTTTTTAACACACAACTTAATTGAACATAACCAGTGGCTGTGTAACAGCATTAGGCCTTAAAGTGACAGTATCTTAATAAACCTGCGGTCTGTGTAAATAATGTTAAAGAGAAAATCACTCACTGCTCTTGACTGTTCATTATTTATTTTTTTCTTGAAGGCTATTTTCTTGAATAATTAATTATTGTTTAAAATGTAATTGTTTATATGGGATTATGATAAGTCTATTACCAAAGCATTTAAAATGGTCTATTTAAAATGGTCTATTTGTTGTAGGTCTATTTAAGGTGTGCTTGTTTTTCTGCTCGTCATTCTTTTAAAAGGTTTATTAAAAGGTTATCAAAAATTATGGATACCGATTGATATGTCATATAATATGTGACCATTTTTTAGCTACAGTATATCTCCCATCCCTTATTGTACTATAAAGCTTATTATGACTGATCAATCATTTTCTATTGATTTTACCATGGTCAATGAGTTTTCTTACAGCTCAAGTGATAAAATCACTAATGCACAGTCTCTATATCAGTAACAGATATTTTATTCCTTCAATCTGTACAGTAATAAACATTTACCCAGCTTTTTTATTTTTAGTTTTATACATTCTATATTCACAAAAAGTGAGGTGCTATATTTACTGCCATATGTAAATACATGTATACTTGTTATGCATATGGCACAATATCCATCAATTGCTTGCCAGTGCTGTTTTAAAAGCTCCTTATTTAAATATGCCTATAACTGTGTGTGATTGTCACTGAGAGCTGGGGGTCAGTGAACTAAGCAGGCTGAAGAAAGAGAGGATGAAGTCCTGTCTTTATGAGACTGACCAAGGTGATAAACAGGCCCTCATATGAAGGGGAAGAGAGTTTGATAAACTGGACTATCAGTGTTATTGCACTGCTTGCAGAGTCGGGCCAAGGGCTTTGACATGGGAACGGCCATCTGTCTCACTCCATCTCTCCTTTAAATCAATATTCACCATCATGAGGATATATGACTGTGGTTGAGGCTTGCTATAATAACAGTCAAACATAAAGACATGCCAAGCTAGCTTTGCCAGTGACAAAAACAACTAGCAGAAAATGTGTACAGTGCGTCTGGAAATGCACTGTAATTGCTGCAACAAAGTATTGAACAAAGGGTGTGAATACTTATGTACATTTGTTTTTTTTATTTTGAATAAATTTTGCAAAGATTTCAAACAAACTTCTTTCACCTTGTCATTATTGAGTATTGTTTATAGAATTTTGAGGAAAATAATGAATTTAATCCATTTTGGAATAAGGCTCTAACATAACAAAATGTGGAAAATGTGAAGCATTGTAAATACTTTCTGGATGCACTATACAGATTATTTTACAGACATAACTTATATAAAGTGAAATAAAGTAGATTCTGTATGTAGTTAACTTGATTTAATGCTACTAACCAGACAAACTAATGCCACAAAACCTTGGAAAATTCAGTGATCATTTCTTCATCAAAAGAACTGTATCAGCCCAGTATCTTGTAAACACAAGTATGTGCTTCTGGATGTTGCATAAAGACAGCCAATCAAATTACAGCTTGACAGATGGACAAGGAGCTTCCCAGTTTGTGTGCAATATGCATCAGATGGTCAGTGAGGTTACTTAAGGTTATATTTGGTAATATTTATAAAAAAGTTTTTTTGTAAGAAAGACATCTGGCTTTATTACCACTGGGGTTTAAGGCTACCATGTAAAAGTATGAAGTTACATTGTGAAATCAGTAATTATTTCTCATTGCTTCTGAAAAAAACTTTTTTGTTCTCTTATGGAGGGTAAACAAACAAACAAGAAGAGCTTACACAGAGTACAGGGATGAATCAAGACGAGTCGAAGTTTCAAACTAGGTCAGCGAGCACACGAGGATAAAGTAAAACTGTCTAGAAGATAAAACAGTAGGAGGAACAGTGGGACCTGGATGAAAGTCCACGTGCCATCCCTGATCAGACAGCATGCAATACCAGACAGCCAAATACCTCAAATTCTTTAAACTCTTAATACCACATCATACCCCTGATTACATTTACAACATACCCCTGCATGACTACTGCAAACCCCTGCATGATTACTGCCTACTCTAGATCACGCTGTACGGCTACACCAGCAACTTCACTGAGAGACAATGACCTTCCTACCATGTGTAGAATGAAAGCTTTCCTCGTTTGGCTAAGATCTGCTCCTAATTCCCCAGGAAAATGTACTACACTGAGAGACAGCATCGTCCCCTGTAGCCTTTTGATTGGACAACCCATGGCAGTCACCTGGCTCTCTGTACTGATAGAATCTCTGCATTATAAGCTGTTTCAATGCATACTGTTTAGGAAAGGACCATAAATCAGAGCTACCTTCATATGCCATTTGAATTATTCAGACTGGTCTGTTAACTCTGAAGGCAAAGAAAGCATATTTGCTCATTATAAAATGACAACAAAGTCTAACTTTTCTGCATCCTAGGGAAAACCGAATCAAAAAATAAATAATTCAAATAAATAAATAAACAGATTTAGGGAAAAGTGTATGTACACTGATAGAACAGAGTTGTTTGTGAGTCCCAGGAGATTTTCCCCCAGAGATTTTGCATTTGAAAAATCATTATTAATGACTGGAATGAATAGTTAAAAGTTCCTAACAGCATGTGACAAGTGAAGTTGCAAAGTAGTTCAGGAGAGTCCCAGTGTCTGAATTCTTTATCATATTTTAGAGATGGCTTGTTTGGGAGTTTGCACAGTTTTCAAACACACAGCCTGACAGGCAGAAAAAACTAACTCTAGATTCGTTCAGCAACCACTCTGTATATTAAATTCTGACTTTAAGATTTCAAAAGATTATTTTTAAATAAAGATAACAAATGTGTATCTTATTTTTGAGCCAGATGCCTTACTTAACTAAAATACTTCAGCTTTCCAGTTGAACCAAAGGTTTATCATATTAAGACATACAAGCACAGAATGATGGAGCCAGGACCATCTGTTCCAAGGAAGGGTGTTACATTATAATCCCAACATACAATAATATAGAGTTATAAAAGTATTTCCCATGCAAAGACATTAAAATTCCCTTTTTTCCCAAATTGTGTCTAACAGCTAACAATAATTGGCAGACCCCCTGCATTAGCGTAGTGGACCACTGAGTGGGTTGTGGACCTGTAGCTGAAGACCCCCACTACAGTTTTTTGCATCAAGAGTGTAAATATTAAATCCAGGAAATGAACAAGACACACAGTGATTACACATACTACCAACCCAATTACCCTGTACAGGGTTCTCCATCAGATCAACTTCTATTACCATTGTGTTCATTTCTTTGGTTGTATGGTACAAAATAAAAAAAAACAACAAATGAGATGAAAGGTACATTGGAAAAGCATTTGTCACTAAACACTGTATGTCACTAAAACAATGCAGATCCCCTGCTTCCTGAAGTTAAAAAAATAACCTCAATACTAACCATGTCTACTAACTAGTCCTTACCCAAACACTTTCCTTTTCTACTTGTAGCACTACAATCAGTATGTCAGTAGATTCCTAATAGCATTTGAATGTTACCATGATACTTTATTTGTATATTTTACAACTTTTTATTGAGCAATAAATGTTAAATCACGCAAATCACTATAATAAGAAAACGTCTACCAAGTGAATAAATAAAGGAGGCAATGCATGCCGCCCTCACAGCTTCTTATCACCTTCATCATTGTTCATTTAGCAGACCTTACAGAGAAAGCCTCTGCCATAGAGTGCTACTCGTCATTCATTTTTGAGTTGCATGAAGTTTCTAAATCTCCACTTCATTGCCTGTTTCTCAAAGCCTTATACATACAAAAACCTTTCTTGCCTTTGTGTTGCATGGCAACCTGCTCAAAATTGATGTAGTGATATATGGCCTTGGTTAAGAGAGAGACAGAGAGAGTGTGGCAAACATAAGGGCATTTAAATATAAGGAGTAGACGGGATGGAAAAGTCCTTTTTTCTGCGACACATCAAGAGGCAGTGGCACTGTAGAAATGAGAAAAGGGAGCTTTGAGCAGGGGTCAGATTTATGTTTCCATGTTTAGATGTAACCACATCATTCCTTTTTACCTACAGTGTTTTGACAGGAAAAACCAGCCGAGGATTAAAAAAGAGCTTTACTAGACAAGACTAGCGGGTCAAAAGCAGAAATATGTGTGACTGAATGCTTGCTTTTTAATTTACTTCAATACCTTTGTGTTTCTAGTAGAAAAATGAGATACTTGACCCAAGCTTACTGTTCTTAAGTTCTAAGCAGGAAAAGCTGATGCAAGAGAAAAATGAAGAACTCATTGTGTGCAACAGTTTTAAAGTGGGGGTGAGGATATATTGATTTGGACTTATGGCACAACATCTTATATGACCCTAAATAATTACTGCATAGCGGTGCAGGACTGTATTTTATGGTTAATGGTGAAGTGGTTCATTACGGCACACCTTGTGCAAGGGGTAGAGCCAGAGCTTGAGTGATAAGTGCTCTCAAAGCTGGTGTAAAACCAAGGGTGAATTTGATTTTCGGTTAATGACTGGCGTTAACCCAGCACTCTGTAAATAAACTTTATGGCACAATCGGTTTTAATACTCCAGCTGTGTAGCTGATAAAGCTGACTCAATCAGACAGTGGGGAAAAGGAGCTTTATTTGCCTGCTTTTCAAGATTTCAAGGTCGTCTGCTTGGCCAGACAACTTCTTCCTCCAAAAAGTGATTTGGGATTTGTTGTACATTACTATATTTTATGTTAGGGCTAGGCGATATTTATGTTTAAGTAGACATATTCTGAATCTACTTGGCATCAATGGGTTTGTTAAATTGATAGTTCCTGTGATACTTGTTTTAAAATAATTTTACGTAGGTCATCATCCAAAGGCTGACAAATCGAGATATTTTAGCTTTATTGCCCAGCTCTAATTCACAAACACAATGCCTACATTGCAAAGGCAAGAGATGTCACCATAGGCATCATTATGATGTACACTCATATATACATTAATTTTACTTGTACATACTAATGTGGTATTTTTTACTAATTATTTAATGTGGTAAACATAATAATGTGGGTTTATTTAATGTGGTAAAATGAAACATTTACCTAAACGTTTAAGTCTCAAAATTGAAGTTAACTTTATATTCTATTTCAGTTTAACATATTTTCATTGCGTCACTACAATTTTGAGATCAAGCAATTATCGGCTGTACTCTGCAGAACTGATCTGGGAAAAGTGGCAGCTGTTGGAGCCAATGGCATGTGTTCAATTACCTCTTTTCTTTTTTTCTGCCAGAAAAATACAGTTTTTCACATAGGCACTTCTGATGTGTTTAGAGCTATTTGGATGAAATTGCCAGTGACCATCCAGACAGATGAGCGTACTTGTCTTGAAATAAAATTACAAGGTAGCAGAGTAAAAGATAAAATGTGAGATAATGAAGGACAAGGGTTTTTCACAGAAATGAGAAGCAGATGATGGGGGTGAAAAATAATGCAATTAAGTAGCTCCCAAGGGGAAGGTCAGCACAGAATTTTATTAGGGTTCAGAGCAGGACATTAGGCATTTTATAACATTTCATGAAAGCAATTAGGTGACTACAAAGGAGGTTTCTTTCTCTTTACTCAATGACTTTAGAAGCATCACTCTGTGTAGTGCCGATCGCGATGTATAGTGGTCGGTATTGTGGGGGTATGATGGCTGTAATATGTTGTAAAGCTGTAGGGTAGAAAGAAAAGACACCCACTGACACTCCAGACACTCCAGTGATATGCTGTCTTCAGATTAATGACCCAGGGATCACACTGATCTCTAGCCAATGAGGAAGGGTATTCTCATGTGGTGGAGCTTTTATACTGTTTTGTTCAAGGTTCCAAGTCTTTATGAGAAAAATGGGTCATGTACATGGTCATTGTTTGATTAAATTAATATTCTGCTTACTTTATTTAGTACTGTCTTCTTTGAAAGACTCAGTAAGTGGTTACATATTGTATAGTGCTTGTAAGTATTCAGACACTTAGAGGGATAGTTCACCCAACAATGAAACATATGTCAGCATTTATTCACCCTCATGTCTGACTTTCTTCAATGTAACACAAAAAGAGACATACTGGGCAAAAATGGTAGTGACAGTCCAGTATATTTTTATTGATAAAAAGAACAATGTCAACAAAACTTTCCGTCTTGCATTCCACAGAAAAATAAAGTCATGCAGGTTTGGAATGACATGATTATTTTCATTTTTGAGTGAATTAATCCTTTAAACAATCTCTCTAGTTATTTCTGATGTTTGTATTCTATACCACAAATTTCAAAAGTCACCTTTTAATACATGTTGGCAATTAACTGGAACTGATGAGGACCAAAACACAACTTGAGAAATATGTTTAAATTAATACTGTAAATATATTATAAAGGCAAGTGTTTTTGTATTTGTAATATGTAAAACTACTTTAGTGTTACTACTTTAGTTTACATATTTCAACTTGTACATGCAAACATTGTTTTCTTATTAGAAACTGTTATCCAATCCAAGAATAGAAACATATTTCCATGTAAAGGCCAGCGACATGGAAAATGGCACAGCATAAATCCAAAACAGGGCATTGGTTCTCAACAACATACTTCCTTTCAGCTGTGGTATGCTAATATCCTTTTAAACAAGCATTGTAGCATTGTTTCGAGTGTGTGACTCACAGGTGAAGGATTTGCTTCTGAAAAACCTCTAATGTTCACTCTTCATCTGTCAAACCTATCAAAAGACCAGGTCTGCCAGGCCCATTTACTCCTGCCAGAAATGAAGCCCTGTCTCTGGCGTTTGGCATATTGCACCTGACAGGACCCAGGGCAAAGACCAAGAGGCAATTTCAGCTTCTTGGCAGGGCTGCAGCAAGACTTCGGGGTGGCCTTGCTGAAAGGTAAAAGATTGTAATAAAGAAGATGTAGGGTTTTAATATTAATGTTAGCAAGGGTGAAAATAGAGACATAGGATCAGGTATGAGCAATTGAGAGAGCACTTAGAGAGCCTATGTAAGGAGGTGGCAGCTAGGTCTGGAAATTGGAATGATTTGCCTGCTGGGTCTCTGATTGTATGCTGAGTGTAGGTGTTTTTGGCTGATTGAAAATTGGATGACTAGCAGAGTGTGCAAAAATACACAAGCACTTAAGTCATTCAATGTTCAAATGTTATAAAAAATGGGATTAAAATTTAAATTTAATGGGATTTTTAATGGGATTTAATGGGATTAATGGGATTAAAATTTAAATTTTTTAAATTTAAAAGTCGGATGTATAGATTTGGCCTCTATGAAAATATTTATTAATAATTATTGAAAAAAATGGTTCTTTTGCAATATACGTAATACGCATTGTAGCGACCTGGCATGTTAATATCGAATGTGCGGTCACAGGTGTGATTATAGTCTTGAACAATAAACATATCTGATCAAAATGTCAGAATTATCTGCTTTCTCATAACAATTAAAGACAACACTACTAACCCACATTATTATTTTCTTATACTGACATCTATATTTTCACTGAAAGATAAATTGCGTCTCTTTTCCTTTTCTTATTTTTTTCTATCTCAATACCAAACTGTGCACTGTGAGTCACCAGAGTCACTCTCTGTTGCAGCCAGTGCCCTCAGACCTAATGCTGAGAGTCTAAAGAAATCTTCCCCCAATTGATTTCCTCTTTGCCTTCCTTTGACACATGCACACAACCTTAGGGGAGTTTCCGCAGGCCCAGGTGCCCCCTGTAGCTTATTCAGGTCATGAATCATTCAGGGCATCGGCTGTTGAATAGAGACCCATGGCGACTGCAGTGCAAACAGGCCACACAGGTTCAGAAGTCTGGTTGGATCTGCTTTTAGGAATCTATCTGCTTTTAGGCAGATTTAATGTCTTGAATGATATGTATTATACAACTGCTTAAAAAGGACAAGATGAGACGTGATCAGTCTTGTAGCTTACACCATTTTAAAGGGAATATCTTTTGGAACAGTTCCCAAATAGCTTTATATCAGGACCCAGATTTTACACACAGGATATCAGGTGTTGACCAAAACACTAATCATGCAAACGTAAATTAAAATGCCTTTAAAATAAAATAATTATATATAATATGTAGAAATGGTCCAAATTATTATCCAGACACAAGCTGCTTAGAATGTTTTTAATTTTTTTTTAATGTCTATCTCTCTCTCTTTTTTTTCTACTGTAGGGTTAGGGTTAGAGTTTCTACTGTATCATAGTCTTTGCAGCCAATAAAGGATTTTGGTCAGCAGTATGTTTATCCTTCCCTGTTCCCCAAATTTAATGTATTCTGTGTTATGTTTTCTTTTGCCCTGCCCAGTTTTGTTCATGGTTCATAGAGGAGGCTTGTCACGCAACCTGTCCATGTTGGCATCTGATTAACTTGGCTGCTCTGTGACAGATGAATTTGCAGCCACAGATTCTGATTGGACATGCACAGCCTTTGACATCCACGGCAAAAGATATGGAAAGCATTTTCTCTTCATTTTATCTATTATAACTATCCATGATTATATGGTAAGTTTTATAATGTTATAATATAAAATATAAAGTTTTTAATGTATGTGTATTTAGCATTTAGCATTTAGCATGTTTTTTGTTTGTATGCAACTCATTTTTGGTCACACCCCACAAAAAGAGAACTGAGAACCATTGTTTTAAAGGACAGTGGTTATGGTATAGTTACTGTTTACTGTTACCAAATGTAGCCTTTCTTCACTCAGAGGCATCACAAAATGGAAAGAATTGTTGCCAAATTGTCAGTGTGACTAGTACTACATTACAGCGATAAAACATTTCAATACCCATATATATGTATATGGAAGGTCTGCCTATATGTTAACACAAAGCTAATTTAAAAGGGCCTTTTGGGCTGTTTCAGACATTATGAATTGCCCTTCTAAAAGGCTGCAGCAGAAAATCCATGTGACGCATGGGCATTGCATAAGCAATCAAAACAGGAAAGAAGAAAAAATGTCACTGCCCAGCCTAGGCCTGCTGGTAATAATCTCAACACTGTCTGTAAAAAGACACAACAAAGACAGAGTTGGCACTCTCGCGTACACACACTTTCACTGCTGCAGTTATGTGAATGCGCAGGAATCCCCTCTATCCGAGACTAATGTAAATGGGCCTCTGGTGTGTTGATAATAATTAATGATAATAAGAGGTATGATGAATGATGTTGTTACTGCACTAGCAGACACAGCAGAAAAGTTTTCCCCCTTTTTTTCACTTTGAGTGATTTGTCCCATTCCTTTCAAAATCCAGACTGCAATTACTGCAATTTTATCTGTCAAGCCTCGGCTGCGCAAACAGGCTCCTCGGCAACCAGCCGTTTAGGATGGCTGCGGGCAAAGCAGCTGTCAGCCTCACTTTCTCGCTTCCCTCATTCTGCCTCTCTCTGTTTCTCCTTCCTGTCTATGTCACTCTCTTAGCATTCATGTGTACATTCTTTCTCTCCCTCTTTCTGAGAAAATATACTGTACAGAAGTGTTAATAAAAGAGCAGCAGCACCCAGTTTATATCTCTACTTTATTAAAAGTCACACACACATACTATTCTTGTCTATTCCTGTATTCCATCTATATACACACACCAAAAGCAGGTGCTCCATTCACCACCAAGAATGATCACAATGATCCCAGAGGAAACTTTGGTTTGGCTGGTGATGGATTACTTGTGGATTAGTGTTCCTAATGGCTCCTGATCTCTCCTAATTCCCATCAATCCTTCTCATCGGCAACACTAAGAACCAAAGGAGGAATCACAAAAAACCCAGTTCACTCAAATCTGAATTTCATTTTTCCATAAGACAGGGAGGCTAAGCTGCTTGTTAATGATTTTTAACTTTCTCTTCATTTTTTTCTCTTCAAGCCGACACGTTCTGTAATCAAGAACAGATTCTTTCTGAATTCTTTCTGTAGTTTCCTCCCATTCCGTTCATTCCAGTACTAATTAATGTTTGCTAAAGGATGAGAGAAATGTGTTGCGGTAACCTTTCACAGCATGCCCCGTGAATTGGAGGATGGTGCCATGGAGAGCAAGAGTGTGAGTGAATAAGCGAGCAGAAGAGATCCTGATGAAGTATGGAGAGCTACTTTCCCCTGGTAGCAGTTGGCGACTCAGTAAGGGAACGGATGTACCGAGCTGAGTGCAATTAGCAAAGTGGCCTTAATGCCAAAAATCACACAGAGAGGAGCAAGGGCCGACAGACCAGCCGTCTAGAGTATAACACAAAGGGTACGGCACACCTTATGTGTCCTCATTCCAACAACAGGAAGGAGAATACCACTGCTGCAAACTGAATAAATGCACTAGAACAGAAGGTGGAACTCAAAGCAAATGCAATCTGATATTGTCCTCCTCTCAACTCAATACATTTGATGTTGGTGTTCTGATTTAGAGCATTTAGAATCATTTCAGCTCTCATCTGCACAAGCACCATTAGTGTCAGTTAATGTATGGCTTCATAATACATGTTTAGTTTTGACTGTTTTTGTGATCCTGTTAAGTGATTCATGGCAAAGATAGCTTGGCAGTAATGACAAACGAAATTAATGACAAATAGGGCATCTGATGCAGATGAAATAAAGTCTAAGTCATCAAACTGTCATCTTCAAAAAATGCAGTAAAACCAAGAACGTTTTTAGCTTCATCAATTACCTGCTGCGCTCCTTGACAGCCATTAAAGTTGTAGCAGTGAACTAAAGAAGCATTCTTTGTTCTGTCTCTGCAATTTAGGTGTTCTGTTTTATTTTACTTCTATGCTGCAAAAATCCTGTATCAGAATTCTGTTATTTGTGTGATGTAAACAAAACTATAATTGATGTATCCATGCAATGTTGTATAGATGGTTGTACAAGCTGATATCAGTCCAGCAATACTAAATTTTAACATTACAAAGTCATTGGTATGTAAAGTATACATCAATGACTGCATTTTTCGAAGATGCTTGTTTCACCTAGTCTGTGTGCAATCTCTATAAATGACATTTTGTACACTATTTTATTTTCTCTGTTTTTCCTTAATGGATTCTTATTGATGCTGTCTTATTCACAGTCACTCTGCCCTTTTGAGCTGTCAGATATGTTCTAGGTTTCTAAAGAAAAACGCCTTAAAGTCTTAATGCTCAAATCTGATCTTAAGTTCATATCTGACATCATAAAGACGGCTTTAATGTTTTTCAAACCCATGCTGAACGGAACAGTGACGTTACAGCCAAGGTAAATCAGATATGTGTGTTTACACGCAGATCGGATGTCTGGATATCAGATATGTATCTGATTTAAATCCACATTTGAAAGTGGCCCAGATCGGACACTAAAAATCAGATCCTGTGTGTGTTTACACACGTAGAACAAATTCCAATCTGTGTCAGATGTGTGTAAAAATTTTTTTTTTTTTGCCAGTGTAAATGCAGCCACTGAGACTAAACTTGAGAAGCAAATGAAAATCAACAAATTATATGAATTCTGCATCACGATTTTATTAAACTCATCTTTGTGCCATTAACAGCGTGTTGGACTCTATGAGATGTTTCTGTTTACCAGCTGCACATTTTCACTTCCTGCAATTTAAAACATAAACCTGCTTAAAAACATGCACCATTTGTTTTATTTTTTTTCACCAAATTTAGTTTGGTGTAAGGCACTTTTTGCCTTACATTCAGCATGTAGATGATAATTGATTTTCTTTGAGCTATTTTTTTGGTAAACCCAGAAGATTTTGCCATAAGAATTTAGTACCTAAAAGGCAACTAACCTAAGGACATTTGGAATTGCTATTTTCAAAAAGAGAAGGCCTTGAGGTTGCCCCAAACACTAAATCTTGAGTAAGAGAAACATGTAGGTGAATCTGGACCTAAGTGCACAGATAGTCAAAGTATACATATAATGTAATATACAGTCTTCTTTTGCTTATGTAAAAAGTAGCCTACTGTCTATGTATAAAAATTTTTTTTGTTGACTGCAAGCCCTTCTGATCATGGCACTTCCACGATACCAACTCATTTATCACATTTGTCAATGATCTTAAGAACTTTATGCTCCTGTACGATATAGACATCACAACAGCAAAGTTCCATTAAAGACTTTGAGATTAGCAGCTCGGTGCGGTGCATATTAAATTATGTGATGGCGTCGCATCAGTCAAAGAGCAATGACGTGCATTCACCGGACTGAGCAAAGTAATGAAGCCCTAAATCTCCCTGCAGGGTTGTTGTGGCGCCGTTCATCTTTCAGCGTTTTAATTGATTTCGGACTCGCTTGTGAATAAAGGTGATATGCGAAGCTGTGCGGGGACTACAAGTTGATGAACCTGACATGCGAGGATCGTTATGGGTTATTACAATACCAGCAGAACTTATCTAGACGAAGAAGACTGTTATGATCTCAAGATCTTTATGCTGTTTTAAAATTCATGCGAAATGGCTTTAAGTCTGACATTGATGTAAGCTAATGGCATTGGCATAAAATGAAACACTGAAAAGACATTATGTACCATCCACTATCTACACTGTCCCTATTTCCTGTCACTATCTATACTGTCCCTATATCCAATATTAGTCTCTCTTTCAATTTCAAAACAGAAGTCATTTTAAATGGCCATTCATTTAAACTGAAGCTATTGGCGCAGATGAAAAGGTGCTGTCTGAACAACTGTTGTCATTCTCAACACATTTAACAGTCAATAAAAACACACTGCCCACTTACACAGTAAATGTATACATTAAGTAATGTACAACTACTCAATGCAAAGCATCTTTTCACGGGCCGTGTCTCTGCATAATGGACTCTCACAGGCATGCTCTGTTTTAACATAAATGTCACTCTCACACCCACAGACTAAGTTGAAGGAATATTACTAGCATCTCTTACACTCACAGTTATTTATTTATTAGTCTAGATAGGCAACTAGACAGGTGAGTAAGTAGACAGATAGAAGGACAGACAGACAGAGAAAAATTAAATAAGTCATAACTCTTTAAATTAGATAATTCTGACATTTTGATTATTTAACCACTTTTTATTCCATTTCGTCCAGCAATATACATTGTGATTGTCGCAAAGGAAGTTCAAAATGGACAGAGACAGATCAAACCTAATCAACAAATTAAGAGTCAGATTTGAAACTGAACAACTCATTGAGAGAATGGTCTTGGATAAGGAAGTTCTCTCCTCTGAGTCACAGTCCAGCTCTTTGTCTATGTCTGTCACATTGAACTGTTTTCTTTAGTCTGCTCTGACTCGCTTTCCCATGAGAGTGGATGGCTCATTGGTCTTGCTCCTTTGTTCCAGCTTCAGAGCATCATTCCGTTCTTCCAGCATGTCAATAATGTGATCAATGTGAGCTGTCAGCAAAGTCCTGTGACTGGTGCATCCCCTCAAAACAAAGACGTGTACCCTGTCAATCAAGTGATGTTTTGCTTTTGTATAAACTGCTTATGTTTTATGAGTCTCACCTGCAGTACGTGCATTGCAAGTAAAACAACACTCCCCTAAGAGACAACCATCCTTAATGCACATGCAATTGTACAAAGTAAAGATAAGGTCAAAAGGTTGACAGAAACTTCACTCTATAATTGCAAACAGTAAAGCTTATTTAAAGGCTAAGTGCAAGTTCTTTATAACCAACTTAATTTGCCAAACAACAAATACACAAAACCACTGTCAAGTTTGTAAAGATGGGTTTTAAAATAAGGCTGTTTAAATGTGAAGGTGGCACGGTTGGTAATCGTTGTTATACTACTTAATAGAATAAAAATAGACTGCGGTCGAGATTTGAACTCGGAGCTCAAGTACGGCTGACACTGAGAGGGATCTCAAGCACACAATCCATCAGACGCGCTTTCAGGCACACGAGCGCAGGTATTGTCTTGCTCTGGCAGCTAGATTAACTTCCTTATCGATGCGATCTACAAACACACAGTGTCTCGACATAAACAAGAAACAACGCGCTGCTGTTTCAGCGCTATCAAGCGACTAGATGTACGACTCTAGACTGACACACAGACATTTTAAAGCAATATTTGGATAATTGGCCTACATATTTTCCGAACACAAGTGATGTGCTTTCGTAAACATGCTGATACTCTGAGAATCACAGGAAAACTACTTATTGGCTACAACAGAGCAAACATTAAACACATTAACATACATTAAACAAAACAGGCCAGCATACACAAGACATGTATGAAATGTATTGCAAATTAGCATGGTCGTCTCATGAAGTGTCATTATGTTTATAGAATCATAGTAGTGACATTTACTTTGCGTTCAGTTTTGCCCTGCATAATAATACGACAGAAGTTTCCCTAGATATGCAGAAGCAGCCACTTCTCGCGGTTATCCACCACATGCACTTAAAAGCGAATCTGCTCAAGAATCTAGCACGCCGTAGTCTTTGCTTCATTATGTGCCATTAAAACGTAAAAAAGAGAACAGTGAAAATGATAAGCATTCCACCTGCTACGTGGCCAGCGTCTGTTTAAATTAGTATATTACTAAATACTATCGCTACGGCAAAGCCATCCTGTGTAGTTCAGCACCAGCACAAAGGACAGCTCCACTGCATCAACGCAAGAATCTCACTTGAACCCTCACTGAACGACTCACCTCCGAGAGAGCAGAGCAAGGTGTAAACAAGCAACAGGATCTCCAGACGGCCCATTCCCGACCTAAACCCTTCCAGCCACCACATCTTGATAAACTGACTGTTTACGCCACGACGGCACGGACGCGATTTTATATCGCTACGCTTGTCCACATTTTCAGGTCTTGCAACGGACCAGCTGTTCGCTCATGACGTAATATTGGAGAGGCTTTTCCGAGAAAGTTCCGCCTCTTCTTTGCTGTGATTTGAGGTTCACCCCACATCCATTTAATTCATTGGCGGATGACAACATCAGTCAAGCGGACTGGCGTCTTTCTCCGTCCTGGTAGGAGAATTGAGCGTTTTGTCGGACAAATGAGCAGCATCGCAAGTTTACTTCCTCTGTCGAGACAACTTATAACAACAGTAATTCGTAATTTCTAAGAAAATTGCATACTAATAGAAAAGTATTCCAAAATGAATAAAAAATGTAGGACATTATTTAAATGATTGTGCTGAACCTACTGTTGCTAATGTATTCATTTGTATTATTACAATAGCATCATGTTGGTCTGTTTATTTTTATAACCATAAAGGGACGTTATTATTATTATTATTATTGTTATTATTATTATTATTATTATTATTATTATTATTAGTCTGTCGTCCTGTCGAGGACGAAGTGGTAAATACTGCCACCTATTGACCGCTGACTAAAAGTAATCTAATTTGACACGAAACTCTTTACGTCCACTGAGATGGGTGCATTGATCCGTTTACTTTGAACTAAATTCTTCTAAACACTCTACAATGTATTCCGAGATCGTCTAGGATCTCCTCTTGAAAAAAGACAACACTAAACAGTTTTCCTAAATTGATGATGTACTAATGCTCAACAGTCCTTGACCAACTGCATTTTCAAGATAAATAATCAGACTTAAAAGTTAGTCAGTCAAAAGCTTGGTAAAACTACAGTATAAGGTCAAGTTACCATTTATTGTCTCCCATAGGGGAAATTTGTCTTGGATGAAAGAACTGTTGCAACATCAACTCACAAAGGCATACATTATACACCAATACTTAAAATAAAATCTTGATAGCCACTAAATGAAATCGGTGGGAAAGAACTGATTAAAGTTTTGCATGCTAAATTTTATCTAGGCTTGATTCTAATGTAAGATCATTTATAAAATGTGCCCGGTGCCCTCATTACTTGCTCATGTATGGCTATGAAACATTGTACAGTCAGTCCAGGTTTGTGCCTGAGAGGCAACTAAGTTAGCACAAGATAAACATGCTGACCTTACCTTGAGCTTACAAAGATTCATGTTTATGAGATGAGCTTTTGGCATCCTACATCAGTTTCAGAAATAGTAAACATGGTAGATGGAAGATGTCTTGATTGTAAGCAATCTTTTTAAATGCCCTAAGTAAATAGGTGGTCATTTAATGTAATTAAAACATGTGAATGCAGTAAAATATAAAATAAACAAAGCAAATTTGTAATTTGGGAATATCTGATCTTTAAACTAGGACAATAAATAAGTTTGCTTTGAGACAATGCAATATGAAGAAGAAAACTATTATTTTATGATTGAGTTTCTTATTCTATAGTAATTAATACTATGGGGCAAAACTAATCATTCTAACATCATTCCTTTAAAATAAGACATGAACTAAGTAACCACATGGTGTACGTGCCCAAAGAGATTTTAATTATTAATAAAGTAATTATTAAATGTAGACCTTTACATATGCATCCCAATGGCTGTTTTCCACTGCCACAAATATTTAAGGTGCCCTGACAAAATAGACTGATCTTAATTACAGCCTGCACTTCTCATTCTCATCACAAGATGTCTCCTTCATCCCAGCATTGATCTGTAGTGCCACGCACCATATTCCAGTGGTAAATCTACTCCTTTTAGAGCATTGCATTAGCAGCGCAGAGGGTGGGTTCGATTCCCACAGAACACACATACTGATAAAAAACATAGGCCTATATACCCTGAATGCATTGTAAGTTGCTTTGGATGAAAGTGTCTGCCAAATGCATAAATGGAATGGAAGTTGGCCAGAAAAATACCAGAAGGTTGCCGGTTCGATTACAATGCCAGCGGGTAACAACTGAGGTGCCCTTGAGCCCTTGCCCACTGAGATGAGGTGGGAGAGGTATCCTAAGGTCTTTCATGGAGAGAATAAATGGGATCATTTCAAATGTAAAAAAGTACATTACAACTTTGCATATTGTTTTGACAAGCACAATAGTCTTGAACTTCCATCCTATAAAACGAAATAATATACATTTTAAAACACAGTTTTAAAATACAGTTTTAAAACACACTGTATAGCCAGGGTCATACCCATCACTGAGGTCACCAAGGTCCAGAACTCTGTATTTTTATATGGCATGTACAGTATTTAAGGCTGTGGGAGTCATCATTCTCAGACCTTTACTAGAATATGATAATCCATGTGGCTTTGACTCAATAGTCTTTATAGGTTTAACTCATGTTCTTTATGTGACCTAATGGTTAGTGAATCAGGCTAGTAATTAGAAGGTTGCTGGTTCGATTCCAGTGCTGGTAGGCAGCAAATGAGGTGCCCTTGACCAAGGCACCTAACCCCCTGATGGCTCTGTGAATATAAATATCACTTGAACACCTTTTTACCTTCTTCACTGACACAGATAAAAATGTAAAACAGGCATGGTTTTGCGGCTATTGTTACCTGATTTGTGACCTCCAAATGTTTTAAATGCACAAATGAAGGTCAGGGAAATCAACATTTTTCTACAGGGACCTCCTCCCAAACCCCCCAGCAGACTCAGTTGTTGGATCTAAGTATTTCTAAAACCCTGTGTGCGGCCATGTCTATAGCATAACAGAAGATAAAGCATAATTATCTTAGCTGTTGAACCTCCTGTTCATCTAGGATATCCTTGTTTACTTCTAGGCCGTTGCTTCCTCCTTTGCTTATATAATGATGTAGTGTTGCTTTTGGCTTTACCCTGTTTCCTAGCTTCCATGGATGGCAGATTCTTAGTGTTGCCCTTTTAAAAGTGATGGGTTACTTGCACGCTTGCACTACTGCATGAAAGTAAAGAGATTAAGAACTGAATACCAAAAACCAATAGTGTAAAGGAAAAGTGGACTGAGACCAAACCATATTAAGGTAATTTAAGTTTCAAGGCCAGGTGCAGTGTTCAAAGAGAACTGGGTTCTTGTTCTTTCCATTCATTTTGTGGTCTTTAGGTAAAAAACACCTTTACATCATCACATTTCAACAGTGGCATTTTAGAAAATCACCACTAAGCACTAGGTCTGCCATCCGTTATGGAAAAAGAAAAAATGCAAAAATAAAACTGCACAAAACTGTACAAGATGTGAGCTGAAGGTTGCTGAATGGACATTTAGAAAAAAGGGTAGGTAGTAAACTAAACTTAAACCAAGTTTTCTGCAAACTATATAGCATTGCTGTCCACTGCATATTCTGAAAGTTTGTGTCAACTAGGCACATAATAATGATTTGCTGTGTTTGCTTTACTTGATTTTTTTCTAGTGCAAATAAGATGGAAAAAATACATATGTATTTGCTAAGAATACACATGTGTAAGAAGTAGTTATTGTTTAACTGTCAAACAACATCACTGTTTCTGATAAATCTTAATAAATCCCAGATGCTTCACTGTAGGCCTGAGGATCTATCATGCTGTTTTACTTTGGCCAACTGGCCCCCCACAGCTGCTTAGAGCTCATGTGCTCAGACTGTTGTAAGACCTGTATGAATTCAGCCTGTGGAATGGAGGTCAGTGGGAAACTCTGGGTGTATGTTTGTGTGGTGTTTGAGTGAAGTTTATGTAGGGCCACCCACATCATCTGCATGCTTATTCAGCACTTGTGTTCTCTCTTTATGTCCTCCCTGGTAAGTGTAGATAAACTGATGACTCATATAAACCAGTAAAGGACAATATATCAACACATTTGACATTTAATGCAGTCAATGCAGTTTCAATGTACATTTCTTTACTGCAAAAATACTAAAATACTACAAAAATACTACAAATATGTGTTGTAGAAACATGAGTCAATCGAAAAACTCAGCTAAAAAATCAGCTATAATAACAGCACATGCAGTACACTCTTGTGTGTACAGATACGTTCTAATACAGTATGTTTGAAGATGGCTTGTTTGAATGTGCTTTGGAAACCTTCTTACGTTTTGTAAATTTGCAAGCGGATCACAATATCTGGGCAGACATGTTGAGATCACATGATCATTTGGTCATGATGGTCATTTTTGTGTCCCAATTCGGCCACTTATATAGCCTACTGTTCACTAAAATAGCTTTCTTATAAAGCTTTCAGCTTTCTCCCTTCATTATTTCGTATGTGATTTTTTTACTATTTAATTTCTTAGTTTAGTGAACATTTACATTTAGACATTTAGCAGACACTTTTATCCAAAGTGACTTACAAGGTGAGGAAAACAACAAAGCCATAAATAGTGAAGCATCACTTATTTCACTTATATCAGCTGTTAACAAATTATGTTTGTAAGTGCTCAGGCAATTTGAATTTTTACCGGAAATAGCAGACTATCTGAGATTGCATTAGGAATTTGTTTTGGGTTCCAGGAGGTCTGAGTATGTGAAAATAAATAAAATTCTAGAATAAATGTTTAAATATAAAGAAAAAAATTCAACCTACTATGGTTTAGGATACATAGTGCATATTTGGTTAGTTCTGTAGTTGTGTGAGGGTGCTATGGTTTTGTTACAGGGCTAACAATCCTGAGTTGTATCATGAACCATAACAGTTGTATCTTGAACACACAGCTGTAAAGTTTGTTCTTTAACCAGCATGTTTTATCTGTTTTATCTATAACATTTTAAAAAATTTACAACATGACTCAGTTTGTTGAGCCGCTTCTGTCATTAAACGCTGTATTTTTTTCAAATGATTTAGACAGGCAGAGTAATAGAGACAATTTATTTCATCTTTCAGTCTTTCAGGAACTGTAATGTATTGATGTATTTTGGAAAGAGAGTTTAGAGTTTATCATTTTCCCCTCAAAATTGACAATACAATCTAAAAAATAAAAAATACATATTACATTATTTAGTGTATGTTGTGTATATTTCAGATCAGCCCTTATGAACTTTCTCTGCCAAATTTGTATGATATTTTAAGAGTAGGTGAGAAAGTGAAAAATGAAGACAGGGTGTGTCATAAATCACTCCTCTGTGTTTTGAAAACTGTTATTAGTGTGACCACCCAGAGCAAAATTGGAAAGGAGAAAGAAATGTTTTTTCTTCTCAAACTGTCAATTAGTGCTGTTTTTGCCAATCTTTGTATAATCCTTCCAAAAACAACACAGTAACACTATAAGTGGGTGTTTTGATGAAGTTTCCTGCTTTGAATGTGCTGAGGGTATTTGTGGTGTTAGGAGAGTCATATTATTGCCAGGGCACTGTTTAATGTTACACTTAGGCTGCGTTTACACTGCAAGTCTTAATGCTCAGATCTTATGGAATGTCAATGGGGCCAAAAGTATCCAAATGAGACGTGTGAAATTTGGACGGGTCAACAGGCACAGTTTGCCCGTGTTAACAGGGATAATTTGTTCGGGTCTTTGCGTCAAAGAGCCCACCAGCCAATGCTATTGATGTATTCAAGGATAAATTTGCATTTCTGATGTGATGGTACAATGGTATATACACATTTAAACGTCAGACGTCTTCTGTGAGGGATGACACAATGTTGGATAAGCATTACCCATGGAAACGACATAATATTTGTACGTGAATGACATTGTGATGTGCGTTGGTATGTACGTACTCAAACGTATGGTTACGTATTGATTTATGGTTTATAATGTCAGATTGTGTCATGCATCCCAGCATGCCCTTTGTTAAACATTAAACATTTTGTCTCTCTAGAATTACACTTAGAAATCTTTATTAAACTGCCAAAGGTTTTTTGAATGGAATTGGATTTGAATATTGTAATAACAGTGTGTTTAGTATGTTTATAATGAATAAGAATATACATAGCAATAAAAATAAATGGCCCAAATAACATAGGCTAAAAAACATCACAATTACATCACAATTGCACAACATTACAATTGCTGTGTCCTCAACAGCAATTTTAGGTGACTCTCTTTCTCTCGCTCTCTCTAATAAGTTACAGCAACTCAAGACCAGTCAAGATTACAAAGAGTAAATTGAAATAACTTGCTAATGCACTTCTTTGTCACCTGCCAGCTCCAGTGGAAAGTTTGGAACAGTCCATTTCTTACTGAATAATAGGGGTGATTGGAAGAGTCAGCGTTTACATGATTAAAACGTTCGTTTCAACCCACAGCAAAAAAACATGCTAAAATATATTGCAATAAGGTGAATACAGGAATAAAGGAATCATTCTTCATCACTCCTTTTAAATTCTTATGAAAATATCTCTATGCTTTCTTAAGAAAAGAATACTGTTCATAGGTTATAACGGAGTAGGTTAGAAGCAGGTTCAGAGGGGATGACCATTATATATAACCATCATAATTAGTATTCTGAATGATTATGCGGACCATGTTATACAGGCAGTGCATGTCCTCAGCTGGTAAATCTGTCTATAATCATCTCAACAGTTCTCTGGGTGGCTCTTGTTTCCTCAACAGTTTCTTTGCCAAATAAGGTGGTAATGTCGGCACTCAAGATCTTCTCAATGGTACTGCAGCAAAGCCACTACAGATCTCCTGCCACATGTTAGACACCTCAAAACATGATGCTGCTTTGCCTTGTTGAGTTGTTGTCATTTGCTTGAGCACCTTAACACCTGCTGAACTTTCTTCAGAATTGGTCACAGCCATGTGTGTATGTACATATCAAACAATTACCATTACTAGCGTACATTCTCTTTTTAGTTATTAAATATGTTAAATATATTAAAATATCTTTGTGAATTGGTGCCCTAGCTCCACAATAGCATTTCTTTAGGCTTTGGTGAGTATTCTCCTTGCACTAACAAGTTGCACATGTGGATCTGTATGTTTTTATTTTCCCACATTTCTCCATAGAAATGTTTTACTGGACCAGAAGGGACGAAGAGACATACTGCATGCAGTACACTTCATTCAGCATTTGACAAGGCAGCCTCTGTTGTACTCTGCCTGGGCTACAAGCCAGACATCTCTACCTAATACGCTAATACAGCCCATATTCTGTGTAAATAGGTACTTTGCTCATGTTTGGGCGGCATTGTTACTAGATTCGAACACACTCTCACCCACAAAAACACATAAATGCTAAAGTCCTTTGTGCTCACTGTGTAAGATCGCCAGCTCAAGCTAGGATTCTCAGACTGCTTCAAATGAAAAAAGACCGGTAAATAAAAAAAAACTTAAAGAATGCTCACAAACTCTTGCAGAGATGTGGAGCTTCTTTGGGGCTGAAGAGAGAGCTTTAACTGCACTCTACTGCTTGTGTTTGTTAATGGAAATTGTGATGTAAAGTTTTTACTCACCAGTTTGGCCCAAGCTATGAGGTTAATCAGTGATCACTTGTGTAGTGACTTTTCAGAAAATGACTTTAGCAAACAAACACAGATTGATACTGACACTCATATACACACAGCCATTTCAGCAATTTATTACAAAACATCTCAAGACTTACTGGAAATGATTTTGTTTTCTGTTTCAAAAAATTAAGAGAACAGCACACTAGGGTTAGAAAACATTTCTAGGTATTTGTTACAACTCCTCTGAGAGGTGACTAAGAAGGCACATTTTTGGGAAAGGATGTAACGTAGAAGCCAGACTCCTACCTTACTGAGAATTCTCTCTTTGTTCTGTCATTTCTCTCTTTCTCTTTTTGCTGTGAATAAGGTTTATCACTTTCCTGATTTCATTGTAAAAATCATGAGCATTGGGGGTGAGACATTTTTTTCTTTCTTATGTCAAGAAATAATTGTAGTGGTAAAGAAAAGAGTGATTAACCCAAAACTGGCACATCATCATTTTCTGTGTGGTATGTCTTTAAACATTTCAGTTTATTATGCCAGACGATGAAACAGATAATCTTGCTGCATAATCTTGGTATTATTTTCTGAATTGACTTCCTCTGCAGCTTTAAATGTTTAGAGTTAATGCTGCCCTCATGATGAGCTCCAACTCTCCCACACACAATCAAATAGAGTTCTGTAAACTACACTCATGTCTGTTTCTTACCAGCTTCTGGAATGTAAATATCAGCATTCTGAGAAATGCAACATTCTCAGTGAGTAGAAAATTGCGGCTCTTCAAAGGACTAGATGTGTGGATAGTGTATTTTTTCATGTTAGATTCTCAGTCAAAGAAGTAGATATGCATCCTGCCATGTTTCCTCTGAACTGCTGATTACAGATAGCAAATAATTTAAAAGAACAACTTACTAAAAAACAACTTTATGATAATTAAACATTGGTAGCAAGGGACCACTTATGAAGATATAGGACATAAATCTTAATTTGCCTTGTGCTTTATGTTAACAGATTAACAGATTAATAGATTCTTTGTGATAAGAGAGCACTGGGGATCCTCTGTGAAGGAAATGTCTTTGATGTTATGCCTCCATAAACCCCTCTCACATTTGGTGTAAAACAGTTTGGCACAAAGACCAGTGTTGGACCATTGTGCATAGATCTGACTGCACTCTTCTTCTAATAAACGTAACTGCTTCTTTCCCAATGAATGTGGCTTTTATGTGGCAATGCCCAAACCAATAAAGGGGTTCCTGTAAAATATGAGCTAGCCTAAATCACCCAGTGAACTCGGGGAGCTTCGAGTGACTGGCTGGCCGTAACCTTCGAAGTGTCAAGGCACATTTCATGGTGGAAGACCTACACCCCCTACATTCCTATAGAGAATTTTCCACCCCTCTTGCATCTTTCCATCACACTTCCTTTCTGAATCTTATTTTAAAAATACTAACCAGAAAAAACACCTTCGGATGTCTTGCAAGTCGTCACTGTACATGCTGTTATTTGAAAAGGCATGTAGTAAAACAAACTCTGGGCATTTAGCCCTGTTATGGACACATTGCCATGGTTACTAAGCTTCATATTAGTCCAGATAAAGGCTGCCCTAAGCAGGAGTTTTAGGAGATGGATAGATTTAGTGTTTATAGACACGTCTGTTGGGGATCAAACCTGCTGTCAAGTCTTGTTTACAAAAGCTTTATCTGTTTTTTTTATTTGTGTGTGCGTCTTGATTTTTATAGTGTTTTTAAGTAAGAGAACCATCATGGCTTTCCTCTTCTCATACAAGTTTAACAGTATGGTTTAGAGCTTTGTGTTTTACATTCAAACAATCAAAATCAAAAACAAATCTGAATCTGAAAAGTTAATTTTCTGTTTTATTTTCTGTATGATATAAAATGAATGAGATATATAAAATGTATAATTCAGCTCTATTTCTAGTTCACTAGTCAAACAAGATAAATTGTAACATTAACCATGTTATTTACAGAAGTTTAGATACCCTTGTTTTATTGAAGAACACAAAATGCTCTTTGGAACATTCTCAAACCATTCTGATGGATCATTGTGAAAACCATGACAGTTAACACACATGCTGTAATTAAAGCAAAAGGTACACATGCCAAATACTGTTTCTGAAATTACTATTTATAATTTATATTGTATATAAGCATAGCCATTTTCAGAAGAGAACTGAAACAGCACTGAACAGCACTGTATATCCCTGAGGCTGTTCTCACTACTGCTAATCTGTCTATCTCACTATTGATGGACAGTTCAGTTGGAGATGGACTAATCCTCAGACCCCTAAATGCTTTTAGATAAGGCAGTTATCTATTGTGGACCTTTGCTCTATTATGGCTCTAAGCTGATTTTGGTCAGCTGACAGTTTAAATTTATTTAGAGCTTAACAACAAATGTTTGCAGCAACAAATTACTGAACCCTGTTTATTGCTATTTTGCATTATTGCTTGCTTTTCTATATGTTTTTCTGTAATCAATATGTGTAAATTTGTCTCTTTTTAACATGTTTGATGAGTCAGCAGAAAAAGGGGAAGCAAGAGACAAAGAAGGAAGAATCTGTGTGACTCAAGGGCACTGAGACGACCACTCATATCCTTTTTACCTTTATTGTCATTTTCCTGTCACTGTTCATTATATGTCTGTCATCAAAACTTAATGTGTACATGTGCAATAAGCATCTGGGTGTGTAGGAGGTATTCCAAACAATATATAATGTAGTATGCTCAGGTTAAGAAACATGTTTCTCTCAACATTCACTCCACATTTAGTTGTTATTTAGTTGTTGTTTATTTATTCAGTATTTTATTCAGTCAGGTGTTATATAAATTTGTTTATTCTAACAGACTCTTTTTCAATGCAGTACAGTACATGCTGTTCATTCTAAACACTGACGTCAGGGAAGAAAACATTCCTGGTAGCGTTGCCCTCTCTAGGGCCAGATCCTAGCAGTTCCCTGGCTTGAGATCCTTCAACAGGGAATGAAAACATTAACATGAATTTAAAAGACCAGTAAATATTACAATATTAATATTACTTAAACAATGTGCTGCAATACCTGCACTAGCAATGCTGTCCATTTAATGGTCAACCAAATGGAACATAAGAACACAACCATCTTTCTCTCTCTCTCTCTCTCTCTGATTATCATTCATGTTCTATCGCATCCTCCTGTTCAAGACTGTAATTTGTTCTACAGATGTTTATATGAATTCCCAAACCACCTTGAAAGTTGGTCTTCATAGATTTATGAAAAGCATTTGGAATCTGATTAGGAATATGTAAAAACCCCATATACACAATTAAAAGAATACACATAATGTTTTGATTGGAAACAACACTAGAGCTATTGTCGTGTAGTTGTATCTTATTGACGATGACAAATTAATCTTCTAGAGAGAAAGTGGAGATTAGCGTTTACTGCCGCTATCAGCATTTCGTGACTGATGACAATTGAGAGGAATGCACATAGCAAATATTCGTTGAAATGCGGTGTGAATCAGAGGAGCATTACGATCTGGTCCTCAGAGGGTTAACGTTTCACTTTGAGGGGGAGTTACCGAATCTGCAGCAACATCAGAGACATCGCATTCCTTAGCAGCGGAGAGCTGCCAATAAGACCTGAACCGTCAACATCTCAGAGACTAAACCCGGGAATATACCGCATTCGTACTACCACACCACAGCACGCGTTTCTCCCGCTTCGGAAAAAGCTGTAGAAGTATGCAAGGTCCAGGTTCTGCCAAATCTCTTAATGTAGGTGAGTATAACATGTTCCCTGTTAAATCAACGTATTGTTGACATCTGTATTGGGTATTGAATGTTTTGACCTCGTGAATTTTAACAAACGCATAAATTCGAGAGAAAAGGCGAAGTCGTGGCTTATTTTCTGGTAAAGAATACACTGATCTGTTTCCATTTACTACCCTGAGAGCTGTGTTACTGTCTGAAATCCGTTATGTTGGCTCGACACGCTGTCTTTAGCAGTGTCGTCTGGTGTAGCTATTTACAGATTCCCCAAATCATAACACTCACCCTCCAAACATCCTCACAGCCGGAGACACGACTCTTTGCT
Source organism: Chromobotia macracanthus (assembly GCA_036877525.1). Classification (NCBI taxonomy): domain Eukaryota; kingdom Metazoa; phylum Chordata; class Actinopteri; order Cypriniformes; family Botiidae; genus Chromobotia; species Chromobotia macracanthus. The sequence goes on from JAZGTH010000058.1 coordinate 795,301, forward strand.
TTGGCTCAGCTCAGGCAGTGTGCGATAATGAGAGCGTTTGAATGAGATGTTACATGTTGCATGTTCAGTAGAGCTGATCAGCAGCACATAACGTGGATACACCTAACGTTGTTCGACATTTCAGTCCCCATCTCTTCAGACGTTAACAGGTCTTCCAAAAGCTCTTCCTCATTGCTCTTTCTGTCTAATCTTAAATTTAACATACGTATTTCAGATCTGTTTCCGTTTTGTAAATAAAACCTGTGGAGTCTTGTAATGAATACCTGAAATGAAATCAATGTGAAAAACAGGTTGATATTGACAGTGTTATGACCTAAATTCACAGAAATTCACTAAATTTATTCATCATCAATGACTACATCCTACACATGAAGAGGCTTGACACCGCACTCAAAGTGTATCTTAACTAGATCTACAGTATGTACTGTAGCATAAACAAAGACATGCATCCAGTAATCCTCATAATTATTGGAGGTTTTGAAATGATCAGTTTGAAAAGACCCAAGACCTCCCAGAGTGCCTCCTCATCATAATCTGATGCTCAACATGAAAACATCTAATAGATGTTTTCTGTTCAGTTTGAAATCTTTTGGCAGTCATAGCTAGCTTTTTACTCAAAGATTTATCATTTCTGAAACCCTAAACTTCACACATTTGATTGTTCAGTGCAATTAAAAGGAGGCCTTTGATAATGTCACGTGTGTCTCTATGTAATGACCATAAATAGAACCCATTAGTGAGACAAATAGTACCCTGGGCTTCAGCTGTGCAGTTTTAAAGGGCACTTGAGCATTGGTGACTCGGTTTACGATGGGTTGCTGGAGATCTCAGTTCAAGGGAACATACTGTATGTCATTAAGTCCAAGTTGAACTAAATGGCAGTGCACATGTGAAGAAGCAAAGGCTTTAAGCGTAAGAGCAGCTAGAGTTGAGCAGGCATTAGAGGACAAGGAATCGTAAGAAAAGGAGAAATTTTGCTGACTTAAAGTTTAAGACCTTCAGTTTCTCCGTTTTCCTGTATGGCATTTTCTTTTCTTTTCCCATTGCTTTACCAACCCCCCAAAAGTACTTTTAGAGGAGGAAATGCCACAGTAAATACATTCCTCTTCCTCTCACAATGGTAGCTGGTAATGTTAAGGAAACGTGTAACCCTTTAATACGAGTTGACTTTCAAGTACTCTGAAGTCAAGAACCAAAATCTATCTGAAACATTGAAGGAAAATTTCTTTGTTCTTAACAAATATCCGACATAGACACATGTACTCAATCTGAATGAAAGAGGAAATGTTTTTCTGCTTAAATATGTGTAAATGACTTTACCAAGGACAAAAAGCTAACACTTTGTTTGACTGTTTTAAAATGTAAATTACCATTGAAAATGATCCCTGTATGAGTCAGATCAAGACATTTTTTTTCTCCTGTTGGTACAATGTGTGCAGTTTTATTGGAACCAGATGTTGGCACTCAACTTCCCTTATGTCCTTCAGTCACTCTCTGAAACTTTGAAACAACCTCCTTCTCTCCTGTCTCATAATGAAAAGACCTACATATTTTAAGAGGGGAAATGTATCCCAAATAATAGAGAAACAAGGGCAACTCTCTGTTACTTTGAATGCTAATAAGAGTCTTCTTCACAAGCTGTCTTTTTCTACCTCTGTGATATTTTATGAGACAATAGGGATTGCTGCTGTATTTCATTGTAGACATATATAGGTCAGTAGAGAAGTGATGGTTGCTCTTTTATGTGTAGTGTGGAATTTCAGTGTGGTGGCCACATGCTGAGGTAAGTGACCTTTGACCCAAGTGTTTGTTTGTACTGCACTTTCCCCTTCTGTAAAAAAGAATGGAATTAGGATTTTTCTTTTATTTGTTCAGGAAAGAAAGAAAAAGTGGTTTATATCCAGATGTGGAAGCATTTGCTTTCTTATTATTCTCATTATATGCTTGGATAACACTTGACTTTCACACTCCTAACACCAAAACCATGGATGAGCTTTAAAACACAGCCATTCAGATTTAAGGAACATAAATTAGTGAATTATGGGAGTCTCTTGTCTGATGCATCAGATTCAAATTCTGCAAGATGCAAAGATCTGCATGGAACCCATGTAAATCAACTTTTATTGCGTTGTGAACCAGACAGTGAATGTATCCATCCCTCACCCTATCCGTAAAGGTTGTGACCTTTAACATCATGACTCCTTGCCCGTCTATACTTGTCCAGGATAGAACATTCGAAAATCATTGGGTCAATTTGTTGACCTAATACAACCTTTAGCCTGTGCTGAAAAACTCTGTTTTGCTAATTTTAAGTTCTCATCATTCAACACTCCATAAGAACATCATGTCCCAGATGTATGTACAAAAGAAATTTAGTTTGTTGATATAGTAGATCTTAAGCAATCTTGTGGCTTATTGCACTGCCTCACCGTTTGTCCTCATTTTATTTTATTAAAGATAATTTCAGTGAAGACTGAAGCAGACATCTTGCATACCATCCTCCTACCTTGAGATCATTTCACTGTGTGAAGATAGGATTTAAATGTGCTCAGGATTTAATGGCAAATTAGTTACGTCAGTAGAAAAACCCGGTTGTTAAAGTATGTTTGACTGTCTGAAGTGTTATGGGTTATGTGTTTGTTCACTAGACATACCTCTTTTGTGACAGGCCTGGAACACCTGTATGACAACATATACAGAGGGCTAAAATTATGGTGCACTGCACTTCATGTGTTTGCTTTTGAAAAACCCTTGCTTAAAATTGGACCTCATACTGAGAAGATTAACTATAAAATGATTTGCTGCGAGATGTGATTGATTAAGTGCTTTAGCATTTGTGGTACAGCTAAATTTTGAGAACACCAGACTTTATGAGTGCAACCCCCACTAGATATCAGTTTCTATGGATGTCTTTAGATAATACTTTAACAGAGGGTTTGGATCTCTTCTGCAGTGCTATTTGAAGCAAATGTAAAGTAGTGTCACACTATGAATGCTAGAATGTATGAATGAATGCACAGAATGAATACTATTACACTAATACACTAATCCAACCTTATTCTTGTATTCTATTAAGATTTAGTGTGGTACTTGTAAAATTATTGTTTCAATTAATTCCTTGTGCTTGTATTATTCTTGTTTGTAAGTTTCATTAAAGAAAGTATCTGCTAAATGAAGAAACATAGCCAAGAAACTATGACTGGTTGTCTTTATATTATAGTGCTATTGTGAACAAAGAAAAATAATTTATTTGTCTTTCTAACAGTTTAAAAAATGGTAAATGATTTCTTTTTATTTTTAAAGATCTTTATACTAACTGATTTTCAGACATAAAAAGGAGTTTGCTTGATTGCCAACAATCAATTTCTCTTTCAAGTAATTGTTTAAAATGTCTTTTAGGGCTTTGTGTATACTATGTGTCTTCCCCTCATTTTGTTTGATTATGTGTCTTGGATGATAGATAGCGTGTTTGCTGTGTAAAGCCAGCCCGTGAGTGTTTCACTATGAAAAGTCCATACCTGTCTTACAGGCAAACGGGTGCCATAGTAACCATCCAAAACCGAATTTCAAAGCCTTGAGTGTCATACAATAATTGTCTAGTTGCATGTTACATTTGAATTGCAAAATGCTACAAATCTAATATCATTATAAATCAGGAATTTGACTGGAACTCTAATTACTGCTGACAGTTGACCACTAACTAATCAATATTAGAATTGCAAGACAATTGCATGTAAAGAGCACAAGGTTAAAATAGTAATTTTCAGTGTTTTTTCAGTAATACTATATTTCCTATATTTCCAATACAATTTACTCTTGTCTGTCACCACTACACACGTGAAACTATAAACCAGGGCCATAACCCCCACAGACATTGAAGGGTACATGTTCCCCAGATGTATGGGTTGATCAATATGGGTAAATTTGGTCCCCCCAGGCTTGAACAAGTGGTTACATTTTTTTCAAACTCATTACACAAGTATTTACACTCAACTCTCAGGGCTTTGGACATGGATTAAAATGTAAGGAACCAGATGTTACCTACCTATTTCTGTGACCAGTTTCTGATCTCTATCCCAAAACAGTTCATAATTCTCAGCCCAGCCAGAAACTGAAGGATTTTGAGGTGTACTGAGGCCATTAAGTACATTAATTAGTCTTGTATGTGACTTGGGTACAATCAGTTCCTTGTTCCTGGTACCTAAGTTTCCTGTTGACAGCTGACAACACACCCTTGGAGATTTTCTCTGTCCAGTGTGTTTCCCTTAGTGGTGTAAGATTCCTGGCACTGATCTAGGGAGGATGTGTCTTGGCTTACTTTCTTAATGTGCATATTTACACATGCTCTGTAGTTTATAACAAGTAACAGCTTTGGGACCTGAGACAGAGGGAAAAGGAAAGACAGCATTTATACCTTCTTTTTCTTTAGAGGTGTGCTTCAAAAAGACCACTATTGGGTATTGGAGACCCTCTGAGATGCTAGGCAGGAGAAAAGAGTAAAAAATAGAAAGTACAGAAAAGATGGAGTACAAGGTCTTGTCAGGCCAACCACAAAGTGCAAATATTGATGTTTTTCTTGTGCTTTTGGCCAGGAAGTACTAAGTCCTGAGAGTCAGAACTCGGAAAATGTACAAGGGTACAAGGCACCATATATATGTGTTTTTAACCTTTTATATCCCAAAAAGTTTTTTTCGTTTTTTTGATATATGAGGATGAAAACTTTTCACAATGCATTAATTCACTTATTTATTGCTGCTTTTAAATGCCTTATGTGTTATGTTTGTTTCACCACGTCACAGGCCCAGATTTTCAAATGTAAGCTATGAAAATCCCCAACAATGTGAATTTAAAAATAAGTTAACAACTCAGAAACATTTTTAAATTATCTAATAATCATTTAATGATCTTATGATCTAAATAATAAGTAATACAAATTTAAAATATTTCAATATTTTTAGTTATTTTAAAAATATTACAGCTGTTTCACAGTTTAGCCTTTTTCTTTTCAAATGTTGAATATAAGTTTCAAAATAAGTGTACTTATTTACCAATAAGATAACAGTACCAGTACAGAGCATATTTGATATGAAATATGACATGGAAACAAAAACATGATATGCAAACCAAAAGAATTTGCAGAATATTTTTGTTGTAAATAATTTCCAGTTATGCAAAAAGTGTGAAAATTATATTTACTTTTGTACTGTTTGTAAGATACATAACTATGAAATTTGCAAGACAAAAGAGACAAAATTCTTAATTTGAGATGTCATGGAAAATCAGGGGGAAAAAAGAAATAAACTGAATTCTATATCTGTCCATTGCTGGACATTGTTTATAGACAAATTAAACTTGTAAGAGTGAAACGTGTGTTTTAGGAGTGGCTGGTCACCACATCCCATATGGTGACCAAATGTTTGGACAGAACATACAGTTTAACAGACTGTCCAATTTAATACTTAAGCTGGCCATAGTACAAGTACTCAGAATACAGAATATGAGTATTCATTGAAGAATTTACACCACAATTTGTGTAACTGAATTTGTCATTGTCATTCAGAGTCAGGTTTCTTTCTAGAAAACTGCTGCAGCATTAGTCTACCAGCCTTCAACATTAATTTGAAGTCTGTCATTTTGAACCACAAAATAATTCACCTTTACATTCATTTTTACATTTTCTGATGTTTCCTATATGTTTTCTTCCCATGTTTTCTATATTTGCATTTTGGACCATATTAGAAGAGAGCAGTAACAGTCTACAATACAAGATTTTTAATTAAGTTGATGACAATTTTATATCCAGCATGTTTACTACAACCTTCACTTGTAGGTTGTAAGACACTGTGTCAGTATCTCAACATTGTTAATGTCTGTTCACTGTTCACATTTGTAGACCAAATGCATCTCTTATTAAATTCTGTATAAATCATAAATACTGCTCAAAAATTGTCATTTTGAAGATTGTGACTTACATAAACTTAGATGATATCTTACCTTAGCAGTATACTGTAGAAGATCTTTGTTGAAACCACATTTATTCTCACTATCTAGTATCTTAAGTCATTATCTTAAGTCATAGGAGCGCTCACTACTATGCTCAGTTTGTGCTATATGCTCAGTTTGTGACATTATGACTTATGAAAAGCAGGCAGTAAACAGATTTTCATTTAAAAGAGATGTTTGAGTACATTTTCTATTGATCATGATAGCATACATGAAATGACAAAGAGGAATGTTATAATCTGGCATCCAGACGCACAGTGTAGAAAAGGACACTGAGCATTTAAAGAGCTGACTCAGGCGTCTGGACCACAGTGCTGGAGAGATACGGTTCAGTCCCAGTAAAGTATGTCAGATTACAATAGTTTTCTGCATCCCTGTTAATGTTAATTATCTTCTACAGATTTTGTGGACTTTTTGTGCTTCTACCTGATTGGCTTAATTCCTTTAGAGAATTAGCTACTAAATCAATGCAAACAGTGCATGCAAATATACTGATAACAGTGGACATCATTTATTTTTAGTAAATTTCCCCCAGTATGTTATTATCTTCTGTTGACAGTTAAATAGGATCAGGGTGTTAGTTAGATAGATACCAAGGCTTGACGTCTGTTTAGACCATCTATTCCTGTAATAACAGATCACCAGCCACATTCTTCCTCTTTTTTCATCCTTCCTCTGCTCTGTTCTTCCAAGGAAGGGAAGTCACATGTCTGATAAGGGCACTACATAGTGGATATTTTGTGCCAAGTTTGCTCTGTCAACCATGAGTCGCCGACAGCTGTTGTTCAGGGCAGTCAGCTGGTACATTTTCCTCTTAATATAGACTCTGCTCGCTAGTTATAGAAGGCCAGCAGACATTTGGGGTCATATGTGGGTCGTTGATGTGAGAGGTGAAGCTGATTATGGGTTAAGACCTATTTTTGTGAGGTGACTGACAACAGAATATGGGCTATTTTAAACATGAATTTGTTTGGGTAGGTCTAGAGCAATACTTTATTTAGCAAATTAGATTCTACAAAAATTTTGTTTTTAACTTAAGACACAGAACATTGCAATACTTTAGCTACCTCATCATTTTTGAGCCCTAAACATTTGGTTTCCTACTGGTTGAGTCATCGATTATAGGAACAACCAGTTCCTAGTTGTTTTGTTATTTGTTATTACACAACATTATTGCAATGTTGTTTTGAATGTTTTACCAGCAGGATATTTCGAGGAAAGGGTGTTGGTGCGTGTTAAAGGGGAATGTATTTACAGACATGTTGAGTTGGTTTTTGAGTAAGGACAAAAACATCCCAAATATTTGCATGAAGGAGTTTCCTAGTTTTATATTTGAAAACAAATATGCAAAAGCCTGTGGCATGAAGAAGGTGGAGATTATTGCAAAGGAAGCAGTCACTTCCTGTCTTTGGATGCAGGGTGGGATAATTGCAATGCAAAGACAGCAGAAGATAAAGCTAACATTACAATGCTCCTGTCAGTTAAAAAAATGTAACTGGTACCACAGCAAGAATTTAAAAACAGCTCAGTGGCCTTTCACCTCAGAAACATTTAGAGGAGAGGCAGTTATCTGTTGTAACTCCAAACATGACTGTTAGGTGGTGTATATTTATGGCTGAACAATGCAGTCAGCCTAGTAAAATGCTCCAGAGTCAAGGATGTTTATTCAGCTTCTTTTAAAGCACAGACACTTTGATTTCTGTTATTGCTTGTGGATTTACTAAGTCCACTGGGATGAAACCAGAGCTGGTTAGAATGTTATTGGAAAGGCTAAAAGGTGGTCAGTGCAGGTCACTGACTCCCAGTGAACAAGGTTCATCAGCATCATACATGGAATGAGTAATCTTTTACTGTGTAATGTTTATGGTGACGTATGAACAGTTCTCCAAGCAATTCTAGACCCACTCTTTTGCAAGAGAGGTCAAAGCTTTACACTGAGGTTTTGGGTGGTTGGTTTCTGTAAGTGAATATTCAGAATTTTTCGTAACACTTTACAATAACATGAACTAAAAATGAACAATGCATTTTTACGTCACTTATTGATCTTTATAATTGTTAATGCAAATACAATTGGTTATTGTTCATGTTCATTGCTTATTAACTAAAGTTAACAGATACAGGACAATCCTGTAAGATCAAAATCCTGCAGGACACATACCCCTGATTTGGAATCAGTGATTTAAAGAAACAAGGACTGTGTTTTATCTTTAATTCATACTCTTTATAGCTTCTACTAAGTCTGTTTCCTGTTTGGATTTTTCTCCCACTGTCTCTAAAGTACGGGCACAGCTGAGCATGGTCCACTGCTGAGTCAAGCTGTGGTGAACACACTGCTGAGAGGAGAGCAAGAGTGCTTCAACCAATCCCGTCTTCACACTAATTAAGCACAAGGTTGGACTCCAAACATGTCTACAGAAGTGGAAACCAGCACACCGCCAGTCGAGCAGGCACCGTTTAAGACACCTTCCAAAAAGGAAAGGAAGAAGGGTATGTAACGAGGAAAAATGGTTACCATATGATTAGAACATTTTAGCAGTCATTGTTGGAAAGGCTGCAGTCTCTTTATACTGAATAAGTGGTTTCTCTGTCAAGTCTATTATGAGATTTATTGTAATGTATTGTTTTATAAAAAAAAAAAACTGAGTAGACATTTTGTGTGATGCCACGTACTTATCTATTAGAATGTCATTACTGAGTTTCCCGTTAGGTTCCCTTAAAAATCTGTGGAAAGTAGAAGCTCCTCACAGGGTCCACATCCTCAGAGCACCTAAAAAACCCCAGGCTGATCCACAACAAACATGTAATGAACCTATTCTGTGCTCTAACACTAAGCCCTCATAAGAGTTTAGCCTGGAAATAATTCTATTGTACTTGCCACCTCCCCACATGAAAAGCCAACTTGTTTAGAGATTTGATCTAAGAATGTACATAAAGTTAGGTTAAGAAGCTAAGCTGTTTAGGTTAATGAGCTAGTTAAGAACCATGTTGAATTTACATCCATGAATTATGGCTCAGAGTAGTATCCACAGTGGTTTGGTACATTTGTTCTGTTCCTGTACAGTACACACACATTATTAGTTTACCAATAAGTGTTTTAGAAAGGTATTGGTCATAAGTCTTGATGGTGGAATGTTACACATTAGAGGGGGTTTTATTAGTTTCTTTTAGTTTTTAAAATTTTTCATTTTAATATGTTTTAAATTTGACTTCATTTCTCATGCATATTTGTACATTTATATCTCATTTAGCCAGCTGAATGTAGCCTGGGCTTGTGTTTATACACTGAAACTATTTGCAGTCATGGAAGTTACCATGACTGCAAATAGAAGTGGAAGTATCATCTGTGGATCACAGAGAAAATATTCTCCATTTCGATGTATGAGGCCCAATGATTTCAACTAATGAATGAGGATTATTTTAATACAAGAAGGTACTAGTTCCTCTCAAGAGGACCACTTGAGTTCATCAAGTCTATGACATGATATAACTGCACAAAGCTGGCAAACAGCCGTCTGTAGAACACTAAAATTCTCCACCCACGACTCCAGGGGCCTCTTTGATCCAGTATTTCTCTGGATTTATTTTTCTAAGCTGGAACCTGGTGCACAGTGGTATTGTTTGTCTTGCTAGCTCACCGACAGAACGCACTAGTGATGGATTCCATTAGAGTTCTGTTTCTGTTTCCACAAGACCTTCCAGCTGCGACTGCAAGACACTGTCCAACAAGCCTATTTATGAGCCCTTTCAACAGGCATGAAAACAAGCAGGATGATTCCCACAGTATCAAGCTGAGGAGTCAGCAGTGATCTGGGTGATAAGGTGGATCTGGGGTTGAAGTACTGACGTGTTGGACATAGAAACAAAAATATATTTCTCTTCCTACAACATCACGTTTGAGCTTCCAGCAGTGTGGTTATAGGATGTATTATGTTTTTTCTTTTATAAATAGGTTTTCATTTGTCATCCTAAGACTATTTATTTCCAAATAGATAAAAATACCTTAATATCTTTATTAAGATCAGGTATTAGTTCTGCTGTAGGTCAAAATGTAAATGGAATGTTATCACTGTGTACTTCACTGCTTGGGGTAACAACCAATGTGAAGACAAAAATACCCTGTAATGAATCTCTGAGGCAAGACTTGTTGAATGTGCTAATATGAAGCTGGTTTTGGTTTTATAGATAACAGACAAAATATGCTGTAAAATACGAAAAGTAATAGAAAATATTGCCCCTGTTAAAAGTTAATGTCTGACAATGGTTAGACCGTTATCTTTAGATTGTTTCAGGACTGCGCTAACTACAGCTATATATATTCTGTTTATTTTTGCCCAAAGCCAACAAAGAAGCTTCCAGATGCTATGTTATGAAAACAGAGCATTGAACTGAGCAGGCACATTTACTGGTATTATATGTACACGATGGGTGGGTGTTGTAAAGCAGAAACCTCAAGCCTGTTGAGTCTCTGCATGAGATGAATGTCAATGCTGTCCCTCAGCTTAGCCACAGCAGGCATGAGGTTTGGGTCTGCACCAGGCTTTTCTTTCTCAGTCTTGTTTTGTTTCTCTGCGTATGGCTTATTTGCCTTTTCTCCTCCTCTGCCATTAGTGCCACTGGCCAGTAGGCAACATTGCCACCTGGTCACCTGAACTGTTATATTTAATTGAGAGAAAGATAGAGTGGACAGAACGAAACCACAGGCAGAGCAAGAAATGGTAAGAAAGTTTAAGTGCTCAGAAAAATAGGATGAGAACAACTGCTTCCAAGAGGGGAAAACAAGGTTTCATGTGAGCAGATGTGTGGCACAAATTCAAACAGCACAATTCTAAGACTAAACTGTAGCCAGACAGAGATATTGAAACATGCATTTGTGGAAGCAGATAAGACACTGTGATCAGCATATCAGTGGCTCTCTGATGCACTTCAGGTTCACTGTAATCAGTTTCCTTTGGGTCATTTTGCACCATTGAGCAATCAACCATGTTTTGATGAGTACCGAACAGTGCAGTCTAGTTTTTTTGTAGTGAGTATACTGTGATTTTTTTTTTCCTCCCAGCCTTATATTCACCGTCCCAGAGCGACACCACATAAGCACCACTACACTCACTAATGCATAGAGTGTGCATATACATGTAATTGAGAGCATTCTAAAAGAATGCTTTTCTACTGTTAAGTAACTCAGCCAGCTAGCACAGCCAGTTAACAGCTAAATTTAGCCTTAAATGCTATTTGAATATGGTCCCTGGAGCACAGGTTTTATCAGCTGCAGTTTTCAATGCACATTTAAGAGTGCAAGTTGCAGCTATTATTAGCAATAATAGAAAGTTGAGGCTTATCAGTAGCAGTATTAACAATGAATGTTTGTGTTCTAACACCAGTGTTTCCCCACAGGATTTTGTGAGACTATGGGGGGTGGACCTCTTCCACTCTAGGGTGGTCCAGGAGTATGCTCCCCAGCAAGAAATATTTTACATTTTAAAGTTAAATACATCAATCTGATGCATTTTGAGAGCAAGATTAAGTGATTATAGAATTACACAATGTGCTCCTGCATAAATATGAATGGTGAGGATGGGGCACAGAAGTCACATGGTAAATGAGATAGTCTTCACTGTATGAATTCTTGTTAAAGTTACAAATGTTATTCAGTCAAGAGCAGTCATTGATTCTCTTTATTTTTTGTTGTTTGATTAATGTTACCACCATAGACAAAAGCAGGAATATTAGGATGCTGTTACCCTAAGACCTAATGCATGGATCTAAAACTGTACTGATACACATCATTTGTAAACATAAACAGCTGTTAATGATCACAAATGAACACTTTGTGTGGATTTGTCCATTTACAGTAAGTCCAATAAGCCACTGAAAAACATTTAGATATGTATGTACAGAAACCCACAAGCTTGGGAGCAGAAGTGGCGGTGGTAACGGGAGCAGGAATTTGGGTCTAACTGACTGAGAGCTGGGGCAGTTGTGGCCTACTGGTTAGTGAGCCAGGCTTCTAATCAGAAGGTTGTTGGTTAGATTCCAGCACTGGCAGGTAGCAACTGAAGTGCCCTTGAGCAAGGCACCTAACCCCCGATTGCTTCCCAGGTGCAGTAGTGTGCTGTCCACTGCTCCTTGTGTGTGTGTGTTCATGGTTATCATATCTGACAAAAACATGTTACTTTCACTTTCAAATGCTTTGCCAAAACAGAGGCCCAAAACACAATGTTAAAGACCTTTATGTTGTTATGAGAAATGGTAATAGTATTTTCAGTTTGTTTTGAAACTGTGGCAGGGCAAATTATACTATGGCAAATGCCACAATCTGTAGCTTTTGTAATGTTAATATTATGTCATCTGCTGCAGCTACAGTGTCATCAGTGTCATTTTTAAATGGGTATACGGAAATCCTTGACCTTTCCTAGTGGGTATACAGCATATACCTGTCTATCACATAGACTACACCACTGGTACTGAGTAACTGACATTTAATGACTGAGTAGCATTCAGAGATTCAGAGGCTGTATAGCTGAAACACTGCAACATATAACACTGACTTTCAACCAGCTCGTCGTCCATAATAATCAGTTCTTTCCCAAAGACATCAATCAGTCTTAGCAACACCCATAATTATGGCACTGAGTGGTTTCATGTTCCTCTGAGAATGTGAGAATTTAGAGGATTTCACAAATGATTCCACATTGTGCTCTGCATTCCCATTTTGGAAAGCTTATTTTGGTTTAGTTTTTATTGACAGCTTGTGATGAGCTACTTTTGTGACAAAACAAATGCCAGCAGTAAAGTGTAACGAGTGTAATAAAGAGTAAATTCTGTCTTTTTTTACTTTTGTGTTATTTCAAACCCATATAGTATGATTTTCCCCAAAATAATTACAAAATATTTGTTTCAGAAAAATTTGCTAAAAAGAATTTTAATAATAATTTGTCTGCCTCAACCTTTGAGTAAGATACTTATGGTATGTCTGTGTTTTAGATTAATATCTAATGTTTGTTCTATCTCCTCTTCCTTCCTCAGCTGCAGCAAGCCCAGAAAAAACAGATGAGTTCCTGCTAGCCAGGTTCAAAGGTAATGGAGTTCGATACAAAGCCAAGTTGATTGGTGTGGATAACGTCCCTGAAGCAAGAGGGGACAAAATGAGCCAAGACTCTATGATGAAACTGAAGGTCAGGGAAAGGTCTTGTTTTTCTTGTTGTGTTGGTTTTTTTAGTACACACTTCATAATTCATCCATACTTCACTTGTGTGTTTATATTCGCATAGAAGTACACATGACCTGATGCACACACAGCTAACAGGGAATGTTTTCAGAACATTGTCTAACATTCTTGCAGTATATATCATAGGCCTATATAAAAAATGTTATTCTTAAGTAGTTAGTGGAATGTTTTAGAAACATTGCAGAATTAAAAAATGCTTAAATAACATTCTTATAACCAATAAATAATGTTAATACAACATCTAAAATACTGGATGTTTTGAACATTCCTGAGACCTTTCCAAAATAACATTTTTAACATTTTTGTTACTTAATGGAAATGTTAGACCTATAGACATATTTAGGAGTTACTTTTAGAGCTTAATAAAATAGACTAATAGTGCAGAAATGACAGGAAGCACCTATTTTAATAGTTTGGTTGGAATATGGTCTAGTTGCTGGTTTGTAAGCATATCTCTCCTATAACAGTAAAGTACTTACGTTTTTATTGTATGATATTGTGACATGGTGGTTGTATGGTTCAAGTTTTTTTCTGGTGTTCTTTATCTTTTAAGTGAAAACATTTATAAAGTCTGTACTATGCTGTAAACCAGTAAACTTGGATTAAAGTGCTAAACTCCCTTCACACAACACTCTCCAGTTTATAGAAGTACAAGTAATTGAACCTGCAAAAGCATTGTCTGCCAAATGCGTAAATGTAGTGTAAATGTGGTGTAAATGTTTATTTATCTGTGTGTTGTGTCTTTGATTGCAGGGCAAGGCAGCAGCTGCTCGCTCTCAAGGCAAACACAAGCAAAGAGTTTGGGTGAACATATCTCTCTCAGGAATCACTGTTACTGATGAGAAGACAGGGGTGTGTTTCTCTCACTTATTCTTTAAAGGGATAGTTCACTCAGAAATGAATTCTTTTACCATTTACGTACCTACATGTTGTCCTCAACAAGATTTTCTTTCCAAAGACCTTAAAAAGGAATGTTAGGCAGGATTTTTATTTTTATGTTTTCCATACAATGAAAGTAAATAAAACACATGGGCTGTCAGTTTGTTCCTCACACAAAGCTTATGATTCATATAAACTACAATTGTGATCATTTTAATAGCACATTTTTGGTCATCATTTACTTTTATTGTATGAAAAAGAGCAGCCAAAACATTCTGTCTAATTTCATTTTTGTGGTTTGTTGAAAAAAGAAAATTATGTGAATATAATGACAGATAGTACTTAAAAAAATAAAGACACAAGACCAAAAGACAAAAGCAGTATTTAATTAAAAAACAAAAAAGTTGTCAACATAACACAGATACAGTAATCTTTTTTCTGCAACAGATTTTTGGCAGCAGAAAAGTTGCAGAAAAATGTTTCTTTGTTTACAGTATACTGTACATAGTTTTTAAAATAAGATACAGCTTTCTTTTTAGTACCTCATTTGTTTGTAACACTTGTCATCATATTAACTCAGTGATAGAAAATCAAATAGGTTGGAATGACATGAGAGTGATTCTCATTTTTGGCTGAACCTTATATGACATTAATATATGCTTACCAATATAGACTCTTCAACAGCTACATTCTTTAATGTACAAGTATTTTTTGTTATTAGAAACTGTTTCTTCTGTTTTGACTTCTCCAGGCAACAATACTAGAGCATGCAGTGAATAAGATCTCCTTCATTGCTCGAGATGTTACAGACGGCAGAGCGTTTGGCTACGTGTGTGGTGCAGAGGGCCAGCACCAGTTCTTTGCCATTAAAACTGCACAGCAGGTCTGCACGCTGAGATTTTATAGAGCATAGCTCTTTTTTCCACACACTCATGCCGTAGGCACACACGGACAAACACACACTCATTTTCTCCACCATCTCTGTCTTTCTGTAACTAATATTTCCCAGTAGTTCATAAACACATACATACACAAAACACACATTCCCCCACAGCAAACATTCGTTCTTAAACATGTAGGAAACATGCTGTTTAACAGACTGTTTGTATTTCCACTTAGGCGGAGCCTCTTGTCATTGACCTGAAGGATCTTTTCCAGTTAATCTTTAATATGAAGAGAAAAGAAGTTGAGGGTTCGAAAAAGGTACGAAAAATATGTTTAGGTGAATCTAACAAAAAAAAAACATGTATGAACCAATAATTTTAGACAAAACATCATTAATTACATAAAATTTTCACTTTATAATGAAACAATTTATATGAAGCATCACAGACTGAATGACTTCACATTTCTTTGACAACTTTGTTATACCACATTATTGCACATCCAAACACATGCACTTGCACATGCAGACAAATATGTTTTTAGCTCACAAACATAGCATGGAGGCTGCCATCTAGTGTTTGTTCCATTGGAGTTGTGTAGTGTTTGTCTTAGCTTGTTATCTTGTTTGGTGGATTGTAGGTGAGATTAGATCCCTGGTTAACCTCGCACATATTGTAACACCCTTGATAGGGTGGTGTAGATATTTTTGAGGCACACTTCCCTCTTTTGTTTCTGTCTTACTAACTGGATCTTGTTTTTCTTTAGGATGAATCAAATAAATTGGTAGAGGTGGGTATTGGAAAATAGTAAAAATGAATCAGCTGCTGAATGTTTGTAACATATTGTGTTTGGTGATGCAAACTGTATTATAATTACTGTTGGTGTTACCTCCACAGAATGGCAGTGACTCACACAATGAGAGAAAAGTAAGTATTTGTTATTTTACCATATTGTTGCTGCCTAGAATACAGTGCAGTTAATGTGTAACCAGGGCCATAGGAACAATTTGAAAAGAGGGGAGGGTGGCCACAAGAGATGAATATTGATTTTGCTCAGGTGGCACAAATAATTCTAAAAGTGTGTTATTATGGGTGGTTGCTATGCACCTGCACAAATTAACCAAATTCCAACAGAATTCAGTTCTGGCCTTGTTCCTAATACGCCCCCTGCTGGGTTTTCTTCATGTGGCGTTCACAACCTCCACAATGCACCTAAACAGCTTTCCTCAGGGGGCAAAAGCTAATGAAGTTAGCAGACAGGAAATTGCTGAGACGCATCACATACCAGCTCTGACTATTCTCGGTTCACTTCTTTCACTCACAGACTGTGGAAAAAAACACTATTCTATTTATTCACCTCACTAGTCATTTCCTTCCATTCATTTGCACTAATAGTTTTGGCAACTCTGTATGAATAGCTCTTCTCTTCTTAGATGTTTTGGTTGCTCCAACTCTGTTTGGCTGGAAAAGTCTGGTCATGTTTTTCATTTATCAACTCTTGTGTTGCAGGGTGTTGAACAGATGGACCTGTTTGGAGACATGTCGACTCCACCTGACTTAAACTCTCCTTCAGTAAGACCATTGGGCAAGACTAAACAGTTAACACAACATATTGATGTTAAAATTAACTCTAAATATTACTCACATAAGTTTGTCACAGAGATCTGCTTTGTAATAATTTGTATTTACAATGTCACTCCACTTATTCATGTAAAGCACAAACAAGGCACACTAACATTATTAGTTATTTTCTTGACAATCTGTTATACAGGGAAGACAACTTGTTTACTAGACCAAAGCAAAATTATCCAGTTTGACATTACACCTTTTAAAAGAGACAATGAGTGTTTGTAGTCCTTGTTTAGTCTCTGGTTGTGCTCTCACAACGTGCTTGATTGACCTCAAAAGAAGAAAATACAGTCATGGGGAGCAGAAGGCTGGTCTTAAGCCAACCAAAATAACAAGCACAAAAAATTCAACAAGGCTTAGCTGTTAACTAAAGAACTGCCCACTAGAGGTGCTTTCAGACTATTTAGGGCATTTTTTCTTAGTATGATGGATTCTAGGGTCTCTGAAATTGTTGAATGGGCTACAGTACATGTAAAATACATATAATGTTTTGCTTGGTATTTAATTTTAAATGTTGATGCAGAACTTATTCTGTTCTTCTGACTAAACATTGCAATGGCCGTGAGAGCTCAAGTTCAGGTAATGTCAAGTGAAAAAATATATTGTGAATTCATCCATTTTTATTCATCCATTATTCAACTTAAAAATACATTAATTGCTCCAAACCCATACTATATTCTTTCTTCTGTGAAACAAAAACAAAAAGATGTCTGAGCAGCTGTTTTATGTACAACAAAAGTGAACGGTGATATATGATGTCAAACTTCACAAAGTCACCACAAAAGGCACCATAGAAGGGGACATCTTATATTGTTTTGTATAAGGAAGAAGCAGCACATGGGAATGGAAGGACACGAGGGTGTGTGAATGATAAGTGTGTGAATGGAAAGAATTTTGAGTTGTGAGTGATTTTTGAAAAGAAAATATTAAGTCAGGTCTTAATCTGTTTAGGATTTTAAGTAAATTTGAATTTAAAAAACTAATTTTACATCTTTTTATATACATGTTATACATTTTATATATAATGTTTTAATATACATAAACATGCCTGGCATGGTGTTAAATCAAGGCAAGCACGCAAACAAACAAGCACTTTTGGGTGAACTATTAAGTCATAAATGTCCATGTTTGCATTGTACATAGAACCTAGCTAGAACAAGTTTGTTTTACTCCATGCATGACATCACTTCATCTATTCAACATCACACAAAAAGTCAATTACTTTATAACTAACATCAGTCAACACATAAATTATTCTTTTCCATTCATTCTTCTTCTGTTTTCTAATGTTCTTCTAGGAGTCTGAGGACATCCTCTTGATGGATCTGTCCACAGAAATAGACAGCAATCAGAATTGTGTTAAAGGAAACCCCTTCACTGCTTCTGTCCCCAGAGCCCCGTCCAGCCGCTCGCCTGAGAACCCCTTCTCCTCTCAGCTCAACTTCTTCCCCGCCCCTATCCATGACCCGTTCAGCGATGACCCATTTTCCAAAAGCAACAACCAATCAAACGGGGATGACCATGCCATAGCCAACCTCAGCCCTAATAACTATTTCAATGGTGACCCTAAGAATGGTGACTCTGACTACTTGGGCCAGCAGTTTGACCAGCTCTCCAACAGGACAGTCATTCAGGCACTCAGTAATGGCCAGTGGCCTTTAGATGGCAAAGCTGTGGAAGCAAATGCCTGGACACCAAAAACTGTCCCAGTCCGAGAACAGAATGGAAGTGGGAAAGTGACACCTAATCCATTTCTGGGAAGTTCTGAGAAGATTCAGCAAGTGCAGAATGGAGTGGGTGAACCCGCTGTCAATCAACCCAAGGATTCTGTTGTTATAAGTCCTCCTCCACTTAATACTAAGGCCGGGAGGGGGAGGAGGAGTGTGAAGGTGAGATTATCATAAGTAACCCAGATCATAAGTAACCCGGAGTGACACTATATTACTTCATGCTATAACATTTTGCACCACAGACCCATGTAAGCCATGTTTTTTTAATTAAAAATTTTAATTAAAACTTTTTTCTAATTAAATGTAATGTAATTTCCTATTATTGCTAAAATGTATATTTTTATGTTAAAATTCTATCAGTTATATTTTATTCCCGTATAATATGCAGAGAAAATATATTAACGACATTTGTAGGTTAATTTTCCCCAAAAGCACAAACAGTGCAGTGGTATTGAAATATTACTGTTTATTCGAGCATCCCTACCAGCCCTACACGGAGCTATCTCTTTGCAGACAACCTGCTTGAAAAAATTATTATTTTGCATCACTTCATGATTTAGTAATGCTCTTTGCCTCGATTTTTAATGCTTCAGTGATTTGTGCTTAAAGGTAAGGACTGATTTGCTAATGATTTTCCAATCATACATGTATATTTCACCTGTCCTTCTGTGGTAGTAAAAGCCATGTATTACACAATTTATCTTTCAAAATTCCTTTTTTTAGTCCCCTTCAAAGGAAAAACCTGGGACAGATCCATTTGCTTCACGGAACCAGTCAGAATCACCTCAACCTGAGAATGGCCCTGTCAACCCTGTCAGCCTGTTTAGCAAGAGCCCCACCTTCACTGACACAATCACTGCTCTTGGTAAGATGCTTGAGACAGGGAAATAAATCATTTGACATTTGTGGGCTTTTAGCACTCAGAAAATGCCTTTTCAAAATGTCAGCACATCTTATTAACATGAACATTTTAGCCTAGAGTAAGGGCTGTTGTGCTTGTATGTTCATGGTTTGTTTGATAAGTAAAGTGGTTGAGATAAGTGTTTTTCATGCTTTTTAAGAAATGCTTTTTCTGAAGGCTGGAACATTTTAATGTTTCATGCAGTTCTTGTCATAAAATGAATCAGTGCTGCTTCTTAATATATAACATTACCTTATCTTTTCTACAGAAGGGTTGTCTCTACAACCTCAACCTGTAGTCTTCACTCCTGGGGCAGCTCCATGGAATCAGCCCCTCACTTCAATCTTTCCCAGCACAACCAGTGCTTCTCAGTCTTGTACTCATGCACCAATTGTTTCCACATCTCCTGTGCCCGCCTGGGTAACCACAGGAGTTTTTGGAACCTCTGCTGCTAGCCAGCAACTTCCATCATTGAGTAACACCCCTGTCTCCAATGGATCTAATGGATGCTGGACCCCACATACAACCCTGGGAAACCCCTTCCAGACCAGCATATTTCCATCAACCACAAGCTTTGTGCCTGATGGACAGCAGAGCTCCAGTCTACCTCCACAGATTCCACCTCGAGCAGTAGCCACCAAAGAAGCTCCAAAGGTGGACAGTAATGCTTTCTTTGACCTGGATCCTTTAGGAGAAAAGGAGAAGAGAGACATCAAGGACATGTTTAAGGATTTCCAGATGGCTAAGCCACCAAATGTTCCAGCAAGGAAAGGTCTGTATACTGTGTGTGTGTGTGTGTGTGTGTGTGTGTGTGTGTGTGTGTGTGTGTGTGTGTGTGTGTGTGTGTGTGTGTGTGTGTGTATATACAGTAACGTAAATATATAATATATATATATATATATTGTTATATTTATAAATATACCTAAATATATATAAGCCTAAATTAATAATAAGATACATTTTAATTGAGTGTTTATGAAGCCACTCTGCAGGAACTCTTATGTTTAAAACATCCTAAAATCTCTATTACTACAGAGCCATTGGGGGTAGGAGGTCAGAACCCATTCAACAGTTCCTTTGGAAAAGATCTGTTTAGCCTGTCTGTACCCGCCACTGTATGTATACAATATGATTTTACATTCTTGGAAACCATCATTAAACAATTAATGTTACACAACTTTAAGGATTGTAAGGAACCTGAAGAATATTTATGTCTTACATTTCCGTTTGTTTTCTCTTCTTCTTTGACCTTTACAGAATGCTCCTTCCATCAAGGCAGTGGGATTAGACCCTTTCAGAGATCCATTTGGAAACCCATTTGCATGACAGCCACCTTAATGACTCCATAAGGTCCATGTAAGGATCAAATAAAAATCATTGAAGAAAAAATTATGCAAAAACTGCTCCATGCCAGATGTTTGTTACAGCTTTAAAGTGTTTCTGACGAGTTATGTTTGTATGGATGCACTTACAGTTTTCCACAGACCTCCTTTATTTTTATGTAGCTTGCCCACTAAAGTGCATCCTGCCCAAGAGCAGGTCTCTTAGCTCTGTCTTCTCCATCCTGCAATGTCTCAGAGCCAAAAACAGTCTGGTCAGTTCTCCTCCTTTTATTAACCACTCTTGGATTCATATTGGTAATAGATGCTCTGAAAATGAACCAGAACCCAGTGCTGGCTTTCTGTTCAAAGATGTTCATCGTAAAAAGTTGCATATTCTATAAGGAACAGAGATGTGTGCAGTTTCTTTCTAAAGACAGTATGATGAAAATGGTTTTGTTTTTTCTACAAAAAAGCACTCAAAGTAATGTAACTATGTTAAGTATTCTGCACCAACATACAGTGCATTGATGTCTCATTTTTCTTCACTGTAGTGTTATGTTATGACTTTGTATGTTTACTTTGCAAATTCCTTTAGCTATTGCTTTTTTTGCTTTGAATTTCATTGAATGTCCGTAAACAGACTTATTGAACAGATTATGTTGAATTATTTTAAATGTCCAAACACATGCTGACATAATGACAAGTATATATTATTTGTAGGAATGCTTTGTTTTAATAATTGTGCAATCTACACCTGATGATCTGCTCTGTAATGATCACTGTTAATGATACAGACTGAACTGACCTGTTTATAAGAGAATTATAAGAAAAGTAAATTACACAACTGTGGCTCTAATTAACTATTCATAATTAGAATAAATAATTGCATTATTTGAATTGAATCCCTTTCAAGATTGTTTCATGTTATTTTCTTTGCTCTTGGTTCCTTGTTCGATTATTTATGAGGTGGTGAACTCGCTGCATTCACTAGTCTACGTGATGTGTACCGTTATCAAGTCAAAAGTTCTCTGTTCTTTTTTGATTTACATTTTATTGAAGGAACACTAATGAACTGCTACCATTGACATGTTGTCAGTGGTTGTCAGCTATAAACACCTGAAAAATAATAATATGATGATTCCTGTATTAAGTACACAAACAAAACTGCTTCCTGAGGTTCAGGTGATGCTGTATAGGAAGTGTGACATATAATCCTCCAGAATCATTCAGGTAATACTTGATATAAAACATTTTACATTTTAGGTATGGTGGGGATGTAATCTATTAAACATAAACCTTGAATGATCACTGATATGCATTCATCTCAGTGGATTACAGATTTAGTAAGAAACAGAATGTGTGTACTGGATGTTAAAGCCTGGAGGTTGTGAAATATATTTGTGTGTACATATATAAATATGTTCTCTGTTATGCACTATGCCATCTTTTCCTTGGATGTTATTGAACTATGGTGGTTTTAAAAAATGTAGTTGATGCAATAAAACGAGTTGAGTAGATTCATAATTGTCCTATTTATCTTTTACAAGGTTTGTATTCAAGTCTGTGAGACCAGTTAGGTCTGCTTCACAATAAAATGATGATTGGTTTAATGATTTGTTCTTACATGTCTTATATTTCTTTATTTTTCTAAACAAACAGTAGGCCATGAGTTTTGTTTGCATGCACCTTTAACCAAGTTAATGAAGTGAAAGTGACATTTTTTAGGTATGGTAATCCATACCCAAAATGTGACCTCTGCATTTAACCCATCACTGGTGAACACACACACTGCAAGCTGTGAACACATACACACACACCTGGAGCAGTGGGCAGCACTGCTGGGCCCAGGGAGCAATTAGGGGTTAGGTGCTTTGCTCAAGGGTGCTTCAGTTGCTATCTGCCAGCACAGGAATCAAACCAGCAACCTTCTGAGTACAAGCCTGACTCACTAACCAGTAGGCCACAACAACTTAAAATATGCAATAACTAACACTTTCATGTTTTTTGTATTTTGGGGATGCATGCATGTGTAGGGAGGGACAGAGAATAAGTGGGTCCTGATAAATTGTATACCTTGAATGCACCGTAAATTGCTTTGGATTAAAGCGTCTGCCAAAAACCTTTGACAGTATAATATAATAATGATCCAAGATGTTAACCACGCAGATGTGCACAGTACACTACAAAAATAGTCAGATTAGTATGGTAGTATGATATTCCAAATATAGCCACATAGTTCCATAGAGCTATGGAGGTGTGACTACCAGATTTTTAAAAAATTATCCAAGAACAACAAAGTGTTTCAGTCATTATCTTTAGCTTGCTAAAAGCCTACTAAGTGTTCGTATATGTTATTTATCACTTTATTAACTTAGTATACATAAACGTAGCTTCTGTGTTGGTCCACGTGTTTACTACAAGTCACAGCTGATTTTCTGAGGCTTCTGGGAAGAGAAGTTTTTCAGCAAGAGACACGTGGCTAAGCGAGTTGTAAAAAACTACAAAGCCCACAATGCCTTTCTCTTAATGAGCCAACTCCAGAGCGGCGTGCTGCTCAGACTTGCCGGTGCAAGTGCAGTTACTGCAGGGCGACATGCGACAGGCAGAAACCTAGCTTTACACAACTTTAAACTCCACAGACACAGTGACAGGGGTCCACCGTGATTTGAACCAAAGTAAGACGTGTTACATTTCTGTTGTCACTACACATCTGCCGTTTAATCGCTCGTAATTCTTGTAATAGCAGCCAGCATGAAATCAATGTTGACAGCCAGACAGGAGGTCGCATGTATAAATTTTGCCCGTCGAGTTGATCTGTCTGATTTGAAATTAGCTTTATAATGAGTCAAAATTGCCCTTGTAGTTTGCTCAGTGATCAAAACGTGCCCACAGTGTATGGCTAGTTCTGTCCTTATGTCACTAAATGCATGATACCCCCTTAGCCAACACCCAACTGGGAAGTACAACAGTACATGTACTTCCCAGGGAGTACATGTACTAAGAAACTGTATAACTTCAATGCACTGTAAGTCGCTTTGGATAAAAGCGTCTGCCAAATGCATAAATGTAAATGTAAACTGTCATTCTGCAGCAAATCCAAAATCCACATCACAAAGTTGTAATCTATATAGATTGTTTGTCCTGCTGTATGTAAAAGAAACAGCGTTTTGTTTGGTCGTACTTATCACTGAAGCATCATCAGTAATTTTCACCTTTCGCTCACCTTTATTTTTATACTTGTATAACATTCTAGTTTATTTATCTTATCTCTGATTTGATCACAGTTTATCAACGATGCGAAGAGCAAGGATTAATATTAAGCCTAATGTCAGGCCAGGGGGTCGAAGTGTGGCCCCTATGGCTGAAAACAAGACTTCCCAAGAGTCAGCAGCTGTTGACAACACTCAACAAACACGTGTAGGTGGGCAAACATCACCCTCTCCACAGTCTCACATGGAAGTGATGGAGCCTGCTGTGGCAAAAGGAGATGAAAATGTCCCTGGTTGTCATTCAGAGAAAGCATCTGTTAACATGTAAGCACAGCTTCACAGCACCCCATCATGACCTGACATTATACTGGTTCTCATCATATGTTTAATTTAAAATTGTTTAAATCACAGAGATATTTAATCCTGGTACCTCTTTATCAACTACATATGTAAGTAATGGGGCTATACACTTTCTGGTAAGCCACTTTGCAAAAAACTGCCCGCTAGGAACATAAGTAATGTACGTGAAATGTGAAAAGAGGTTTGTTTTTCCTGCTTTTGTGTGTTGAAATAACTGCCAAAAGTAAATAAGAGTACTTAATTTGCAGCAATTAAATCTAATGTGATGGATCTAAATTTGCTTGAAAAATGTCAGTAAAGTAGGTGTGTCAAGTGAACTTAATGATTCTCTGAAAAGTTGATTTTAGAAAACTGACAATGTTCTGAGAGACTATTGGCCAGAAGTATCTGTTGTTTAATGGTTCATGTAACACTACGCTTTTTAAAACGCATTTCATTTTGAGTTTTGCTTGTTTGATCATTTACAGTGGCAATGGAGTGCCCTCTAGTGCCAGTATACCTGCAACTACAGCACCCCAGAGGAGAAGTAGGATTTGTGCCACACCAAACCTGGCCAGACCCAAAGTCTATTCTGTTCCCCCTCCATTTGTTGGAAAGACTGCTTCTCTTCCATCAGAGCCATTCAAAGAGGTGTCATCTTTTCAGACATCCAAGTCTTTTCCTAAGGCCCCCATCCCAGTTGCTGTCAAAGGAGATGATTCTCAAACTTCCACATATTCATGTTCCTTTGATAAAACAACTACTGCAACAACCAACAGCTCTTCATCTTCACCATGTCTTCCATCCTCATCTGGTGTCTATGAGCTGTCTGTACTAGTATCTCCATCATTTACACAACCTCAACAAAAACCCTACCAAACTCCCAAACAAATCCCAGTTGAGGATTCTGGATCCCAAGAAAGTGCCAGTCCAGCTTCACAAACCCTCTCACCATATGTAAATCTGTCACATTTCGATGGACCAGGTTCTCCACAGAAGAACTTAGAAATGTCAGACAAGCAGCGGGTCTTGAGGGACCTCAAACTGAAGGAACTGATAAAGCTGGAGAGGAGGAAAGAATTAATGGTAAAGTAAATCAATTTAACAATAAATAAAATGCTTCTGTACCACAGTGATGCTACGTTTAAAGGAATAGTTTACCCATTGTTGAAAATTGTGGTATCATCACTTGCCATTTACTTGTTCCAATCCCTCTTTGACTATCTTCTGTGAAGCACAAAAGCAGATGTTAGGCAGTTTTAGAGATTGACATCCTCAGTCACTGTTCACGTTTATTCTGTAGAAAATAATATAGTAAAGTCAAACATTTAAATGTTATGATATTCAAACTTGTTTTTGACTACTCAAAAGAAAAGACAGACTGGACGGCGTAAGTTTGATCACAGCGAAGAAATGGATCCAAGCAAAATGACCCTAGCTGACTTTATTTATTACCAGCCAGAGACAAACCCTATGAGGTATGTCTAAACCGTTTACCCTACAGTACCACATTATTTCACATTCCTAAAAATGAATTTTGGAATTTTATGATGTAATGGATTGTCTTCTTTAAATGTGATTAAATAAACAGGTCCTCCCTTTCCACGGAGCAGACTCAAGCAGAGACTATTGTTCCACCCTCACCCAAGTATAAAAGTTTTATATATGTTCACACACATATATACAATCTGTTTTGAGTAATGGTCCATAAGTTCTGTTAATGTTGCTTCCATGAATCTGTTGATCTACCTTATTATTTAGGCCTGATTTGTATTATACACTGGAAAAAGTGACAACTTTTCCCTGCATTATTTATCAGTTTGTTTGTCTTAAGCCATGATTTTCAGGATGATATATTGTGCCTCAGGGTGATGACAAAGCAGGTAGAAACAGATGAGGAAGACGATGATGCTGAAGATGCGTTAATGGTTCCCAAAGTCAAGGTAGCAGAGGATGGCACACTGATTTTAGATGAAGACAGGTATGGGAAATCTGTCAATTCCAGTAAAAAGCTAA
The DNA here is from genome assembly GCA_036877525.1 of Chromobotia macracanthus. NCBI lineage: Eukaryota > Metazoa > Chordata > Actinopteri > Cypriniformes > Botiidae > Chromobotia > Chromobotia macracanthus. The sequence goes on from JAZGTH010000058.1 coordinate 821,438, forward strand.
CTGTGACCCTTAAGTATAGTTCGGGAGTTTAATTTAATTCTGGCTGTTCTGTCACACTTGCTGTAGATCCAACCAAATTTCATTAACTGATTTTGGTATCTAGCTCTATTACATGGAGTGCTGTATTCTGTATTCTGATCCTAAACTAATCAGTTGCAGCGTCCATTAGTCAGACATTGTTCTGTAACCACCACACATCTGGGGCTCATTTGTGCTGCTTTACTTGTGGTACTTAAATGTTGCATGTAATAAAATAATTACTAAAATATTTAACGTAATATTTTATGTCCAGTTACTTTTGCCAGGTTGCTGTGGATAATGTTCAGTTAGCCAGTTGTTTTGGCAAAATAAACCCTTTTAGGGTGACATGAAACCCATCATTTATCTTAATATGTGATAACTGACTGACTATATGTTATCCCTTATTAAGAATACACATCTTATTGTCCTTGATCATTCCTGTTTTAGGTTAAACTGCTGTTCAGAAAGCATTAAATGTCATGATTAACAGACTAATGTGTACATACATGACCTTCCAGTCTTGTCATTGTACAATGTGACCCTATGTTATCTTATGTTTGTCAGTAATAACTGAGTAAATATGTTTTGTGTTCAGTTTGACAGTGCGTGTTCAGAGGCAATCTGATACAGTTGTTGAGAACGCAACTCCACTGTTTGAGCGAGGCTCTACCACAACATATGCAAGTTTCAGGAAACGATATTATGTGAAGACCTGGTCTGTCAGAGGTAAAAATACTAAATGTTTGTCTGTAGATTTGTTTTGAAACATGTCAAGCATGAAATTAGGAGTAAATGACCGATATTTCATTGGGGTATATTTCTTCTCAGTTATGTGTAGAAACTTTACCAAAAGTTCAAAGTTCACCAAAAAATGAAAATGAAAATAGTAAATAAAAATTGGGGCTGTGACGCTTCAAACTACAAACAAAACCACTAAAATCATAAAAACATTTCTTTCAGAAGTGTTTTGTAAACATGATCAAGCAATTTAAAAAGATAATACTCAAATCGTTCATTGAGGAATCAGACATTGCTATTTCTCTGACAAACTCATTGAGATGCAAAATAGAGGTCAAGACTTTTTTTTTCAGATTTGAAATTACTTTGATGGGAAGATGGGTAAATTATAACAATTTCATTTTCAGGTAAACTGGTCCTTTAAATCTGTGTGTGTTTTAGAGACAGACATGTTTTATCTGGCCATCAGTATGGTGGGAACAGACTTCTCCATGATGGCTCAGCTGTTGACCCATCGAAGCAGATCTGAAATTAAGGTACAGTCTGTAATTCTTTAATATTTATGTAAAGGAATTGAACAGTAGAAAAGTATTCATTATTGCTGCAACATCCTGATCACATTGCTATAAGTCAACATTAGGCTACATAGGCTTTATATTACATTAAATATATAATAAATATATATATATATATATATATATATATATTTATTATATATTTACATTTTAACAAATGTTCATGTTCATATACAAAATTAATCATACCTTTTCTCAATAATCAGTGGCAAAATCAGCTGTCAGCCAGTTTTATAATTGGTGCCAAGTTTTTTTGCACATTTCCACTGTGATTTTGGACCATTGCATAGATCTCCAGGTCCCTGAGGTTTAAAGGCTTCCTTGCCATCACTCTGGTCTTCAGTTCTCTCAGCAAATTCTCAGTTATTTAATTATCAAATATTTAATTATCAAATATTTGTGGAATTATAATGTGTGTTATTGTCTTTACCTTTCCTGGCAGAGTAAGTTTAAGAAGGAGGAGAAAACAAATGCATGGCGAGTGGATAAAGCCTTCAGTGAGTGATTTTTACCTTTTGCATCCATTATATTACATTGTTAAAAATCCACCTCACAGTCTTTGCTTTGATATTTAATTTAGGAAACAAGCGGCCATTTGACAGGGAGTTTTTCAGTTTCCTGCTAAAAAGGATTTTGGAAAAAGACAAAAAAAGAGGCAGATCTGTAAAACTGGTTATAAAAGCCAATAAAGCAAAGCAAGGAAAAGGTAATGCAACAGCCCCAGATTCCATGCAAGAAATTAACTTGGGTACAAGCTAAATAATCAACTACCATCTTGTGTGTGTTTATGTTTTATTAATGCATTGGTTGTAATGGACTTTACTTTGTTTATCACTTGCTGTGTTATGGACTATATTTTATTATATTAAGCTATTATATTGTGTTCACTTTGAACATATTCTCCTTTAGGTGGTAAAAAGGCCACAATGCATGAGCATGAAGACATCATTGATGATGATGATAATATGGACAGTGATGAGCTGGACATTGGAGATAGTGACTTTCTTGATTTAGAAAAAGAGAATGAAGACAGTGTGAAGGTAACAGACATAATATCATGCAACAACAAGAAGCGTAAATGCAAAACAAAGAAAACACGCAAGCCAAGGAAGAATAACAAGAAATCAAAACAAGGTAGCCTGATTTTTACTATTAAACTTTTTGTTAAGCATATGTGCTTAAATGTCAGCATTGCCTTTGTTCATGTAGTCCTTTCATGTCAAGATACATATATTGAACTGTGTATTTTTGCCAAATGCTCAGCGGAAGGTGAAGAAAGTGAATGTTTGCATGTGGAGGATAACTCCGTGAATGCAGAGAATGAAGATCCAGCATTGATGTCCATATCAAAAAAGAAGCGCAAGTGTTCAGGAAAGGGTGATGAGAAGACATGTGAAGGAGAGCCAGAGGAAAAACACAAGACAAAGAGGAAGAAGACGACAGATAAAGGTTTTGGTTTAAGCATTTTAGGCCTTACTCTATGATGAAAATCTATAGAAAATCATTATTCTATAAACGAAAATCTATAGAAAATCAAATGACTTGTTTGTTTTCTATGTTTTCTGTTTAATGGGATTATATACATAAAAATTGATTTATTAACTGTTTGCACATTCTGCTTGTTTTACCAATAAGAGAATTATCTTTTTGCCAAGAATGTTTATATTAATGTTTATATGTAATCTTTTAACATTTTCGTAAACTAGCTTAATGTGCAGAGTCACCGATTTAACTATTTACATAAGCTATATGTAATATTTCCCTGGGAAATTTTAAAACTGTGATTGTGTGGTGATTGCCACATTTAAAACATTGTAAAACAAAAATGTTGTTTTTGTAACAAATGTAAAACATTTGTTACTAATTATTTATGAGTTCCTACATATTCTTTGTAAATGTGACAGTACAGGATGTAGAACCTGTTGATGTTGATGGAGAAATTGGTGAAGCCAGTGTGAAGCACAAGTCTGCTGATCCATCTAAGAAATGTAAACGTTCCAAAAACAGTAAGGAAAAAGAGGAACCAGCAAAAGGAAAATGGAAAACTAAAAAGAGCAAAAAGTCTCAAGAAGGTTGGGGAGTTTTCTCTATATAACTTGATGTACACACTAAAAGTTGACATCTTTTATGTAACTTTGTGAAATTCACCCAATTTGATGTTATTCACAGAGTGTGCTGAAAATAAGCTGGATGCTGATAATAGGGAAGTCTCAACAGCTGGGCCTGATACTGGAGAGGATCCGGGGTATGATAAATCCTCTGCTGTGATCTTGGGAAGATGATTTTCTCTCCACTGTCAAATTGCCAGTCCTCTAATTAAAAATCTCCATCAATTGCCTCATAATGTGTCAGGGAGACGCTTGTTCCAGAGACAGCGGCTCAGAAGGAGACTCCACAAAGGTCTTCAAAATGTTTGAAAAGGCCTTTACCAAATTTGCCCAGAAGAAAAGCCAAAAAATGCTCTGAGCAAAAGGCAGCAGTGGAGGATGAAGATATGGCACAAGAGACTCTAGATGAGAACTGCAGAGAGACTGAGACTGAGGTGTGTTAAATATCTGTTAACTTCAGGCCATTATATCATTATAGTACAATTAATATCAGGTTGTTTCATTAGTCATCACTGGAAGTTAAGGTTGAGCAATATAACTTCAAAACAGTTTTTTTTTTGTATCATTATTTAATAATTTTTGTACTTGCTTTGAATTTACGTAATTGCACTTACAAACTCCTAATGCCATTTTTGCTACCAAAGCTTAAATAACTTACTTAAGCACAAGGTAATTTCAAGTAATTTAAAATCTAAGTAAATGTAAAACATAACTGGAGTGTTCACAATGTTAAGAAAATATATAGCTATGTGATGTATCCTCCAGCCCTGCTGAAATCACAATTAATAATGATAATCCTGACATATTATTAATTCAAATTTTATCAGTTGCAAATCGACATTCTTGCTGAAAGTCAGCTCCAGAAACAGGCAGTTGTTGTTCTGGAGAGAACTCCTCCTAGGTAAATCATGGTCCATTCTTTCAGCTCATTACCTGTTAAATTTGCACAGCAATCATTTAAAATGCTTTCTAAATGTTGTTTTGTAGGGTAAATCACAGGCTTATAAAGGCACTCAACTCCTGTGAAAGCCCAGACCAGCCACAGACCTTACATAGCCTGCAGGATTCTCCTGGACGGCAGATGAGAGCAGAAAAGGTCAAATGCAATTTGACAGCTTCTGACAGAGGGAGGAAGGAGACAGGAAGGATGGACGAGTGTCATACTGGCTTGAGGTTAGATATATCAGCAGAGGAAATGAGATCCAGTGACATGGCCTGTCAGGAGATCATCCAAGAACCTGATGAGATGGAGGCAGACCAGGGCATAGAAGAGGTAAAACAGATTACTCTTAATGGACTTTCTGTTGATTATCAATAATAAATATAACACGGTAAATAAAGGTAAGTTTTGTTCTGATGATATTTGTTGGCCCTGAGTGCCAGTGATTGCTGTATGCATTAAAATTAGAGTTTTTATACTCTGTAGTGCTCCTATGAAAAGTCAAAGAGTATATTGTTTAAAGTTGCAATCTAAATACTGTCAATGACCTTTGTGTTTTTTATTAGGGTGTTAATCTGCATCATTTAGAGTTTTTGACTTTGTCTGAAGTACAAACTGGTAAGTTAACCTTTATATTATTGTTTGTTTATTTGCATAATTAAAATGTATTTTCTTAAAGGTGCAATAAGCGATTTTAGATAAACACTGTTGACATTTGAAATCACAAAAAAAACAAGCCAAAGAGGATCTTGTCCCTTTTTAATAGCTCCACCCCTTGTCTTTTTATCATAGCTGAAGCGAATGAAATAATAATGCAAATGAACAAACAAGCATATTCAAGCAAAAGACAATATATCTTAGTTCTGTACAGCAAAACCTACGTTACTCACTTATTGAGAAGAAATAAAGCAACCTCGACATTTGATTTCAGGCCTTACCGCTCCTTGAGTTCTCTCCAGCGATGGAAAGCTGCACTGATATATATATATATATAAGTATTTCATGCTTCTAAATATCACCCCAGGTCAGATGCCCCTGAAAAGACCAGTTGTACTGGTGTCTCATGAAGAAATGAAACAGTACCTCAGGGTTCAAAATGCTGAAGAGAATTCAACAACTTCTGAAAGTCAGCTAGATGCAGCATATGTCAGTATAAAAAGAAATCCTTATGTATTTGATATATTATCAGTATGGAACAGCCCAACATAAGTGGCAACAGACTAAAAAAAATATTCCTGTACAGGTGGAGAAGCATATGGATAGTCCTGAGTGCTCTTCTAGTGTTCCTGTAGAAAACAGGGTCTCTGAAGATCCAGAGATGAAGGAATCTGCCTCTGGTTCCTCGCAACAATGTGTTCCACAAAAGAGGAGTAGGTTCACCAAGCCTACACCTAACCTAAGCCGATCACCACGGACCTCCCAAAGATCTCTGAACAAACAGACAGCAGAATCAAATGAAAGTAAGGCTGAGTACATACTTGAAAAATGTTGATTTCAGTGCCTGTGCTGATTTTTACACAGAAAATCTACTGAATCTTGTTTTCCAAACATGTTTTTAAGGATTGTTCTGTTACCTTGAATGAATCTATGTATTCTGTTTCGGAAAAATACAGACAGCCTGTGTTTCAACTACAATTCCACTCAGCTGCAGTGTAGCAGTCCTGTAAATGACACAATGAAGCTGAATAAATGCCCCGGCAGTCCTGAGGAACATGCTGCATTTAGTGAGACTTTAAAGATAAATGTCCCTGAGGATGTCAAGGTGAGGGATTCTGTCAGGGTTACACAAATCATGTCATCTTGTCATCTAATGTTGTGAGGGAATGGTTTAACATCAATAATATTTGACTTTCAGCAAATGTCTTTCTCATAGGACCAGGATGGTGCCTTAACCACAGTAGATGATGATCTTTCTTTTACATCAAATGGTAAGAGTTAAAAGCTTTTCAGACAGTTTAATGCATCGTTTTTATTAGGTGTCTGAATCTGTAATACTTCTCTAAAGATGAAACTTCAACTGCGAGCGAAGAAATTTTGTCCGTCCTTGAGAAGCCACATGTTCTTCCCACCACACTATCAGATGAAGGTGCAACATAAAACTTTTATTAGACATCAACAATTCATAATTAAGTGCTTAACTTGGTTAACAGCAGATCAAAAAATGAAATTTTCAAAACCAAACACTTTTGCAGATGTTGCTGAAAAAGGAGGAAAGCTTAAAATGTCTCAATCTGAGACCTCTGAGAATAAAGAACAAATAACTGATTTAGATGGTTGTGATTCAGAGCTTAGTGAGTCTAAGGTCAAGGAAATCATGAATGAGGAACCCCAGAAGGAGCTGAAGATGACTATTCTATCCAGGTGCACAATGACAAATAAATAGACGTAGATAACAGAGAGGCTAGAATATGTTTCATAATGCATTTCATGTCTGGTGTCATATCTGTACAGCTGTTCAAAATCTGCTGAGGGTTCCTCAGTTTCTGCCGAGCATAGTAGTACCCCAGAGAGGCATAGGTTTTGTAAGTCCACACCAAACCTGGAACAGGCATCCCAAATCATGATCTGCCCTCAACAGATCACAGAACATCATGAAGGTGGGATAATGTTACTCTTCGGAATGTTCATGTAGATCATTAGTGTTAATTGAATTAAATTAAATTATTACTGCCAGTTTGATGGTATGTCTTTGTTTAGATTCTGTAAGTGAGATTGCTGATGAACCAGGATGTCAGAGCCCAGCTGAAGCCCTGCATTGTGAACTGGATCTAAACATAGAGAATAACTCCACAGACAATGAGTTTGTGTTACCTGAAGTGTATCTGCAGGAGCATAAACAAGCTGAGGATCTCCCGTCTCATGTTCAGTTACTTGGCCCAAAACAAACATTAGGTCCAACAGTTCCAGTGGACAACACCTCTATAGGAAACAAAGAAAAATGTAGTAGGTTTAAGACTTAACCTCACTAACCTAACTTTTCTGTGAGAACGTTTTCCCCAAAAATTCCAAGTCTTTAAATCAATGTCATATATAACTTAAAACCTTATTTATACACAAATAGAAGTGTCAATATTATTCTGTTTCTCATAGACATGGTTCTCACTGACACATTATCAGCACCACCTGAAACACAAAATCCAATTTCAGAAGAAGTTCTTGATTTATCTTTTTCTAAAGCTGCACCTGAACATCAAAGCAGCACATGGGATATGAACACGTATGTAAACCGTTCATGGTGTTTTATGGAGCTTTCATTTAAATGGATATTATTAATAAGAGATTGGTAGACAGGTTGTTCTTAATTTAAATTTTTCTTTAGGATGCTGTTTTGTGAGACTACTGCTGAAGATGTCCAAATATCAGGTAAGTTTAGTGAGGATATAAACTCCATGGGAAAGACGCAGCCTTCAAACTCGGATTCAGTGCAGCAAGACAGCATAGAAAACCTGTCAAAAACTTCTGAGGTCAGAAACTCTTGAACATCAAACTTCTGTATTTTATTTCCCCGAATAAAATAAAGCCTTTTAAACAGATAAATATTTTATGGCAGGATTGCAGTGCCCCTCTTGAAGGAAATGTTGAAGTTGGAGTGGAAACAGGTGCAACCAGTAACAATGAAATTAATACTGAACTGATATAAAAATATGTAAAATATATAAATATAAAAAATTTATACAAATATTGTCATTGCTCTTTGTTTTCATTTTGTACGGTATAAATAAGTCACTTAATATTTTTAACTTCCAAATTTCTTGTCACAGAACATCAGACAGAAGAGGAGCCCACCTTTATATTAACACTGTATGAGATTCCCACCTCTCAGCTACTCCAGGAAGCTTCCTGTGGGCAGCAGGACATGCTTCCTTACGAACTGCAGCCGGCAGAGGTCCAGATACCTCTTCCCTCCACATCAGAGGATTCCAGGTACATTTTCACTTGATGAACAGATTTGTCCATGTGGACAACATTTTTTCCACTATGATTGTTTATTTGAAACCTGATCAATGTTTTTCTTAATGACGTGTAGTAGTGCATTGCTGCACATGAAGTCCAAAGAGATTGAGAAACCATGGAGCAGTGTTTCTCAGGAGGTGGTGAATGACTCATCTGTGCCTGTATTAGAGGGTGCGGTGAAAGATGCCAATACACAACAGGAAATAAGCTTTGATGTAGGCTCTTCATTTGGGCCAATAGGAAGCCAAGAAATTCTGACATATAATGCTTCCATGGTATGACGTAGTTTATCTTTCTTGTTATTTTAATTTTTTGGCATTTATATTTTGTAGTAGTGCTCAAATACAAACGTTTTCCATTTTGGTTAAAGGCAACAGATGCTACCAGTGTTTTGAAGGTAGATGAGAAACCATCACAATCTACAGAAACTAACACTCCTCCTCAAAGGAGAAGTAGGAGAACTTTAATTTTCAGTATATTTCCTATACAACTTATGTTTAAATAAATAGCTGAAGTTCTCTCTGATCTCTTCTCAAGGCAAGATAAAGGTGAAACCAAATGTAAGGCTTTGCATGAAGGTTGGGCCCTCAAAAGCTGGCCAGTCCGAATGCGCTTCCAATCAGAAAACCACAGCCAGGGATAATTTAGCGACATTTCATGTTATAGCGCAAGTTGAGATGGAGTCCAACCAAGAAACATCTGTACAGGAAACAGTTGACATTTCATTGGTTCCTAACATCCACTCAAACTCTGAACACATTGAGAGAGGAACCCATCCTGCGCATGAGGGTTTGTCAACTGCCAATATGCCAGTCTCTGAAGATGTGAAAGAAGAGGTTCACAGCTGTTTATATACATTTATAAAGAATATACAGTTTTCTTATAGGTTTCGAAAGGTTGTTATTCAGTGTTTAATTACAGTGTTTAATTACAGGTGATGCGTTTATCAAATGTTGCTGATCTACACAGTACTGCCATTGAGGAGCCCAATGTTGTTGATGGGTGTGGGAGAGTTTTACCTTCAGTGTTGGTTGATGCATTAGGACTTGGCTCTGAGGCAATGGAAGATGAGATGAGGGTTCAAAAATGTGTGGATTCTGAAAGTGAGAAACATCTCCCAACAGTTAATGACCAAGTAAGCCAAAATCAGTTTTTATTTTAATAAAAAATTGTTACCATATCATGAACAGTTAAACAGTGTATATGACCTGACTATAACTGGTGTCCATCGAAGGAAATAACAGAAGAGCCGGACAGAGAAGCATCATGTGTGACATCAGCATCCCAAAGCGACACAGTACGCTTTAGGAGTAAGATCAATGGATTACAATCACTTATTGTAATTTTTCACAAATATGAATTTATTAAAAAATGCTGTTTTTTAAATGTTTTAACCGTTTTCTCAAGACAAGCTGCAAGTGAAGACTAAATTTGATCTGAAGATGACATGTACTGAAGATGAATCTTTAGGACAGGAGAAATGTGATATTGGGCCTAATCAATCAGCCACAACTCAGATTACATTAGAACCTCTGATAAAAGAAGAATCTGATCAAATGGAACAAGAAGATTGTTCTGATAATTTAAAGAGAGATGTAGACACAGTGCTGATCTTAACTGAAGAAGTCACAGAGACAAAGCCACAGCTTATGCCATTCACTGCTGCAAAGACATCAGTACAGTAAGACAAATCTGTCTTAAATGTCCTATAATCCTATAATAAAATAATTATATAACTGTATTATATAACTGTAGATTTTATTTTTACAGTGCTGAAATACAACTTGTGGAGGAGAAAACTGAGGATGAACATGAAAATGTCTCACACATGGTGCTACCTGACGTTATAGTGGTGGTTTCAGAAGAAAATAAAGATGAGGTTCATACAGAGAGTAAACGTTCTCTCCAGCATTATCTACTTTTGGATGAAGACCCATATGGCTGTGCTCTAAAAAACCAGCAGAGCCTCAAAACAGAGGAAGACCAGGAGAGTGAAGAGCAGGAGTGTGTTTCACACATGGTGTTGGCTGATATAATCATCCCTGACTCTGAAGAAATGAAAAATGATTTAGGCAAAGAAAGAATTACTGGTGGAGAGGAAAGTTCTCATGGAACAGAAAGATCCCAGGTTGGTTTCTAAATCCTTTTTTTCTTAGTAATTGTAGAAATGTTCATATTCTCCTGACCAATGTACATTTTGCCATAATGTGTTCTGCAGGCAATAGAGTATGCAGATGTCTCAAGACCTTTACACGCAGTGTCAGAGTCGACAAATGTGATACCATCTGTATCACCCAAGAAGGGAAACCCCATGAGGAAAAGTATATTGAATATTGTATACATTGTGTTGTTTCTCAAACCATTGCATTACTCAAAAACTTCATGAACTGAGTAGAACTTAGTAGAGCATTGCATTAGTAGGGCAAAGGTTGTGGATTTTATTCCCAGGAAATAAGAATACTGATAAAAAAAATTATATCTTTAATGCAAGCTGTATTGAATGAAACTGACAGATGTAGTGTGAGCTTGTTTTTTACTCCCCCTTTTCCTTAAGGTATGTTAAAGATGAAAATGGTGTTTCCCGAAAAAAGTGGAGAACCCACAGAAAGTGTTGAGCAATCAGAAATAGCTTTAGCAGAGTCTCCATCAACCTTAACATCAAAACAACAAGAGATTCTGACTCTCAAGAATAACAAAGAATCAAGTTTGATAGCGAATGAAAGCTCAACAAAAAATTCAACTCCTTATGAAAGTGAAGACTTGCTGTCATGCCAAGAAAGCACACAATGCAATGTCAAGGAGACTTGGTAAGAATTTAATTCTTTAATCTGTATTCTGATCATTTTATTGTTTTATCTTTTTTTTTATAATTTTATTGCATTACTTCATCCAATGTTTTGTAATTTTATCATAGTGCTGACTTACCATCCATTGGCTCAAAGGACACAGAGGCGTGTGAGGGTGTTTCCCACATGGTGCTTTCTGATGTATCGGTTCCTGCATTTGACGGAACTGTAGAGAGGAACCTTCACATGGAGAACTTATTGGTTAGCCTTCAAGACGGCCAAGGCGCTCTATCTGAAAATGCACTGGAAGTATGTGTTCTGTTTATGTGTAATGTGTTTTGATAGGTCATTAATAATTGAGTATTTCTGGTTTTGTTAAAAATTCCAGAATAGATATGAAACATTTATTAAGATTGTATCCAACTGCCACAGGACAAGGAGTCAGTTGTTGAGAGACCTTTAAATCTGTCTGTTTCTATGGAGCAAAAAATGCCTTCCTGTAGGAGAGGTTAGAGTTTCTTTTTATGTATAAAGAAATAATGTAATACAAAAATTGATTGCATAATGCATGATTGACAAATAAGACAAATGTCTTCTCTTAAATGAAGACAATTTGCAAAAAATTGCACAAACAGCTCAGCAGTCCGTGGACCCTCAAGCTGTGGAGGAATGGTCCCTCAAAAGTCACATGCTTCCCATGGACTCGAATGAGATTGAGAACTGGTGTGAAGGAGTTTCCCACATCTTGCTGTCAGATGTGTTTGTGCCCGTCTTGGAGGAAGAGAACAGCACAAACCCAAAAGTGCTGGTTGCAAGTGGACCCCATGAAGATATGGAACATGTTATTAGTCTACAAGAGTGTGAGGAGGCATCTGAGAATACAAACAAAGTATGTGTTGTTATTTTATAAGCACTTTAATGCAGTTCATATTAATTGTTTTTGTATGAACTTTCAACCTCAGTGCAGATAGCAATGCCAATATCTGTTTCATAGGTACATCAATTAGATGGCATACAAAAAACTGAGAAACCAATTGAAAAACTGCCCACGTTACAAACACAAAAATCACCAAGGCAAGGTGAGTTTGTCTATGCTGTACTCTGCATTATTTGTTTGTGTCCCTGTAATACTTTGTGCTATTAATATTTTCCTCATCTCTTTTAAAAGGTACTTTACAGATGACACTACGATCACCAGAAAGGTCCCCTAAAAGTCAGCCTTGTCTTCTCAAGTCAACCCAAGCTGTCTTAACACCCAAACAAACCACGACATCAAAAGAGAAACTCCAATCTCCAACAAAGAAACCAAAAGAAGGCTTTTGTGAATGTCGGATACAACTTGAGAGGCTATGTTTAGAGGAAATCTGCCAGCACAACTTGCAACCAAAGCATTACAGCACACCTGTCAATATCAGAACAATTTCTAGAGGGTAAGAATACTTCCATTTCATGGCAATGCAGTGATGTTTTTCAAATGATTTTTATCTTGGAAAATACAACATTCACACACTGAAAAGGCATTCATCTGTGTTCCTAGAAATGAAAGCAGGAGCACTGACTTAGAATCACATGCTGTTCAGGATTCAGCAATGCCTTCTGATTGCTGGCCAAAGGTTGTTCTTAATCGTATAAACATAAAGGGTACCGATGAGGACATCTCCACGCCTACCTCATCCCCAGCTAGAGTGTCTACAATAGCCTTACAAAAACTTGGTGATTGTCAGGTAATTTTCACGTGCCATCAGTTATAATCAAATTATTGTGCACACCATTAGACTCTATAATAGCCTAATGTTGGATAAGGTATTACAAGGTATACATTTACATTTTTAATGATATGACATCCTCTTTTGTGCAGTCACCTCTGAGCAACCCTCTTAACTCCAGTTTGGATGCTGATGAGGAGCCTGCTGGAGTTTCCCAGTTCTTCCTTGATGACATCTTTACTGAAGTTGTGGATCCTGATAGATTCTGATTTCTGATCTTTGGGTTACATTCCCACTGCTGCTACTCTAGGTCATTGCACTTGAGCAAATATCCGCTGTTCTAGAGAACTGTTCACAATTTTAATAAAAGTTTACTTAGTTATATTTAGTTTACAGAGAGAGAACTACAAACAATGGGAATTTCTGTAATGAGGCTGTTGTCATAGATATGATATATATTTGTGATGAGACATGCAGTGACAATGTACAATCCTTGCGGTTTACCCATGACTGCCTTATTTATTTCTATTTATTTAATGATAAACGTTGCTTATAATAAACAACCACCTTGGTTATGTTATTTTTAACAACAGTTTGAGTTTCAAGATCTTGTTTTGTTCAGATGCAAATATTTTTGTTTTGATGATTATTGTATGTTTCATTAATGTTTTTCAATCTGCAAGTAAAGGACCTTTTGTTGGCTGTATTATATTTTTCCAGTAAAACGGCACGTTTTAAAAATGTTTATCTAAATGTTTTAATGGTACATACAGTGTAAAGTAAATATCTTCTATAACAGCCCCCAGATTCTTTTTCAGACAATTAAGTTGCTTAACCATTGTTTTTTATATTGTGACATGGAGACTGCAATATTGCAATCCATAGATCAGCCCCCCTCCACCCCACACAAAGAGTTATTAATATATTTTCATGACATAATATAAACAAATACACATTCATCCCCTACTTTTAAAATTACATAAACCACCTTTGTTGCTATAAACCCATCAGTCTTTTCGATTGTTTCCTGGAAAATTTGCGCATGCTGTTTTCTTTCTTACTTTAGAGTTTGTCAAAAGTGAGTAGGGTTTTTTTTATCCAAAATCTAGTTTATATTTATTACTGTTCAAAAGCACCCCAGAACATTATGAGGCAGAAGGTTGTAGTTTAGTCTCATTAGAGCACAAGATCGCCAAATCTGTGCCGTATCTCCCAAGTAGTGTATTGAAAAATATCATTTTTCAGCTAGGGCTTTTCCTTGCCACTTTTCTTTTTATTTGTTTAATAGCATTCTCTGGTATTACGCTACACTGTTTAAAAAAATAAGCTCTATCTATACTCCGTAAAATAACGACTTGTAAAACCGGAATTATTGAAAATGATTTATATCCGCCAATACGTAAAAACAAACCTAAGCTCCTTGTCAAAGGGAAACGGGGCTGTTCCCTTTCTACCTATTTTCATTGGCTGAGGAGGGCGGGGCGTAAGAATGTCACCGTTAACCCTTTGCTTTCCGTACTGTACGGTGAGGTCAGTCGATTTCGTGTCCTGTGACCTGTCAGATGATGAATCATGATTCTCCATTATGTTAGACCGGTGGTGTCTCACATTAGGAGCAGGGGTGTAAATGCGTCCGTTTCTAGATTTTATCATGCGGATAAAGTGGCAACTTTGGGCTCGCAGCCCGACGTTCACTCTCCGGTCTTTCAGGTAGGCCGTAAATAAAGCCTTGAGATGTAGTACATTGAGCAACCCATATTGCTGTGAAATCTCTTATTTCTGTTCGCCTACTATGCTTGTTTGGAAGAGGCTGAGGAAATAGCTCAGATATACTACACAGACTGTTAATGTTTTATATCGCTGGACTGTGCTTAAACCAGCCTGACCGATGATCAGCAGTCTGTTAACATAAATGTGGAATAATAGTAATACAATAATTGATTCCTTATGCATTGAACGTTTTCAATTACCAAACGTACAACTTTCACATCGCAGGAGAATTACGAGCGAATGCAAGCTCTGGTGAAGGAACTGAAGGACAGAGCAGAGAAGATCAAACTTGGTGAGCAGAACAGATAACAGAGGTCTTTTGTAACAAAAGTACGAGCAGATTTTAATCTTGCACTAATGTTTACACAACATTGCCAATTTTAAAGGCGGCGGGGAAAAAGCGAGAACACTACACACATCTAGAGGAAAGCTACTGCCTCGAGAACGCATCGACACACTGTTGGATCCTGGGTAAGTAAGATACATTTTTAACACATTTAAAATATGGTACGATTTCAGACCTGGTTCTTACTAAGCATATTTTTGTCCTAGATCTCCCTTTCTGGAGTTCTCCCAGTTTGCTGGTTATCAGTTATATGGTAACGAGGAGGTCCCTGCTGGAGGCATAATCACTGGGATTGGTAGAGTCTCAGGGTGAGCGTATAGTCTCTCACTTTCTCATTACAGACTTTTTGCAGCGGTGATACTATGCAAGTGTATGGTTTATTACAGCATGTCTGTGTGCCTTCACAGGGTGGAATGTATTATAGTTGCAAATGATGCTACTGTCAAAGGTGGTACCTATTATCCAGTTACTGTAAAGAAGCACTTACGTGCCCAAGAGATTGCACAGCAAAATCATTTGCCATGCATATACCTTGGTGAGTTCTTGAGATTTTGGTTGATATAATAAAAAATAGGTTTTTTTTTTCAGTAGATATGTCACATGTTAGGACATATCAAGATTATACTCTTATGCTGTTCTTTTCTGTAGTGGATTCTGGAGGAGCCAATTTACCCAGACAGGCAGATGTGTTTCCAGACAGAGATCACTTTGGGCGCATCTTCTACAACCAGGCCCGTCTTTCCTCCGAAGGAATCGCACAGGTGTTTATGCAATAAATGTTATCAGTATTTGTTCTGTATTTGTGGAGACAGTAAGGTGCAATTGGAAAGTGAGTATCATACCCTGCTTTTTTCATCTCAATAGGAGCTGATTTACTATAGTAGTGAATGTTTCCTTTAATATTTCAGATTGCTGTTGTTATGGGCTCCTGTACAGCAGGTGGAGCCTACGTCCCTGCGATGGCTGATGAAAGCATCATAGTACGCAAACAAGGGACCATTTTTCTCGGTGGACCACCACTGGTATGTGTAAATGTCCAAGGAACATTGGCTGGTCATTAGGATACTTATGTTTTTCTGAGCAGTTCTTTCTTTGGTAAATTCTCAAAACCTTTGTGTTAATAGGTGAAAGCTGCTACAGGTGAAGAGGTGTCTGCCGAAGACCTAGGAGGTGCAGACCTTCACTGCAGGTTAGAGAAACTATCCTAACTACCTAATGTTTTTCAAATAAGCTCCTGTTTATTTGTTGATTATACCTTTTCATTATTTGTCTTTTCTCAGAAAATCTGGGGTAACCGATCATTATGCCCTGGATGACAACCACGCCCTTCATCTAGCAAGAAAAGTAGTACGAAGCTTGAACTACAACAAAAAACTTGATGTGAGTATACAATTGCTGTCTCTCTTCTCAGAAACCTTTAGTCTGATTGAGTCTGTTTGGCTGAGGTATGTGACTGGTTAAAGTTGTGTATTTTCTTGCGTTAACTTGCTGTTTGCTTAATAGGTTACTGTAGAAGCTCCAGAGGAACCTCTGTTTCCTGCTGATGAACTGTATGGTATTGTGGGGGACAACCTCAAACGCAACTTTGATGTTCGGGAGGTATTGCTCTCATTTCTATCACAAAAGAAAGCCTCTTTAAAACAGTGCCTCAATAGAGAGATGAACTTTAAAGGGTATATTTCTAATTTAGTTATTTATATAGTTCTGATGGAATCTGATTAATTTGTCTTGATTAATTTTTGTTTTCAGGTTATCAGCCGTATTGTTGATGGCAGTAAATTTGATGAGTTCAAAGCATTCTATGGAGACACACTTGTAACAGGTGCATGTTTTATCAATAACAGGTATAGTATTTTTAAATTGGTTTCTGTTCAGTCCTAAGTCTTCATGGTTATTCTGCCTTTGTCTGTTTGGTTTCAAGGTTTTGCCCGTATATTTGGCTACCCTGTTGGAATTATTGGCAATAATGGTGTTCTGTTCTCAGAATCCGCAAAGAAGGTGAAGATATCTTGATCTTTGTTTTGGGCTTTGATACTTAGCTTATCAGTGTCATTTCTTATTTTTAAACTATTGGACTAAGCTGAAGAATTAATTCACCCAAAATAATTTTGTAATAGTTCATTTTTGTTTACAGGGAACTCATTTCATTGAGCTTTGCTGTCAGAGAAACATTCCACTCCTCTTTCTTCAAAATATTACAGGTCAGCATGCATTACTTTATATATGATTATATGAATTTAATATGAAATTAATATGAATTTAAATTACTATTATGAATGTGAATTTATATGAATTTAATGTTTCTTTGGAACTGAATCACTTATCACAAAAGTATATTCTTAAAAGTATTATTTTATTTCACTTTCTTTATTCCCAGTAAGGTGGCCACTGTATTACTCTCTGACCCTTTCTTATTATCAGGCTTCATGGTTGGCAAGGAGTATGAGGCTGGAGGTATTGCTAAAGATGGAGCTAAAATGGTGACCGCTGTGGCTTGTGCCAGTGTGCCTAAGATTACTGTTATCATTGGAGGATCATATGGTGCAGGGAACTATGGCATGTGTGGAAGAGCATATAGGTATGTTTTCTCGCTGATGCACACATTTCTTTTTCTATGTTTGTTTGCTTAAAGATACTAAAAGTAGACTGAAAATGTTCAGGGCATCTAACCAATACAAGAATATAGTTCAACTGCACAGGGTAAACTGCCCCATTTATTAAAATGAACTTGTCTGCATTTCACAGCCCCAGGTTCCTGTACATGTGGCCTAACTCACGGATTTCTGTGATGGGAGGAGAGCAGGCTGCTACTGTGCTTGCCACCATAACTAAGGATCAAAAAGCAAGGGAAGGAAAGGAGGTAAAAAATAAAGAACTGACAGTACACATTCAGTAAAAATAAAATTTTACAGAATGTTTAATTTTTCAGAGAAATATATAACTGTTAATGAATGTACTGTATGTTTTCGGTTATTTTTCAGTTTACAGCAGAGCAGGAGGCTGCAATGAAGGAGCCAATAATCAAACGCTTTGAGGAGGAAGGAAATCCATATTATTCCAGTGCCAGGTAAAGTAGCCTTTGTTTAAATTACGTATCTTTTCTCATTCACTGTGGATCTAAATAAAAAATACCAATTTCCATATTACTTTCTTTGTCATGTCTTCCTGTCCCTCTTATTATACTTCTTTTAACTATCTAGATTGTGGGATGATGGCATCATTGACCCTGCCGACACTCGCCTTGTGCTGGCCTTGAGTCTGAGCGCTGCCCTGAATGCCCCCACACAGAAAACACGCTTTGGTGTCTTCAGAATGTAAATTTGGTTTTGTGAGGACTGTATGTGTAGAATTCCTTTTGGGCAGTGCATACTAACTTTATGGACTCATTCTGTGTTTTTTGTTTGTTTGTTTTTTTAGATTAACAATTAAACTTTATAAAAACCTGTCAATTAGTGTTGTGTCTCATATGCTGAACCTTTTTTTGTGATTGTTTTTAATTCCTGACATTCAGGGTGTTAAATCGTTACTTAATATTGGCAGCTGTATGAATATAAGTATTATGTAGTGCTCTGCATTTTTAAAGGTATGGGTCTTGTATGTAGTATTATGGTGTTTTCCACAAAGCCTTAGTCTTCTACAGCTGGTTAACAACTTCTCTGGAATTCAATCCACATTGTCAATTGTTTAAGGTCTGTTATTTAGTGTTAAATAAAAATTGCCTTACTGTTCAGTGCAAATGTAAGATTCAGGCAATGGGGAAATTAAAGCTGGACTGAACTAAATACAAACTCCACAAACTTAACATGCATTTATTTCGGATGATAAGCTTTTGGAGAAACGTGCCAAAACGTCGCTCTGAGTTGCTAAGCAACAGGCACTTACGACATGTCGCAGGGTTTGAGCGTCATCAGCATCTGTCGTACATAAGCGGCGCATATTGCGGTTGGACAATATTTCTCCATCTCCATTTTTAAATGTAGTATTCCGATGGCAAATGGAGAAGAAGTGATCTTTTGTCGTGGAACGGCTCAAGTGAGTGCTTAAAAACATTTAAACGAATCGACGAGATATTACTTGTAGCTGATTCCGTTTGCTAAGTGGCTAGCTTGTATTAAACGATTTATTAACAGTACATTAAACGTACAGTATTATAAGTTTGCTAGAACTTTGGTGGATTTGAGAAAGATCTAGAACACAACTTGTACCTAAATTTAGTGGTTAACTTTATTTTTCCTCTGTTCAGAGTGATGATTCTGATATTTGGGACGACACAGCTTTGATTAAAGCATACGATAAAGCAGCTGCTTCTTTCAAGGTAATGTAATTATAACCGTTTCTCTGACGACACACGATCATGCAGCATATAATACCAAACGTTTGTTTTTTCAGTATCCATGATGTTCTTTCCTAATTCTTTGTTCATCAGAGCGCATTGAAGGGAGAAAATAATGTGACACCCAGTAAGAAAGACAACCCTGGAAAGAAGAGGAAAAACAACAAACAGATCAAAAGCAGAAAAAGATGCAATGCAGAGCCTGATAAGGAGGTAGTTATAAACAGTGCCAGTGGTTAAATGTCAAACAATATAGGCTTGCATAGATGACGTGAAATGTTAAATTGTGTCATGTAGTGGCAAGTTGGGGATTCCTGTTATGCATACTGGTCTGAGGACGGCAACTTGTATGCTGCTACAATTTCCACAATTGACCGGGAGAAGGGCACCTGTGTCGTCCTTTATACTGGCTACGGTAATGAGGAGGAACAGAAGATGAGTGACCTTCTAACAGAAGGTTCAGATTTAGATGAAAGCGCTCAAAAAACAACAGATGTGCGTAATCCATGATGTGCATGATGAGTCTAAAATTATCAGTTTGTTATTTGTAAAATCTTTGTGATTATTATTATAAATATGTTTTATGTATTTTAATATTGCTGTTTTTCTGCCTAATTGCAGGTCAAAGATGTTGTGTCCTCGACAGAGGAGAGTGATAGATCGACCCCTCTTAAGTCAGGTCCTCAGAAAAACAAATCTAAAAGCAGGTCGCCCATGGGGTCTCCACCTTGGGTTCCTGGTTTCCCTCCTGGCCCCCCACTAAGACCTCATTGGCGTAAGGTAACATTCCCAAAATCAACCAAAGTACCACACTTTAGTGATGAATACTTTAGTAAAATACAGTACTGCTTAGCATACATATATTGTCTAGAACCACTGAATTAATGTTTAGTGAGTTGATTGAATGTAAGTGAGTGAGCATTCAATGTAATCACACAATCTCACCTTGACTAAATCCAGTGGTCACACAAGATGCATTTGAGGTGCATGTAAATACCAGGGGTGATTACTTATGATCAAATGAGACTTAAGAGTGTGTAAAGAGACTGCCGAATTTGATCATTTTGAATTTATATTACAAGTTACATGTTTACTAAGATGTTCTCTCTAGGCAGATGGTAGACGATCAGAAAGCCCTGGGTCTTTCCTCCCTGGATGGCCTCCCATGATTCCACCCGGTCCTCCAGTAAGAAGAATTTGTAGACTTCCTCATATCTATAAACATGTTTCTAAAATGTTTATGTCATATATATTTACATATATCCGGGTTTTGTTGGTCTTATAAAGTCTTAATTCACCCTTCTGTGAATTAAGACCTTAAACATCTTAAATCAGAGCACCAAGTCTTTAATTGTTATGGTTATGGCATTTTTTTCTTTTGTTTCCTTTAAAAGTGAAGGAAGAGCTTCATTTATGTGTCTCACAGCTTAGATTAGTTTACAATATTCATTGAACAGTGCACAGGCAATGGCGGTGCGGTCTGTCAGTCACCCGTAGAGGAACTTGACAAACATGTTAAAAAATGAAATTTGTATTTGTAAGTGTTGAAGTGTTGCTATAAAGGAGCTTTTTGTGTTCTCTCTGAACATTACATAGAGAACATATTGCCCTTATCACATTTTTTCCTTTTCTTATCTTTATCTTAAAAATGGTCTTAAAAATCTTAATCTTACCTTCATAAAACCTGCAGAAACCCTGTGTAGATATTTACTAGAATCATTTACAAACATGAAGCTCTTTAAAGAACAAGCTTTTTTGTAATGAAAATCTGTATGTAATATTGGCCCAGATGATTCCACCACCCCCTCCTCCAATGAGTCCAGACATTCTGGAGGATGATGAGACCTTGGGCAGTGTGCTGATTTCCTGGTACATGAGTGGCTATCACACAGGATATTACTTGGTATGGTTATTCATCTTGCATTTTACAAAGTTAGGCTGCATTCACTGTACCTACAACTATTATTTTGGTCTGGTTGCTTTAATCAAATGCTAAATGTCTTGTCTTATACACAGGGTTTGAAACAAGGTCGTAGAGAAGCTGCAACTAAGAAGACCTATCATAAATAAAGGCCCAGTGGTTTGTTTTCCAGTGCTGTAATTTCACAGATCACTGCTAAAGTTTGAGGAAAGCATTTACATAAAAACAGTAAATCTGTATAATTAGACTTGTCTAACTATGTCTAATGGCACTTGTATTTTATGAATTTGCTGATTTATACATTTTATCACCTCTTTTTATTTTAGGGAATGTGATAGTGATGTTTTTGTATTCTTTGTAAATAAATGAATTAAGTGAACCATTTTTCTTCCTTTATTTTATTCAGTAGTAAGTCAAATTTGTTAAACAGAATGATTAAAAAAGATAATTACTAAAAATAACAAATGTCAAATGCTGCTAACATTTGACTTACAGAACATGAAAGTGTCACACACAGCATGAAGTAATAAATAGTATACAGAAGACATAAGACAATGTCAGATTAAGCAGAATCTTTCAAAAATGAAATAAAGAAATGTCCTTAAAGTAAATGTAAAAATCAAAAAACACCATTTTAGAATTTTAACTCGGATCATTAATACATTACTAAGGAACATAGCACTTTAATATTACACTGTTTATAATAGTAGGATTGAAAAGCAGTTATACAGTTTCCTCTTTAAACAGAGTATTTTAAAAGACTTTGCCCACCATACTGTATAGGCTTTACCTGTGTAATTAATCATCACGTAATGTAAATTTTGCCAGAGAGGAGTCAACAATCTAGATATTTACATTTACATTATTTAGATTTTACTATAATATAAACAATGAATACATTTATATTAAAGTGATACAATCACAAATGAAGTAGTTCTTAATACCTCAAAAAACTGAGTTATGTTGAGTTACATTATGTAGCAAATCTCTGCCATTAGGCTCCAAAAATATCTTCATGGTATCTCTTTTCAACCTGCCAACAAAAAGCTTGATGGTGAGTTCACTAGATGCATAACCGTGTGAAGGATAAACATTTTTCAGCTTGAGAATCTTAAACAGTTTATCTAACATTTTTCCACGATTTTGAAAACTCACCTTTAACCTCTCTATATATTCTCCAGCCTCTGTGGTGGTCATTCCCATTTTGCTTGTCAGGATCTCCTGCAAAGTGCAAGCAACATCACGGGCCATGTTCATTCCACCACAGACATATAGATGACCAGTGTTCTTGTGTAGATCCTCCAGGACCTTTTCAATCAGCTGTTCTCTCAAGACATCCTGCACATACATCTGTTCCAAAACAGAACAAATGTAACATTATAGGAAGAATAGACTCAGGTAAAATCAATTTTGTGTTTAATATATCTGATATATTTAATAGATACCTTTGGTTTACCAGGCTGGCGAGAGTAAGCTGTGTTGATGTTGCTCAGAATGCCATCAAGTCTTAACTTCAGTGTTTCCATTTTATAAAGGTGATCTGATTCTGAATCACGGCATCCAAATACCAGTGTCATAGGACTACATTTCAGACCTAAAAATAAGCCATCAAATACAGCTATTAAAAAAAAGATTTTGTAGCTTTTTAAAAAATAGCATAGCTTAGTTAACATAACTAATAGATAACTGTTTTCTATAACACATCGGTATCTCACTGGTAAAGAATCTTTTCCAACTATAAGTAATCCATTCTTTTAGGTGAATTACATTAAACACCTTCAAAGTTAACACAGGTTACCTTTCTTCTTTGTGTCATGGATGCGCTGTTGCCAGAAGCTGCGGAAAGGAGCAATTCCACTCCCAGCCCCAATCAGAATAACTGGAGTGTTGTGGTCGGCTGGGAGATGGAAACCACCAGAGCTGAGAAAAACAGCAGGAAACAAAGTCAGAAAGACTATGCAGATTAAATTCATTCCCACATGCAAAATATCTTTAAATTCACAAAGCTGTTATTTTCAGTACCGATGAATAAAGCAGGGGACTGTGTGTCCTCGTTTGATGGTGTTAAGCCATGTGCTACAGGTGCCAAAATGCAGTGGGCCCTGTCCACCTAGCATAAGCAAATTAAGAACATCAATTACATTCCTTTGAACAGAACACAAGCCCCACATTTTCACACATTTGAAAATGAAAAAAACAATTGTTAAAACTTTGATTTGTGGATATGAGGCATCATACCCTGAGTGTGGTACTCGACCACAGAAACTGTGAGGTGTAACTCATTTGGATGATGGTCCAATGAGGAGCTCACAGAGTACAGACGGGGTTTGAGCAGAGGAAGTTGGCTGAGAAGGAACGCTGCTGACACTTTCAGAGAGGGAAATTCTTCAAGCACTTCCAAGAAGGTGGGCCTGTGGAAATCTTTCCATGTAGAATATTCCTGGAAATCCTAGAATGAAAGGACCATACTATAAATGTATCCATATATTAATTTGAGTATAATAAGTTAAATAAGCCTTTTATGTCAGACATTTTATATTTATTAATGAAATATTTACCATCCATACTATCAGAACTGAGACAAGAGGATCAGGCTGATGGTTGTGTTATTTACTAATTCACTTACGGATGCAAGAGCCACTAGTCGTTTCTTATCCTCTTCATGACCTGCCACTGTGGAGAGTTTGCGCAGTAGACTCTGTGAAGGTGGAGTAGTGATATCCAGGAAATATGTAAGAGCCTGAACCAAAGTGCAAGCAGGGAGACGTTCATCCATCTTCCAACTGACTTCCTCTAAAAGAAACCACAGAAAAAATCCATAAAATTAACCTTGAAGTTTTGAACAGACAGAATCATTTCCCAACTGTACTAGCTTAACAAGCTAGTAGCTTATCATCATTTAACTGTCATTAGTGATGGTTACCATGGGTAGAGTCAGAAAGGAACTCCAGGTGAAGGCTCTGGTTTGTTGGAGGGGCATCTGGGAGATGCTTCAGAATACCATCCACCAGTTCTGAAGAATTTTCTGGAAAAACACCTACATGGTCTCCAGCAGCAAAGTCCAAAGCCTCTGTATTTCCATCCATCTTCAGCTCAACCAGAATAGTGGAACGACTGAAAATAAAAATAAACAAAAATAAAACAAATAAATCAATAAATTAAAAAACAGCATGGCCAAAAGTGTGTATATGGGTTAAGTTAGAAGTAGAAGCAAACCTCGACTTAGAACTTTGCAGTTTCTGTCTTCTTTTCAGACTCATAGGAAATAGAGTTTTAGAGTGAAGAGCAGACAGTGCTGTAAAACAAAACATTTCATGAAAAATTCATTTCCTAATACATACAGATAAAACGTTGTCAAATATTTTCTGTGACAGAATCTTTGACAGTTTAACTGTTTTTTTTCTATTAAAAATAACTGAATAAATAGGGTATTAATAAGTTTCTCAGAAGAGGTGTACCTGTAACATAGTCCAGTGTGCAACTGTCATGCTGTATTCTGTATCTCTGTGGGTCCCAGCAGTCTGACTGTTGCTCAGCTGCTTTCAGCTGTGTTTTAATGTTAAACTCCTCACATGCATCCTTTAATTATAAACAGAGATATCTTTCAAACCCTGTGTGTTGCTCATTTCTGTAATGTTTTTTTTATTTGTTTAATTGTACCATGATACACAAGGGCTAAACTCTCACCCACCTTAAAGGCAATGTAAGCCCAAGCAGAGAAAGCCTCATCCTGCCCATTGAGTTCATCTCCCTCCCCAGTGGCAGTCAGACGTTTGGCCCCCAACTCAGCGAGTTTGTCATCCACAGCATGGGCAAATGCACAGAATTGTGGGTAAACTCGTGAACCAAGGCCAAACACGCTGTACCTGTAGTGAGAAGAGGATGTCAGGGCTCTTTCTTTACAACACCATATCTATAGTTGATAAATCATAGTCAAAAACTGCACAGTGTAAAACTACAAACCTGATGTTGTTTTTTAAGTTTTGCAGGCTGAAAAGTTGCTTTCTGAAGCTCTAAGGGAAAGAAAATATTCATGTAATTGAAGCTGTTTGCTATGAAACAAAATGTAGCTTTGAATTTCCACTGAAATTATTTTGATCTGAATGGCTTAGCATGTTATAATTTTTTTATAGTTATGCACATACCACTCCATTTCCAGGACTCTCTCCATTACCGAAAGTACTGGTGACCACCATCAGAAGGCTCTCTGTCTCAATCTCACTAAAGTCATAGTCTTCCATGCAAATTAGCTGTATTAGAAAACAAACAAATAACCAATTTAAAGGTTTCATAGGTTTAAATCACAGCTATTCTGCGACCCTACTACTCTATTAATATCACAAAATGTAAAGCTTTTCATAAACACAGTTTCAGATAGAGCATTTCTTACCCTGGATTCAAAGGCACTGTTGAGCATGGAGTTGAGTTTTTTGGCAAAGGTCAGTGATTTTCCTGTTTCTGTAGCATAGAGAACAGTGGCGCGCACTCTCTTAGCCATGACTGCTTTGATGAGTGTTTGAGAGAAAAACACCGCTCTGCAGAAAGGGAATTGGAGTATTTTATTACAAATGGCATTGGTAGTTGGCAGGGATGTAGTACGGTAGTTATGCTTGGGAAAGTGGCTGGTCTGTTAGTACCTTATCAGTCCTTTAAAGCTAATCTTACATCTCCTGAGTCCTTTCTTCTCATCCTTCCACTTGTATGTTAGCCATGGATCATTCTTAAAAAAACACCACAGTTTTTCATTACTTTATGTCTTGCGTTAAATCTCCAGGGAACGCATGTATTGATAAAATGTTTTCTTTTTATGTCTGTACATGGATGGATTGGGCAATATTTGTCATGTTTTTAGTATGATAATATAATATAGCAGATCATTAATGACAAAAGTTGGTACCTGGTAATAGAAAAAGGGGGAGAGGATGTAGTTGAGCATCTCCTGGTGGTACACAGGTGTAAGGGAGCCAGACATGGGTGGAACCAGCCATACCCAATCAGCTGGACAGCCTCCTCGCACAGAGACTTCTGTTTCCATGTGCTGCATAAAGGACTCGCATGCAGAATGGTGGTCTGTGATGGTGACCTTATTTTTCTGCACAGCAAAAAACAAGAGAAAACTGATAAATAATATATCTACCTTTCATGGATGTGGAAATGCTTTACAAAGTTTTCAAGGACATTGAATCAAATACAAAAACAGTGAGACTGAAAACTATGTTGAGGACCTTGAGACCTGACATGACAGATCTGAGATCTTGAGAGACATCTAAAACAATGTATATGCTTATCAATATTTGACATTTTCCCTGGTTTTACAGCTCACAAAAAGTCCGTGCAAGGACACCTTACCTGGAAGCTATGAATTACAGCAACATTGATAGACACCAGTGCCTGGTCTTTCCACAGTGAAGACAGCTTCCGTGTCTCTAGGCCCATTAGCTGGCCTACACGCTGCAGGATATAAAACAAAAAATAGTTTAAACAACCCAATGGCTTCTCCTTGGCAAAGTGCTTTTTGGTCATTTTAACAATATCCTTCATGATTTGCTAAGGTGACATGATACATTAAGAGATAACCACCTCCAAAATGTTGTAGCGCTGACTGTCACAGAAGTCCCTTACTCCAATCTCTGTACCCATGTACCAGCCATTAAAAGGACATGCTGTGAATTCTATACCACCGATTTCCATTAACATGTTTGCCACTGCAGGAACTGCATACCATTTGAGGTTTAGCTCTTTAAACCACTCATACCTAAACAATCGTGGAATATAACACTGTTAAACACTGTACCCATAAACCCAAATTATTAAAACCCTTTTTAGACTGGACTAGCATGAGAAAATTGTATTTAACTGATGTACTTTGTCATTTTAATCTTGTCCAAAATGAACTTACGTGTTTTTAAAATAAGCATTTGTCAAATACATAAATCTTAATATATATTTTTACAATGCTTCTGATTTATTTTAACACTTGTAAATTGAAAAATTGTATACTTTCTCTGTTGCCATCTGTCTGTGTTGTATTTATGTTGACATAAGCTACAATGAGCAAATACTAAACAAGGTGTTAAATAAACTTTACTGGAAACATTGACTTGATAATTTAATCTTTAAAGTAAAACACTCCCTTCATCAACCCCCTCCTGGAATGACCAATATCACTCACTGTGGATGCTCTATGGGGACCTCCAAAACCAGATCTTGTGGAATATCAAAAATTTCAGGGTCTTCTCCATTTGCCTGCAGGATAAGTGGAAGCACATCAAAGCAGCCATACTTTGGTTTCCATCCAAGCTGAATACACACCTGTAAAATAGTGAGTATTTTTCAGTAGCCATTATTTCTGTAAATTTTTTCCTAGAGGTAAAGATTTGAAAATGCCAATGATGTAATAGAGAATCAGGTATAAAAAATAAAGTGAAACAGAGGAGCAGCATTTAGCAAACAGCAAACTCTAACATGATTCTACTTTGAGGATACTATATTAGTAAACACAAATAGTTACCTGTGTAAACTCTACACTCGCTGGGTCCCCTATGACTCTACCATCCTCCATTTGATATCCAGCATACTTTACAAGCTGGCTATTCCAAACACGGAAATCATGCTTGCCGTCTGTTCTTTTGGGGAACACAGTAATGGTAGATCTGCCAAACACAAAAGGCATTTCTCAATAAATCAGAATCAGAGTCAAACCTCAGTTTTCACACTGTATAAGGTAAGCATTCACTATTTCTACCTGATCTGATCTTTAAAATTATTATTTGACTTATTAATTGACCTTTTTATTTGAATAAAACAATTAAAACAATTTATATTTTATTACACACAATAAACACACAAGCATATTTTTATGTTGATAAACATGTTTTGTACAAATGTTTCGTAGAAAGTGGTTTAGGTTCTTGCAGATAATTTATTCAAATCAGGTAAAGTAGTAATTTTAAACAATTTATAAATAGTTTACCTTATAAATATAATCCATAAACTATGAATTGTATTTATAATGTTATGTTAGACTATAGATGTTATGTGTAGAAGTTATGAATAACATTCAAAATGGTTGTTCATTCCCACAAATTTAAAACTATTACTAAAAAGAAATTATCTGATAAATGTGTCAAACAAATATAGGCAATCATTAATTCTGACTTTGTTATTGCATTGTCGTTATTAGACAATACATGATAAATTGGTCACAAAATCGGTTTAACCCATCAGTTTTAAATTTCGTGACAGAAGTGAACAAAAGTACAGCCTACCTCAAGTTACCTCCGTTGGAGGCGTACTGAAGATGAGTACACAGGGCGTGAAACATGTCTTCGGCAGTCTTGCACTGACGCGCATCGAAAACCTGCAAAGGATTTGTGTTACAATAACACAATACATGCCTGTGCGCAACATAATGTGGGTGAATAAAACCTCATACCTGTAAATTGGCCCATTGAATCCTGCCAATGCACCTCGGCGCGTTTCTCCACGCCTGTTTAGCCCCAAAAGCGAGCTCATCCGCTGTGAGTGTGTAGGACCCGGTTAGGGCGATCTCCAGTGCCACCCTGTCAACCCGAGCTTGGTGTTCAGTTGGATTCGGGCTGAGTGAAAGGTAAGAATGAGTTACTCTACTTTACCTAATCCACCGCAATGTTCGCATCAAACATTTGGTTTCTGTTTTCATGGTTTGTCTATCGTTGTAGTCTACTTTTACAAATGTTTTCCGAAAACATCTCCATCTGTCTCAACATGACTCACGCCCATAAAAACGTTCACATAACATTTTACAAACATTAATCAGGTAGTGAATATTAAGTATAAAATTAGTGCAACAGCTGAATGACACTTAAATTAATTGGAGTGTTACTTATTTACAGTTTGTTTTAAAGTTGCTCATACATTTTAAATGATTTGTAGTACTGGTCGATGAAATCCACTGCCGGGGTAAGGATATCCCCTGAGGCAGATGCGTTGCTGGATGAACCGCGTATCAGACATTTGGGATTCATTATGGAGCCCTCGCAGGTTTTTGAATTGCAGGGTGTATTCTGAAGAAGACATTTTTTAAAATGTTTATAAACGTAAGCATTAATATTTTAATAGAAGAAAATAAACAGTTCAATTTTTTATTGAATTATATGACACCATGATGTACTTTATTGTGGTAGGTTGACACACACACACACGATGTACTAGACCAAAAGTGGAGGAAAGTATAGCAAACACTATTTTTATTTTTAACATGTAGTTATTGAAATAAAAATATTACCTGAATTGCTCTTTGATGAAGTGTATCTTGGTGGGTTGAGCCATCCTTGTAGTTTCTCAGATGAACAGCGACTGGGCATCGCATTGGCCGATTGACTGACCAAAGCTAAAGTAAAAAGTCAATCTGTTAATCAAGTTGATTAGAAAAATATAAAAGGGCAAAATGAAGGGCAAAATATGATACCTTATTGGTCACCTTAGATGGCACAGTTGTATTGTCTTTCACAATACTTGAAGTTAGGACTTGTTTTCCCATCCTGTAAACATATTAGTTTTATTTATATCTATGAGAGCTACCATAATGTTTAGTTATTGTTAGTTATAATCATATTACAAAAAGAGTACATAATAAGTAAGCTTAAGAAAGAAGACAAGTTGAGAGAAACACAATACATGCATGACATTTCTCACAAAATATACCTGGATAATAAAAAGAATAAACACAAACCAAAACATTTACCTTTCTTGAAGTGTTAGATTTCTCTGTAGCTATACTCTGCAGTACTAATTCGCTATCTAGTATCTGTTTGAGCATCCATATATATAGCCAAGTTAGAATGCCATTGCACTGGGTGGACCATTGTTTTCCATGATGGGGTGTGAACTGTGGTGGAATCTACAGGCAAACCAAAAGCATGAAAAAGTTCTTAACAAAGTTATGAACTTCCTTGAATAAAAGGAAGATCTCATTAAATTACATTTCCTTCTGGCTTGCCATTTTATCGGTATTGGGAAGCGGTGATGTTTGTGTGGGGGGTGGGGGGGGGTAACTATTGCATATAATTATGCAATTGTTACACTGTATAAAGTTCTTATCTGTATAAATATCTTATCTTATGTAAGTACATTGTGGTTAACACATAATACTTAATATAAAGTGTGACCGTAAATTGTTAGCTGGATAAACAGATAAACAAATTAGACAGATTAGTTTACACAGAAATTCATCTTTATGGATCTGTCTGTTAAATATACTAATAGCTACTAATATACTAATACTGATACTAATAGCTTTTTTACATTCTAATCTTTCATTTAAAGAACCTCTTAAACTCACATTCTGTCCATTTTTAATAACATTTGGCCTGCTTGGTTGTTATTCACCTCATTCAGACCAATATAAAGATAATTAATTCATTTTTAGTTTGAATTTGATGGAATATGAATTTAAAAGAATTTTCCCAGTTGACATGTCTTGTGGTTTTATGGTCATTTTGTCAAGAGGCTGTTTATCAAGAAATCACCAAGCTCAACAGAGGAACCCCACACAACAATGCCCTTTGATAAGCTTAAACTGTGTTGCAAACAATGTTGTCTTAGATTTCCATCAGTGATACCAGGAAAGGTGTGGTGTCTCAGAAACACAGATGGGCATAGTTTTAGAAAATCTTCAACTAAATAAACTGCTTGTCACATAGCACTACCTACATTGTGTTCAAGGAAAAAGAGGGTCTTTCTTTTCCGAGCAATTGTCAGCAAAAAGAAGTGGTGGTCTGGTGGACTGGTCATCAATCTCAGGAAGTCCAACAAAATTTTAAATGGTGTTTTATTTGTTATTCATTTTTTATGAAGCTACTTTGTAACATGCCACAGTTTAAACACATGATTTGTGTAATTTTGTTGTTTTGTAGCATAAACATTATATACACATTCAATTAAATATAATTTTCAAATCAAATAAATGTTAAATTCTATGTTAAATAAATGTTAAATATTAAATTCTCAAATAAAAATTACATGACCTAAAAACACAACACTACATCAGAATGGGTAACAAGTTTATAAATTTATGTGTATTAAACAGTATGGTAATGTCAGTATGGGCTGGGTTGCAACATAATTTTTGTTTGTACTGTAGTTACTGATAAAAATATAGTTTAATACACTTTTGGTAACATTTGAGCAAATGGAATAAAATTAGTTGTTTAATTTTCTGCCATGCTATTGAAAAGGTCCAAATAATGTTAGTGTTTGGGTATATTGTTCTTGTGGGTATAAAATATTGTGTTTTACTATAACTGGCCACCTGCCCAGAGTGGTTCCCTGCCTTGGCTCCAGCACTCCCTGCGACCCCACAATCTTAAAAATAAAGGTGCTAAAAAGGGTTCTTCGAAGCAATGCCATAAGAGTTATTTTTGTTTTCCCAAAAGAGCCTTTTAATCAAAAATTCTTAAAATAACCATCTCTTTCTTGTCTTTCTATAATCAATAGAACCTTTTTCCATTATAAACCTTCTCTTATTACATTTCCATTACAGCCTTTTGTACAACAGAAAGGATCTGTGGATGTTAAAGTTTCTTTATGGTACCATACAGCCTTCCCTTAGAATCCTTCCCTTTTTTGGAGTGAAGTAGTAATAAGCGGTATGGATGATGGATGCTTTGCTATAATTAATTAAATATTACCTCAGTAGATTATCTAGAATTTATGACATTATTGTATAGTTTTATTTGTTATGTGCAGTTGAAAATAACAAGACTTCTGGTGCTATCAGGTGCTATCAAAACGATGTCATGGAACAGGAACGTCACATGGCCCAAAAAAACTTCCTTTTACGTTTTTGTAATGATGTTTTTCTTAACACCTTCAGAAATGGTTCAAGGCATTTTATGCTGGTCATTGTCTTACTGATAAAGTCATTAATAATGCCAGTGTGTTATTCTTGACCAGTTTGTCATCTAATCTGTTTGCTACTTTGGAATTACTTTATCTTAATCTTGATACCCTCTGTTTATTTAGATGCACAACCTGTAAACTGTAAAAACATTTTAAACTATAATTATGCCTATGATTACATCTTTACATAGTCAGGGACTTCCTTTAAGACTAAAAAATGTTCCACACATAAAATCACAAAGGCAGCTCCTCCCATACAAAGCAAAGGAATAGGTGAAAGATAATAGGATAGTTAAGAATCATTGTTTAAGATTAGTAATGAGTGAACAATTTGGCTTCCGATAAGCGTAAAACTTAGTTCCTTGTGTTTTTACAGTATATATACTAATAAAAGAATAGTAAACTATTTTTAACATAAAACAAAACTATTCCTATGGTCAAAATTCTGAGCCATGTAGTAATTTTGAATGCACTATAGGCCAATATTTGATGATGAGGACCAGCTTTTCAAAGTTCAGGTATCATGACTGAGGAAAGGAGCTAATAAGAATCTGAATACCCAGTCCATAGTTTAGCCCTACTGTTATTTTTCTTTTGCCTTAATATTTAAGATGAAACATCAGTTAATGAAGTAAATCATTTGAATTTGTAACACATTATTTTGAATGTGCTATATTAAGATAAAACACAAAAGAATATAAAAATCACCCTTAGCTTATCATGCCACAATGCAAAATTATAAAAAGCATTATATATAGAAACTTAAACATCTTCAGCAAACATGGCTACTGTAATCTAAGTATGCGTAAGAGCATTCAACTCAAAAAGACAATTTTTGATTTGATGACTAAAGAGAAATTGTAATAGAAATAGGCCATGTCAAGACTGAATGGAAATTACATTTTGTAAAACTATCATGCAAAAAATATTAATGTTTATTAAAAAAACATTATTATAAATAACATTATAATTAAGTATAGAAAATTAAACCAAAATGAATCTGAAGCATCTTTTGCATCTCAAACAAAAGAGTTAGAAATTAAACTTAAAAATTAAAATAAAAAAGTTAGATGGGATTAAATATGTGGAATTTCTCTCTGAGTGGCTGCTGTTTTCATACCTCCAAGTCCATTTCAAATATGTTACCCTATCATTAAAACTGACAAGCGTACAGACAGTGTATGCTGCCCTAGGCTACGCATGACAATACCCTTTATCAACATAACCAATGATACTGTAATTAAACTGATGATTTGTATTTTATGCCAGATTCATCATTATGATACAGCCAATTTAAAAAGGGTATGGTAATTGTATTTTTTAAATGTACACATATAAAACGGTTTCAATGTCAGTCTTCCTGGAGCTATTTACAGTAACTGCTGTATGCCTCTTTCAGATTGATTGTCACGCACATCTTAATTACAATAAAGCATGACATCCTTGTGTTAAACATTTACTGTCAACAACTGTAGTGGCAGGGCTTGGCCTACCATAGTATACATGCAACTATACTGGATTCTGCCTAGAAACTATTTTACCGTAAACATTATAGTGTTACTGATGATCTTCAATCATTAAAAAGTACCTTATGAGTAACATCCTCCTTCCTTATTACTGTCAGACTATTGCTGTCTGGTATGTGGATATTCATCAAGCTAATAATAGTTTGTATTTTATTTTTAGCATTATGCTTTTTACAATATCAATTTAGTACACACTTAACAAACTGTTAACACAAGTCTGGTAATTGTTCACATACTTTTCACACAGGTCATTTCTGTTAAACAGTTAACTAAATGAAAGACAGTTTAAAAATTACTTTACAGGTGTCTGGCTCACAGATGTAAGTTTTGCACATGCCTGATAATTCTGTCCTGTTAGTTGATGTGATCTGGGTAACACTTTACTATAAGGGTAAATTGGTTAACATTCTTCATATTAACTAACGCAGTCAAATAATGAACTATACTTTTACACTATTTATCAATCTTAGTTATTTTTTAACATTTCATAATACATTTTCAAAATCGGCATTAAGTTTGAAATGCACTTAAACGTTTAGGAAACACGTGTCTCAAACTCATTGTTGCATAAGATTTTCCATAAGCAATGATTTCACATTCTCTTTGCATTTGCTGTGTTGATTTAACACACCTGGACATGTTTTTCGTAACCGTCTTGTATTATAAAAGAACAAAAAAAGAATGTTCTAATTGGTAAATAGAATCAAAACCCTAATAATACACGTTTCAAAAGCAAACCCTCATTTTCAATGTCATTTGTCAACATAGTTTTATTTTCAAAAGCAATCAATCATTTGTCAACAGAGTCTGTTACATAAACTTTGTAATCATGTTTAACTAGTTCTAGTCTAACTGGATTTCTTTCCTTTTCTTTTTCATTATGACCATATAACTGAAGACTGTCAGTTCCAGTGAATTCACAATTCACAAAGGAGGCTGGATTTTAACTGGCCAGCAATTTCTAAAAATGTTTTATGGTGGTCTTCAATATTCTTCATCTCCCTGGTGCTCCTTATTTTAAGTCTTATGTGGACTGGCTGTAAAAAGAATTAAAAGTGAAGAACATCCGTGCTTCACTTGCTGTGAGCATTTCTCTATGGACAGCTAACCCTGTGAGATTCAATCGGTAGTGCCTGAATCAGATGTGTGATGTTGTTTTAATTTTTAAATAATTTCAACACAAAATAAAAACAAAATGAAACATACTCCTGTTTTATTTTGTATTCTATCAGTAAATGTGTGGTTAGTACTTTCTTTGTAATTAAATTAAAAGTGAAACTTTTACTTTCTTGTACTCCTTTAGTATGAATGGCAATGAAATTATAATGTTAAGTATATGAGGGAGACAGAGGATCGTTTAACCATTTATTAAAAACAGCAGAGGTGCACAGAAGCAGATGATAGATGGTTTGATGATATCAACATCTCTTATCTTTCTTTATCTTCTGATGATGATGATCTGAAGATGGTGGGCACACATCTATAAGCGTGACAGTGAGGAGAAAGAGTGAGAGTGATGGCAGAACGAAAAGACTACAGTGGAGATCTAGGAAGGAGTGAGGAACATGTACGGGTGTAAATCAGGTGATGAAGAGTGTTGTACTGGAGTGAGGGTGGAGCCTGGTGAGTCCATGACAAAAGTAGTCTAATAAAATATAATTGCTAATGAAGTAATGTATTTGAATATAAAATAATAAAATAATAAAAAAACTAATAAATAACAAATACCATAAATATGGTCTTCTTTTACACAAACCTTTATGTACCTTGTGAAAACTTGGAGCCTCAGTACTGGTATTTTTGTTTTATGTTTGATATTTTTTAGCTTGTAAAATTCTCTTGAGTTCTGTACTTGAGTACTTCCTTGTGTTGCATAACCACTCCATCCTTGGACCACTCCACGTGATCAATCTCCACCTTCTTGTCAGCTCAACTGAAATGTTAAAAATATAGATTTATATTTTATTTATAGGCCTATAAATAGCCTATGTATTTAAAATATTTAAATTATTTAAAACAAGTATTTAAAATAAGTAAATTGGTATATTTATTAATGAAACAATATCAAAGAAACTGTGATATTTTCTGTGATATCGTTTCATTAATAAATATACCAATTGTATATTTATTAAATATACCAATTGTGTGTGTGTATATATATAATAAATATTGAAAGCTTACAGCCATTCTTATCTGTAGGTGAAATATTAAGAGCTGATCCTCATTTCAAACACTAGATGGCAATGTGTAGTGTTAATGTTGTTCACTCAGGTGATCTCACGCTTTCCTTGCTTTTAAAGTTGAGGACAAATCTATGCTCCATTTATTTTCAGAGCCATCATACACTTTGCAACAAAGAGGGGTAAATAACTGTACAAAGGAACTAGATGTTGAATCGCATAAAGTTCTAAGTATACAGACAGAAAATTAACCAGTTGTCAGCTTTTGAAGCTATCACCTAATGCAAATTCATATGTACAAAAGACAGCTTAAGTTTGTGAGAATTTTAGGACTTTCCAGGAAAGATTAATGCAGTGATGTCATAGTTCTCTTAAACTTAATCACTGTATATGGATGCATAAGAGCACATACAGAAACAAACTTCTGAAACAGTAATTAGCAAAACTACTGATGCCTGAGATTCTCTGACATGAACAAATAAAACAGTACTTCATAATATTTTTGACACAGTTGCCCATGATGCAGAATTTACGTGTTCTTATAAACACTTTAAAATAACTTTTCAACTAAAACATACATAACACATTCATAATCTCCACATTCATCACTTTTCTGTGTGCAAATTCCACCTCTGTAGGCTACATACCTTCTTTCTGCACAGCTGCACAATTTAGTGACACAGATGACCACAACTGGTTTCTTCCTGTCAAAGTCTTCACATGGAAGGAGTTTGTTTAATCTGGGCCAACTTTATTAACCAATGCTAAATCACATTTAAAAAATTACAAATTTTTGTATTTTTGATCATTCTTGTCGATCTGATTTTACAATGTTACTTACCTATACCATAAACCTTTCAGAAAGAGTTAAAGGCCAAACTTGTGTAGCTGCTATACAGCGTATACACCGAGAGAGGTCGCTGATTAACACTGATCGCTGAAAATTCATTCAGCTGTTAGGTGTTGTTGGTCACGATTAGAAGAGGGCAGTCGTGTTGCTGTTTGCGATCCTCCTTTATGAAGCTTTTATGTTTTTTAAACGGACCATAACGGGAGGGACGTCTGCTCATCTGATTTACATGAAAGTGACTCTGACAACGTGTTTCAACGTGTTTCCAAACAAAACTGCTGCTCAGAGAGGGGCTCAGGTCTATGAGAATAAACAGCGCTGTTCAGAAGTTAAGGATCAACTTTAAAGTCTCTAATGTTTTGCCGAAATCAGACGGCGAGAGCCACTATCGCTCGGGGCTCCGCACTGGAGATGGAGATACGCAGAGGAAAGTTCAGGCAAAGCGTTTTCATGGAAACCCCGCAGGTAAATAAAAGCTCTATAGATTTCTGCTATAGAGACTAAACTTGATAAATGATAAATTAAAAAATGCTAAATAATAATATACATATATAAGCAATAATATACGAATAATAAATAATACATACTCAATAATAAAAAATAAACAAACTAGAATAAATAAATAAATAGCTTAATGACTTGGTTAAAAAAATACAATTTAAATACAAATAATAAATTTAGCCCTGCATTTATTTTTTGTTTGCCTTTAGTCGTTATTGATCTGTATTTATTTTAAACATTGTTTTTTATTCTTTAATTTTTTTAATCATTGCTTGTTTGGTCCTCTATACAGTGTGTTCATGAGGACAGCTGACTGTAGGAATGTCATGGTTGTATAGCCCTCTGTTATTGTCACTGTGTTATTACTAAAATTCTTTAGACATTGTCTTAACTCATGGTTTTACATTTAAAAAATGGTATATAGTCATTAAAAGGTAAATGCCAGACCCAGTAGATTATGATGCATTAAATCAACTAAATAGATTTGATCAACAATTAAAAAAGATTGTGGGTGTAGGCTATGAGACTAGTATGTCCACAGGCCACTATTTTGTGGGGGTTAAAGATACATAACAAATTGTATAATTGAGACATCACGTTATCAAACACTGCATTAAATCCATGCACCCACTATAGGAAGAGGGCTGTATAGCATCTGTAAGTGATTATCCTGGAGTGGGCTGAGTTAAAAGAAGAACTCTGTCTAACCCCTAATTATTTTTTATAAGCAGCCTGCTGTGGTGAGATGGAAAGAGGCTCATTCAGAGTGTGGCTGTTGGATGCTATGAGCCCCAATTGCTGCTTAGCGCTGCCTTGAGTTCATTGTTTGGTTTAGGACTATAGTCTTCATCCTGCTGTGTAGCTTGCTGACTAGAAGAATGTTTACAATTTGGCAGAAGTATTTGTTGAGCAGGAGGATTTATATTCCCGTCAAAAATTCGCACTGGTTCTGAGTCTCAGGAATCCTAAACCAGGGGCAGACTGGACCTTGTCCTGGTTGAGAGGTAATCAGTAAAACCAACTCTACTGTGGCCCAGCTTTTGGATCATTGGTTGTTTGTAGTCCCATCTCAGCCCATACTTAAGATGTTTACCAGTTCATTTAGCCATTGCACAAATACTGTCAGTTTTAGTAGATAAGGTTTGACAGCTAGTGATGTACTGGCCCTTTGTTGACTACCTTAAAATTAAAATATTTTTCTTAAGGTTCTTGATTTTGAGCCAAAGTTAGATTTTGCACGTCTTTTTTACGACTTTGGCTTACTGCTTCTGTCGGTATCACCCAGGGCATAATAAAGGGGGCATAAA
Source organism: Chromobotia macracanthus (assembly GCA_036877525.1). Taxonomy (NCBI): domain Eukaryota; kingdom Metazoa; phylum Chordata; class Actinopteri; order Cypriniformes; family Botiidae; genus Chromobotia; species Chromobotia macracanthus. The sequence goes on from JAZGTH010000058.1 coordinate 859,881, forward strand.
AAAGGGCATAAATTACATACATTTTAGGCAAAAATCTTTAGTAATATTATAATTTCACCTCAGGTAACAAAACAAAATATTAACAAAAACCATGTCATGACCTCTTTAAAGAGTTTTTTGACTTCAACATTGTATAAAATGGGTGAACTAATGAAACTTTGTAATGTTGTGTATCAGGACTGCAGTGTCCATGTGAGAATAAGGTAAAAACAAAGCAATTAGACTTGTAGGTGAAGGAAAGAAATATGACTGGATCAGCTAAAAGAACTTAAATACAGTGATGGGAAAAAGTTTCTCACCCTCACAGACTTTGAGTAATGCTTGTGGATTTTGTCTTTAATTCCATGTCTGCTTGGAAACAGACAAACAGGTTTACATTATAGCTGAAGTTCAAATCCTTTACTTATTAAAACAATAATTTACCCTTTTTATAATTTACCCTCAATATTTTTACATTTTTTAAAAAAGTGATAGTGTTTCAGGATTTACTTTTACATTTTTGAATGTGTTAAATAATATTTGTTTATGATATTTTAATATACCAATATACCAAGACCATTATTTTCTCCCATACATGAATGTTTCAGCAGGCGTGTCAGTCTCTTTGCAGACTTTGCAGTCTCTTTGTCTTTGACATTCATTTCTCCTAGTCGTGTTTGGCTTTCAGATAAACATTCATGTTTTAGCTCTCATTATTTGTCTTGTCTTATGCTGTGTCATCCCAGTTGTTGTCTAAATGATCTGCAGTGACACTGTTGTTGTGCTGAGTAAATATAGTATCCCAAAAATGCACTCAAAGCATGGGATATTCAATGTCACGCACAATTTTTGGATTTGGCTTGATTGCGTACATTGTTCTGGTTTGCCTTTTATTCTTTTTAAAACACTGTCCTTGAAACCACACTGTTTGCCTGCTGAGGGATCCTGCCACATATAGATTTTCCTGAAGGAAGTTAAAAGTGATGTAGGCTACACAGCACTAGGGCAGACAGACACACCCTTCCACCCACACTGCTTGCTGCTTTTCTAACAGAATTCTGCAAAATACACTCAGTCTTGGATTGTTCTTGATAATTGCTCAGTATTACTGTAAGCAATTTGCAGTACCTGAAACAAAGTTTCCATGTATTTTGGTTTCCTTGGACATGCGTTATGCACATGGACATGCGTTATGCACACAAAGTCTGGTTGTTTGCACAGACAAAATTGCTGTTTTTTCCAGCCTGTTTATGTATGTTTATGGTTCTGTTTTCTCCATTGACAGGCTCTCCAGAGTATTTACTTTAAGCACTTATCCATATACTCTGAAACCTCCGTAGACATACCAGCTGTAATGTCAGTGTTTTAGGCTCAAGGTTCTAAAATTATTATTATCATTATTATTATTATCAACTTACACATTTGGGTTCCTAAGGATTTGTAAGGTCATATATTTGACTCATTTAGTTCCTACTGCCATGTTAAGAGTGAGGGAGTATGCATGCCATAATCTAAGGAGCTGATATTTGGAAGAAATTAAAAAAACTTCCCCTTAGGCATATTAGAAGAACCAGCAAGTCTCAGAGAACAATAGGGAATCTTTCAGCACTGGGGCCCAAGGTTCTCCTTGTCCCTGGCAATTTGCCCTGTAAAGAGGAACCAGAGAGGAGGATAATCATCCACACTCTGATGTAATAGAAGCCTCGCTCATTTTATTTAGTATGCCAGGCACTCTTGAACTTTGAAAGCTGAAGAGAGGTGTGTTGAGTGTTGTTTGAACTGTGGATGTAAAAGTTAGAGGATGTTTCAGTAGCAAAAGCTTTTAGAGGAGGATTCTTTTATCTTCATTGTTTGTTTTGCTTAGAATTGTTTGAACAAAACCCAGAACCCAAGAAGCATTTGCCATAAACTTCTAGTAATGAGAACAACATCCTGTGATTGTGCCGTGCACAAGGAATTAATAGAAACCACATGGGAGAGTGATTGAAAAAAAAATCTACAAAACAATCCAGTTAATAATTACTGACTGAAAAAATGTTATCGAAACATATGCAGTTCTTAGAGAAAGTCCATAGTCTGTTTGAGATGTGCATATGTTTCTGTGTATCAAAACAAGGACATACAGAAAAATATTATGTGGAATTACATATGAACAGGTGGCATGACTATGTTGCATTGTGCGAAAAATGCAGCAGTTACAGATCAAATTGCTTACTAATTACTTATTATGTATCAACGCAAGAGTGCAGAAGTACTTAAAAGTGCATATCTGTTCCACACAGTGAATGTTGGAAATGGACACTGCATTGCTGATAACATCCTTCAATATTGGCATGTTTCCTTCCTATAAATGAATAGAGGCTAAGATGTTTACAACAGCAGGATGTCAAATATTTCAGGATTAGAATCTTGAGCTCAAGGACATCAAGATGGCAACTCTTATCTTATCTGACCTGTGCATGGCCGACATGGACATTATTCATACCAATGAACGTGGAGTTTATCTCTGTTAGGCATCTCTGGTGTTCTTGTCTTGCATCATGACCAAAGTGGTTATTGCTGTACTGTTATCTTAGTGGGATTATTTGCTCTTTTTCTATAGTGTTTGGTTTAATTCTGTTTTATATTTTATAGTGCATTTAACAATATTGTTTTACTACAGCTTTCAAAAACAGTGCCTTGTACATTGCCAGTGAACTAGTCAAAGGTGACAATGTTACTGAAACACCCTAAGATAACAGCAGACAAGACTTTCAGTTGTACAACCGCAATATTGAACTCTATTTCTCTTCCATTCATTTTTCTATGAATGCTCCATCCCCTCCCCCCATACTACCTCTATTTTTTAAAGTTTTTTGACTTTTGTAAGTATATAAATGTATATTCACTGAATGTTGTAATGTTTGTTATTAACAGGGCCGGGCGATATGTTTTGTTTTCAGACACTACTAGACAAATGCCATAATTTGGTGTGCAAAAAGACCATCCATTCTATATTGATTATATATCAACTGTCTAAATTTAAAAAGAAATTGAGATGTTAAATCTAAGGTAAATCTCAGGTATATCGCTCAGCCCTAGTTATTAACAAACATTACATTGTGTTACCTGGACAAATGTTGGACAACTTGATTTTATTCTTCAAGTCTTTCCAAACATACACTCAGACAGGTACACGTGTGAGCTGACTAATGCTGAAATCACTCCCATATGTCTAATCTTCAGCAGCAGTCATAAATAAAACTTCTCATAGGAATATTTCAGGAATAATCCCAGAGATCCTGGATTTAGCTTTCTCTTTTACCAAAATTGATGGGTTAACATTCTTTGCTTAAAGGCATAGTTTCATTATCTAAATTACTATGTCGTAAAAGAATTTTTAACCTTGCTGTTTTGAGAGGGCTGAATGTTTGTCTTTTAGCTTGAAGGAACATCTTCCAGACAGAGAGGAATGAGACTATGAGTTATGAGTTCTGTTAATGTCATTTACCGTCCTTCAGTCAGCTGCATATAGTTCAGCTTGAGGGATTTGATCATGCGTACCTGTGTCTGTCTGAAAAAGGAAGTGACTCACACACAGTGTGTCTTACACAATATGTCTTCCACAGTGACATGCCCCCACGTAATCCTGCTCTGAACTTATCACTGAGTTGCTTATCACAGTAGGTACATGCATTCGTGCTATACAACACTCTTAAACATTTGTGTCAAACTATCAAATGAGACAGTGTTAAATTGAACTTAATTTCACAAATACAACTATTAAACTAAAAGAAAACAATCAGGTCAAAAACAATAAAGAACAATAGCATTTCATTTTTTTGTTTCAAAAAAGAGGACATGAATTAAAATGAATCTCTGTTATCTGAATTGTGAATGAGATTACCCAGTGCAGCATAGGAGAGTGAGGACAGCGCACACGATTATTGCCTTAGTTCACTCTGCTTAGTTCACTCTGCTGTAAAGCTGTGGCCGCAAATAAAATGTGATGTAAAATACAGCAATGTAGCATTTTGTCATGCTAAACTGCTTCTCGTTACTGGGAAAACCACAGTATTTTAAAAACAACAGAAATACTGTCTTGCTACTAAAATTATATCTAAGATAGCACTATTGCTGCTTTTAGTTAGTTATTCTGCCACACTGTCTGTGTGTGTCTTTGTGGACCTTAATGTTCATTCTGAATGTTCACACAGCTAAATTCCCATGCACTTACTGTACAAGTGTGTTTGAATCTAGGAAATGTAGCGTACACAGTGAAACTGTAAACAGTTTGAAAGTCTTAGCTTTCATTGAGTTTCAATGGAATCTACAGTTTTGCCTCATTCTCATTCAGCTTTCTATTTATCCATGAGATTTGGTCTCACTATGTGCCAAAGGAGCCTAGCATTGTTCACACACAGATGACCGGGTTGTTTTCTTAAAGCGATGACGTCCACAGCTGTCTCACACAGGCACTGTACGTAATTCCTGGTCACGGTCCAAGCCATTACATACCTGGATCTGTGAGAGTGAATCACAGTTGTTTCTTAGTCATTCTAAAATGACTCCATACTTTAACATCTGTGCAAAACACTTTTTTGTATAGACTCGGGTTGCTATGTTACCCATTCTTATTGTCATAGGGCATTTGTTGATAATGTGCTAACATGCTTGGTTGTGCTTAGTTTTCTGTGGACACAAGACTCCATGAACTAATTCCCTCACAGTGCCCTCTGTTTTAGCCCTCCATTGATAAAAATAACATTAATTCCTACAGGCTATCCTTCACTCTGATCTGATGAACTTTTAATACTGTCCCCCTAAGCCAGTATTTGGATATTTTTAGTTTCCAAAGACAAGATTAAAATGTCTGTGTTTTGTAGTACTGTTTGCTTTTCCATGACCCTTAGTGGTAATCTGTCTGTCAGTGGCATTTCAAGACTGAATTGTGGTAGGGGAAGTTCAACCCTTAATTTACTCTGTCAACTTCTAAGTTAGCAGGGGGTTGGTTTGTGTGGCTACACGCTTTATACATTTCTGGTATTTGTTAACGTTTAATAACCAGCTTTGAACGTCGATTGTTTGTCTGCAGGGCCCTGTAAAATCTCTGATATCACAATGGAACAAATAACATTAACAGTTGCTTGTGCTTAGTTGCTTGTGCTTTGGATAAAAGTGTCTGCAAAATACATAAAAGTCTGCTGCATGAAACAAACTTAAACAAGTACTAATCATTAATACTAATAATAGAAAAAGTAGAATATACAGTTCTGCTCTTGAATATCCATATTGTTGCAACTGAGTACTTCAAAACTCTAAGTGTCTTTAGAAGATTTTATTTTGCTTTACAACCTGATAAATTTTAACAAATCTAGTTATTAGCTCTCCTCACAGTGCTTGTAATTACCTGCCTGAAATGTTTTAACACCATTTTATTTCCATGTGAACCTCGTCTCTTAAAAATTGTGATGCAGTTGGACAGTCTGATTAGAACTTGTAACTTGTGTAATTAAGATTTATTAATACTTCTTGGTTCAATTTTAAAATTCCCTCTCATGAGCTACCAAGTCCTCTTCAAAGAGGACTCTACTAGCTTTCAATCGGAAAAATTACTCATATCTTGCTTTTGATCTGTGAGACATGATTTTGCCTCATCATTTGTGTGGGAGTCTGAGTGATGATGTCAGAGGAAGTGGACTGAATTTTACAATGTTACAATGCAAAAGGTGCAAAATGAATGTAGCTTTTTGTGTCCTGCCGACTCATCTTGGATGAATGTTCATTAACTTGAGAGGGAGCTGACTAGACCACTGACCAAGTAATATGTATCTATCTATCCCTCTGGGGTTTGATGGTTAGTGGATGAGAAACTAATACACTGAGGTTACATTAAAGTGTATTAAAGTGAACCTCTACCAGTGTTCACTTTGTGAAGTCTTTCTGTTTTGTTAACCATGTTTACAAACCATGTTTCCATGTTTTAACCATGTTTAAAAGACCTGATCTGTTACATTTTTACAAGTTAAAATACAACCCCAAATCAGAAAAAGTTGGGACAGTATGGAAAACACAAATAAAAAAAGAAAGTAGTGATTTCTAAATTTACTTTCTTTAAACGTCTTTTAAGTGATGTGAAAAGGAATGACAACGTTACAAAGTGGTAAATGCTTTACTGTTTCAACTTTTTTTAAATGTGTTGCAAGAACCAAAATAGGAATTTTGTTTTTTTGAAGAAAAAACAATAAAAATCATGAGGAACACGTTAAATAATGTGCTGTTGTATTGTCTGCAATGAAATACAAGTCAAAGTAAATTTAGAAATCACTACTTTTTTTGTTTTTTCCACACTGTCCCAACTTTTTCTGATTTGGGGTTGTAGTAAATTCAATTAAAAATAAATTAATAAAATACAAATGCAGAACATTTATTTTCTTATCCATCTGTCTATTCCAAAGTTTCTACATGTTCTTTCCTTGTTTACCTTTTGAGAACAATTTTACCTCCACTTTTATATAATGTTATATAACATATAATACAGTGAGCCAAGGGGTGCTGGTAGGCATTCCATGTAGGCTCACATGGAATCTGTTCCTGCAAAACTCTGTAGAAAACTAACAGTAAGAGTGTTGTGCTCCTAGCTCAACTAATACTTATACCATTCTTGTATCCACAGAATTCCACAGATGTTTCCTAAAATCAGCGCATAAAACATGAAAGAATTCTGCAGATTTGATGTGGGCCTAGTGGTAAGGCTGACAGTTGAACTGTTAGGATAGTTATTCTGTTCATAGTTATGCCCATGGACAACAGTGCCCAACAAGTTGTTTTGACGTGATAGTTTACTGTTAACAGAAGTTAGAATGATTTTTTTTTTCTGATGTGATCTGTCATGTGTCTGTGGTTTTTCTGGACGGCTGTTTTTCTCTCACTGGAAAGAAAACCTCACTAAATAAAAGCATAAAACACTGGAGCCCTAGTTTCCGCAGCTGTAGCATCATGGCTTTTTTTTCACACTTTTTCTCCCAAAATCTTGCGGTTGTTTTTATTACATTTTTGGTTAGCTCATGCATTAGTCAAAATTAAGCAGAGACGTATGAGGTTATTCTTGGTTTGCATTTAAAGTTCAGCCATTGCACTAAAGAATGTTGTTTCCTCAGGCAGGAATGCCCATAAGAGGGAGACATTGTGCAATACAATCTCCTCAGTAAAAAGAAACAAGCCTGTGCTTTCCTCACCAAAGCAAAACAGTAAAAGTCAAGGGCGTATCAGCTGTAAGAACCGCACATTGATTCTGTTGACAACTTCTCCCCGACACGTTGTGGTTCAGTCATATTAAATGGCACAACAAGCCCTTTTTCGGGTCATATAGATGAATGTGGCATCTTTCAGTGCAATAAATAAACATTAATTTCATTTTATGTAGTGTTTAAATGGGGTCAGTATGTCTAATCATTTTAATTTTATTAATGGGCTGTCCAATAGATGGATTTTAGGATTTATATTGTTATTTGTCTCTGTGTGTGTGTGTGAGAGAGAGAAAGAGAGAGAATTGATTTGTAGGCTCTTGGGATGAGGGCCAGATCACATGGGTTACAGCTGGCGGTCTCTCTGGGAACTCTGAGCCGATGGAAGCTCACTATCTGCCGACATGTGGAGCATATTAGCATGGTGACACTGGTAACAGACTCACTGCAAACAGGAAGTTCTAGAAGTCCCAAAAGACCTAAACCTCGGGTATGAACTCAGGGAGCTGACCTTACAAAGGAGTTCTCACGCATCTTTCTGGAAAAATGCAGTGGTGAAGTTACCACAGAGTGACATCAGTGTGTTTATTTGCTCATCCCATATGTTTTAGTTTATACCATTTTAACATATATAAGTAATGGAGGAAGGACCTGCTATATTTTGAATATATTGCTACTAAGGGTCTTGACAATATAAAACGACAGCCTGGTCTCCATCTTTAAATTTTACAATTTGTGCATCATTTTGTAAGAACCATGGTGTTTATGGTTTATGGTTTAGTATTTAATTAAGAGTACACCATTCTCTTGATGTAAGGTCTTTGTGTATGTATTTACAGTGTATGGGCCACATCTTCTGTTTCTTGTGGGCTGGATTCACAGATGGGGCTGAGTAGCAGCTGAGGCTCTTTGTAGTGGTTAGCAGCTCTTCAGAGTCTTGCCCTTCCTTGTCTGTTTGTTTCACAGATATGCTTTGACTGAACTTCAGCCCAGATTAATTCAATACAGCTGCCATTATGCTACACAATGTGCAATATTTTGAATTAACTGGTATTTTTATTCACTTACAAACATGCTCATAAAACGTCTGCACATTTTTTAAACACTTTTCGAACTGATTTTTTGAAAGAAGTAGTAGGAGCTAGTAGTACTACATTCTTATTGGTAGCTGAGAACATGATAAAGTCTTCCAGCTGTTGTATTTCTGCAGATTTACAAAACTTTATGCACAGTTCTGTCTGCAGATTCCATGTGGGTCTGCTTTATTAGTGTGTCTTATAGAGGAACTCTTGACTTTTCTATGTAGCTTAGCATTTACCAAACCTTTCAATCATTTAACCACAGAACTTAGAAAAGTGTCTCAAAAATGAACCCATACCACCATAATATAAATTCTCCTCTGTGGTCTTAAAAAACCTCTCCTGTCAAAATACTTCCTTTCACTAGATTTAAGTGTACAGCAAACCTGAAGTGTTGTGGTAACTTCAGTATGGCATTTCCTTACTCCACCCAGTAACATTCCTTGTTCTTGCCACCTAAGCAGTTGCAGCTTTATCACACCAGCCACCCAACCAAGAAGCCATGCTGTACTCTTATTCTTGATTGGGAAAGGGAAATGTCCCACAACGCTTTGCTACATCCGTAAAGGAACAAAGGCTTTTCAAAGCATTAAGGCTACTTTCCAGTTCACACCCTGTTTGTAAAGATGGAACCTGAATGTTTGAGATGTATACATCATCTATAGATGTGCCAACCCATCCTGACCTAAAACACAAAAATATCCTGTTATGTAACACCATTTGCATGGTAAATTTCTGAGGGTTAAAATATTTGGAGAAAAACAGGAAAAGTAGTTACACAAACCACTTATGTCTAAAAGCTCTCATCCATTGTTGTATACCAAATATATATTGTGTTTGATAACTTTCAAATGCTTGCTTGTCATAGCTGTGTGCCACTTGTGGTAGGCTTTCTGTGGTGACTTTGTGCTTGTGTAATGGCTAATTTGCTACAACATACTACAAGGATGGCAAGACATGTTTAACTGAGGAGACCACTCTCTCACAGACTTCAATTTGTGTAACAGCTGTTTAGAACTGTTGTGTACCCTCAAGGGCTATAGATTTTTGTGGTTTGTAAGCCTTATTGTTGATCATTGTGTTTAAATGCGTGGTGCATTGTGGTTAGGGTTAGGGTTAGTTAAAGGTAATTATCCCCTTTCCTTGCTATTGACTGTGCTAATCTGGAACAGATTATTTATGCTAAATTTTCCCATTTGCTGTTGCTGTTCATATACTTGATTGACCTGCAAGTCTTTACACATTAGTTCGTCTTTTTGAAGAAATTTATTCTATCACTGATAAAGAACAACATTTATGGATACAAATGATATAATGTTGTAACTTGTTTAGTTCCCTATAATACTATGTGCACTTTTCTACAGACATTACAACAAGAATGCAAATATTCTCAGCCACATATGGTAGATTGAATTTCACAGATTCAAGACCCCTGTGTCTGCTTTGTTTTCACAAACACTGAATTCCACCCTTTTGGAGCACACATTATGTAGTCTGTTTTTCTTTATATCTCCTAAGACCTAAGGAAAATAAAAATCATGTTTTGTTTTTTTTTCCATTTTGTGCCCATGTCAGTTGTAAGACACTGGGGTGAGAAGATTTGTGGCTTTGTGCATAGTTCATCTGTATCCAGTGTTGCCTCCAACATTGAATTAAATGTTCTGACATTGTTCATTTTCACTAGGGACCCATCAGGGTCACAGAAACTTGTATAGATTTGTAGGTGTAGCCTATGATGCATATATTTTGGCTGTCATGGTCTGCTTCACCACAGGCTACTTTCTCTCCGTGTGAGACTCAACAACATTCCTGGCATTCAGAAGAGATTCATGTGCTAAAAATGATTGTGAATTAAATGTTGATAAGAAAAATGATTTATGAAGTAATGTTGTTGTGCAAAGAAAGAAAGTAAAAAGAAAGCAATTTTTCAATCCAGTTATGTTCCAATCCAGAAAGAAAGTTTTTTGAAAAATAATTAAAAAATACATTTTACACTATAAAAACTTGGTTGTTCACGTGCATTGATTTTAAATAATGTCTATAATAAGCCAAGGCCTTTGACCACTCTAAAATTGAAACCTGGTATTTTAAATAATTTAGTTTATATTAAAGATTGATACTGTGCTAGCACATAAACCGTCTTATGAAATATGAAATAAATTGCAAAAAAATGTATTTTGCGACATGACAGGTAAAATGTTCGGTTTACCACCACTTAACAATTAAAATGGTGAGTTGTCTTGCATTGAAAGCTAAACTATACTGTTAAATGTCTTGATGAGGAAACAATTAACCATTCTGCAGTCATTCACACAAAGCATTCTTATTGTAGAGGGGACAGACGGACCTTTTGTTTCCTGTAGTTAACGTTCGTATATTGCAGCGGAGGCAGCATGACGCCACATGATCTGAAGTCTTTTACATTGGGTGCATAATGTTATCACGGCTTCTTAGATTCTGGCTTATTGTGTAAACTCAGAAACCTAACCATATATATTTTTTTTGAATACAGTCTTTATGGGTGAAAATGCCTATGAGCTTAGCTGGTATTGGGCTATTTGTTTATCTGTTTATCTACTGGCGTCTTAGTCCGGTAGTTTGTGTTGTGAACTGAATGGTGAATGAACCTCCAGTGCAAATGCAATACAGTCAGTTCACTGCGATGCACTTTTGTGGAAAGGTCCTGCAGGAGCACGCAGGCACGCTCATATCAGCATAGAGGGACACAAAGAAAGAAACTGCAAGTAAACAAAGCGTTAAAGAGAAGGTGATTTGTGGGGGTTTGAAAAGTCTTTGTCTTTCATGTGGAGTAAAGAGCGTTAATTTACTGGCTTGATCCTGTATTGTTGAAGGGAGACGTGGAGAAGCGCGGTCGCTCACGACAGCTGGAAGAGTCTAAGGAGCGACTGTTTAATTGTTTATTTAGAAGAGCATTTTTATCACCAGTGTTTCTTTTTTTCAAGTCTTTATTTTAGATGTTTTACTTCCTATTCGTAGATTCCTGATTCCTGCTTAAGAGCTTTTTCTGGGGACACCCGACGTGAAAACTGATGTTCTTTAACACGCGGTGGACTAGATACGATTTTTTTTAGTCTAGATCGTTTGATTCTTATACCCGTCAACTTCCAGTCTTCGATAATGTTTCTCAACTCGCAAAACAGATTAATAGTTTGAAGGGGAGGAGGAAGTGCAGTCGGAGAGTGAACTTTAAATCAGGAGCTGACATTTCTCTTGAATGATGCCCATAGACAGACTCGCAGACATGGAGGAGAAACTTCGCATTTTGGAGGATCTAAATATGATATACATACGTCAGATCGCCCTGAGTTTGAAGGTAAAGATGTTTTATATAAAATATGTCTCTTGAACTTTAGAATATTTACTAAAGCCTTAAAGTTCTGTGAAATAAATGCAAATGCTGTCATGTAAAATACTCCTCTGTATGAGAGATCTCTGTGGTCATTTCCTGACATTTACAGTGGCCAGTTGTGAGCAACCCGCAGTCTAACTAAACTCTTTGAGAGTCATATATGTTTAATATAATTTATTGTACTTTCATAAACAATATCTTTGATAGAAAATGCTGTTATCCTTAAAACAGAGCAACTATTTCTTCAGTGGTCCTGGGATGAAAGTGTGCGTTTGTGTTTAAGACCTGTGCTCCTACTTTGTGATTTTGTTTGTTCTGTGCTTGGACTAATAAATACCAATAGGAAAATCCCTACAAATTAAACAAGCTTTAAATTAAACACCTCCACAGAGACATCAGTTGGAAGACTTTATCGTTGGAAACAATTGCTCATTTGGTGATATTATCAGTGTGAACATAATGATACCTTGTTTTGCAACTCAGGCTATGAGCAGTACAAAAAAACCACTGTGCCATCAGCAGCGCTATACGGCATATACGCCTCATTCCTGATTTACTAAGTAGGCAATGGTTCATGGTGTAAATTTGTGATTTATTAATAGCAGCAGGAGGGATGCGACAAACTATATGGGGAATATCAAAGTACATATCGAATGGCGTAGTTTAACCTGCTCTGGTTAAGAAGTGAAATTCACCTCTTTTTGTCTGGCAGCTGTTGTGCATTAATGCTCAGTATTTCACTGAATGACAGTCACTATTTCAACACTGCTTCAGCTCATCGCACAGCTGCATGGGTGACAAAACTGGCCTCTAACCTTGTCTCACAGCCCATTCTGAGATCACATCTCGCTGTTCCTGTGTGTCCAGGTAGTCTGACAGCAGAAGAACCACTCTTGCATTCCTTTACGGTGACCCTAAATTCGAATTCTGCATCTACATTCCCCTGAGATAATGAAAGGACTTTGAGGCGCCTACTTGGAGCTGAAGGACATCTGCATAGATTCCTAGTGCATTTTACTTCTTCATGGTCACGCATTTCAGAGTTTGCAGTCTTAATTTCTCGGACGTCAATAAGTTTCCTGGCAATGTGAATTTGAAAGAGTTTCTTATAAGATCAAGACTTACTTACAGCTGCATGAAGTGGAGAAGAAAAACACATTTATAATACTGAGCTCAAGAGATGACTGTCATTTTCTCCAAACTAAAAAGGAATGTTCAATGCTCAGTCTGAAAGTGTAGTGAGATCTTTTGTAGTGTAGTGAGAACAGTCTGGTGTCCAGTTTTGATGGTGTTTTGATGAATCGTCCGTTATCTGTATGCTAAAAATGAACCAAAGATGCAAACAAAGATGATTTTTTTGTACAAGTGGAATTACTTTTAAACAAGAGATGAACTCAAAGTGACAGATTGATGAAAACATTGAAAACAATAATTGTGCATATTTTTCTTTGAAACCTATGTCAACATTTCCTTGAATGTTGTAGACCTTGCTGTCTGAGTTGGGGCAGCAATTGTACATGAACTTTACATGGTAACTGTCAGTCTGGGTCAGTAACAACACTTAGCACTCGACAGTTGCTTATGGATCACAACTGAATTTTTTGAGGACAGGGAAGACTTTCCACGTTTTTAAATTGTCTAAAACTTTGAGCTTGACAGTGTATGAAGATGATGTTCTAAAAAACCTTGAGGCACATTGCGAAAGCCAAAGATGTTTGTCTGATGTGCTATTTTTAATGTTTGGTGTATGTACAGTGTACTATATACACCAGCTTTTAAAAATAGCACAGACAGCCTCGCTTCATCACCTCTCCCCCATCCCACCCTTAATACTCAGTTGATATTTCTGTTGAGTACAAAATGAGCATCTAAATATGAAATGCATAGTAGTGCACTATATCTTGACGTTTTTGTATTATGATTTTTTTAAATTATACACTTCACAACCTCAGTGTTTATCGGATGCCAGGGGTCATTGTAATGGGGCCATTGTTATTATAAAGATTCATTTAAAGAGTAAATTCTGACAAAATGTCAAATGATAAAATGGTAAATGATTTTGCTTAGCCAGAGTTTGCACAGTGATAGGAGTGATAGATTTTCCAGTGCTGCTGTGGTTTTCTGAAAAGTTGGGCATTACTGTTTGCATTAACAGTTACAGTCAACCTTTCAAGTTGTAACAAGTTCATTTTTAAAATGGAGATGACCACATTTTTGGCAGTGCTGCATGAACATTCCACTCCATGTCCATCCTTTACGACATCTCTGTCTGTCCTGAAATCCAAGAGAACACCACCCTGGTGTCGTCACAAACTCTTGTTCAAAGCTGTAATTCAGAGCCTGTTTGTTGTGAGTGGTAATGGGAACAGGAAATAGCTGAGCTTTAACAGAGTGATGCTGGTATGATGTCATCTTCTGACCACAGCCTGACCACATACAATAGCATGTTGTAGGTATGGAAATGCCTTTGTGAGGAATGATTGCTCCCTCAGGCTGTGCTCAGTGTTGTTGTTTGCCCTTGCTCTGTGGGCCTTGCATTGAGGGGTCCTGGGTCTTTTAGTTTAATTTGTTTATGGCTGGTGATGGTACACCTGAAGGAAAGGCACTGTTAGTAGTTGTCCACAGTGCAAATATTTAGATTTCACAACGACAATTCTGTAATTGTTTACACCCATTATTACGCTGGTGTTGTTCCAGACTATTATGACTTTTTTCTTCTGTCAAACACAAAGAGACATTTTGAAGAATGTTGGTGCTAAATTTTCCATCAAATAAAAGTGTATGGTGACTGAGGCTGTCAGTCATTTAAAAAATTCTTGTGTCATGAAAGAGAGAAATAATGAGGGTGACTAAACAATGAGTTTTCATTTTTGGGTGACCTATCCCATATGAAATCCTATATACATGAAATTATATATCTAAATGTATCTTGAATAAGAAAAAAAATTGATGTTTATGTGACTCAGTATTTATTCTTTGCCATTTATCAAAGCAAATCTGTGCACATTAATTCCAGGTGACAGTCCCACAAATGTGCTCAAGGGCATTACGATAACAGAGCAACAATATAATCTTTGTATCTCATCAGTTTCTTGTCATCTCTGCTTTGAAACAAACCAGTAATATGAACTGAACAAGTTACATTCTGTTTGCTAGTTTGCATGTCCTAGCAGCTCTTTTATACCCCCACAGCAGTGTGTTTACAAGGGTTCCTTCCCTCAGATAGATCAGTCTGGCCCTTTTGAATTCAGTACAGCGTGGGTGATACCTGCTGCTTGTGGTATTTTCTTATGGTTATGTTAATTAATGAAATCTTGCAAATGAAACAATTATGTACTCCTACAGAAATCTAGATATTGAACCTTATTTTGCATATGCAAGATAGGTTGACCTCATAACTCCGGACTCCATCCATCATATTCTCATGTGGGTCTTTGAACTCCAGCCAGGAGAATGTTCAAATGTTTGGGAAAGGTCAGACCTCTCACCTAACCTGGAATCTCAAAAAAGTGTGGCCTCTAGATGCTAGTTTATTACCTTCCCCACAACTTTATAATTACATAATGTGGGCCATGAAATGTTGCAACATGACAGGTTGAACCATTTCTTTGTTCAATACCTCACAAATGCAACCTCGAAATGCTGAGCTTAGTTTAGCCTTTTGTGAGATGAATGAACTCAAGTGATGAGCCTGAACCAAACTCTTCAGGGTTCATAAGATTAGAGGTTAGCATTGTGTGTATACCAGAGCCATTCACTCAGTTATTTGCCTATTTATCCATAGCAAAATGGGAATGCAAGAAACTCTTGCATAATACTAATACTGTTAGTTCAGCTGGAGAGTTAAGTAGCTTTGTCATGGACTGTAAGGGTTAAAAATTTTGTGTTACAGTATGCACTAACAGAAGTTTTTTTTGGTTTACTTGAAGCAAAGAGGCGAGAGTAGATATTACACTACTACTGTATGAATCCCTTTATGCTTTGCATGTAGTCCAGTAATTTTCAGATTTTTAGATTTAGGGTTGTTGTTGCTTTCATTTGGCATTCTCCGAATAATATATCTCCGAATACTCAGAATAATATCATATTCTACTCAACTTTTCCACAACAAAGGAACAATGAAGGAAAGTAATACAGATTTGAAACAACATGAACAATGACACCGTTTTTTTTTGGGTGTCATAAATTTCTGTATTTCTGAGGAGGATCAATGTTACTATTTCTTGTGACTATGTCATGTATCTGCTAGGCTAGGCACTACTCATGCCCTGCTGACAGGGTGGGGTATTTGGAAGAGGGCTCTGACTGGTAGTGAAAGAGGACATTGTAGTTGGGCACCCACGGCTCAGTACAGCTTCTTTTGCCTCTGGCTCGGGCCCTGGTGTAGTCAGGAACAGGTCTGAATGAATACTCTGTGTGCAGGAACCAGCCAATGCCTAGACTCAAGACAGCTTCCTTTGGAAAACACCACCAAGTACACAGTACAAGTCAACATAGCTTTCACCCTGGTCTTATAACTAAAAACCTATCCCATCTTCCATTCCCTGCTCAGGCATTCTAAATGTTATGCCTTTAGAATATGAGCCTTATTATTCTAAGGTTAGACCTGCTGAATCTGCCTCGTCTCAGTTTAGTTAATGTTTATATTTTTTCATACATCTGGAAAAGTTCCCTCTTTCCAGGGCATCATAAATACCACCCACGTGTTGCCTTGTAGACCCTGCCACAATCACAATCATCTGTCACAGAAGACAAAGGAAAAAATACATAGTGGCTTTGTGTGGCATTGTATTTCAGTGTTTTGAGTTAGGGCTAGGCATTTGTGTATGCTAGCAGAATTACTTAACTGAATAAAATCTGCCCAATGTTTTGGTTTTATAGGATTTTGGTTTATAATATCAGTACGAACCTGGGCTAGGTGGAAATGCTTTAAATTGGGCATAAACCTGATTTGCTCTGTCAGTGCTTAGTCAGTTGCTCTCCTTGTTGAAAGAAACCCAACACAAACTTTCGTAATGCTAAAGACTAACCAGTCCATGTCATTTTAATGCCCTTAATCACCACCTTAAAAATGTGACTCTCAGATGGGCAGGTTCCTGGGCTATGGGGCTATGGTGAAGGTGTTTCTACAGTGACCCATCTCTTATGCTGTCTGCTTGGCTGTGTCATGCTGGTTGTTTTAAACAGAAGGGTGAATGGAACAGCATGTGGATATTTTAGCACCAGTATAACAAACAAACCTCTAGCCTCCAGAGGATAGATTGCAGTTTAGGGCTGTTGCTTTACAAAAGCTTCAATCAACACTGATGAGATAATGTACTTTATGCTGTTTGTTCATCCCTAGCATAGTATGACAGGAACCATGACTGGCCTCCAGGGATATAACTGTGGAAGTGTGGGGTTCTTAGCTTATCTGATACAGCTAAAGAGGAGCCCTCATCATTCTGGCACTTTCTGCTCTGTGTTTCTTGAGGGAACTGATGTTGATGTGTGGCCTGTCTGGATGTTCATGCTGGATTTATCACTCAGTTCTTGCTTACAATGGAGCACTGCTTTTTTCAGAGTTGTCGGTGTATTGTAATGCTGAAGGAAAATTGATTTACCAGCCAAAGAAAGTGTCACTCCAAGATTCTGTACTTTGAACGTAATATGATTATGGCAGCGAAGTATTCAAAATTGTAGACTTCATATTCATATATACATGTATATTGTACCTTCATCAGTTTTACAAATAGAAGCACACAAAAACTGTGGTCTGACCTGTTCAACAGGTCACTTTGTGTTTCCTCAGAGCAGTACAAAATTGTGTTACATGGTGCTACTGCCCAGGTATGTGATGACATATTGCTAATTTATTTTTTAATAAAATAAGATTTATGTCCACATTGCAAAACCCTGCCCTGCTCCCTAATTTCGCAATGCCTTCATTTCAAATCTCTTCTCCTTTAACCTCCCCTCAGTGGTGCAGCACCTCTGTAATCTAATGCTCAGGCATCTGTCCATACACCTGCAAAATGGATGAGCTACTGTTCTGTGCTTGCATCATCGCCATACATTTCTTTTAGATTTATGGCTCCAGTGAAGAAAATAGATTTTCTTTGTACACACATTTAAGCAGTGTCAGCCCCCAGCTCCATTGATCTGACTCCTGCTATACATGTTGCAGCAGTTGCTGAGGTCCACACAAGCCAATGAATATTGTTGTTGTTTAGTTGCATGGTGTCAAGAGGCATCTTACTGTGTTACTCCATGTGGATAAAGTGCAAAAAATCAAAACTCAAAAAAGAAACCATAAGAAAATCAGCTGACTCCCAGATACACTTGAATTTTTATCTAAGCACAAACGTGATGTTTTAAGCAAGAAATCTGTTGTTTTTCTAGATTATCTGTATTATATGCATGCTGCAGTGTCACTAGATGTTGAGCAGAAGGTTTGTGAAATCTTGTGTTAATATTAATATATGGCTTTTCAAAAATTGGTTGGTTTTCTATTAAAGCCAGATGCAAAGTTGACAGATGCATCAGGATAGATTACAGTTCACATTATATTTAGGCTACTTCTGAATGCGGTTTGATTACACTTGGTCTCTGTTTACACTTGTATGTGGCACTGTTTTCATTGCTTGATGTCATTTGTACAGACCCCTGTGATGTAAGTCTCCATCTTCATAGGTCATGGTTAAGCTGGAGAAAGGTGAAGGGCAGGCAGTAGGGCTTCATTTTAAATCTGGACTTCTGCCTCATGGCTGAAGCAGATAAAGCATAGCTGATATGTTTGCATCTTTTTGTAATGCCCCCCTTATTGGTAATGACATTGGTTGGGTGTAAGTGAGCACTGTGCTATCATTAAAAGCTCTCTGGTAAATTGCCAACATATCTGTGAGATTTTTATGGGAGCTTTAATGAGAGGCCATTAAGTATGATCTTTACTATACACTTGAGTCCAGTTTTGAGTCTTGGTTTACCACCCATCAGCTCTAAAACATTACAGTAGTATTGGCTACTTTAAATACCAGTAGATCTGTTAGATGTTAAATCTTGTTCATATTAAGTCGGCTTTAATTAAGCTACAGCTTATTTTAGCCTGTTTTGAGGGCCAATAACTGACATTTACACTATAAATTAACCCTTTCTGTAACAATTCCCTCTCACACTTCAAGCAAATGGTCTGTTTGAGACCAGCCATATTGGCAGTACTGGTGTTGTTTTTCTAGTAGCTGCTCTCATTGATTTATCTGATGTTGCCCTCACAATGTAATTGTCCTCAGATCTTTTCCTCTTGTACATTAGGCTCTGTTAATTTTACAGGACACAAGGATAGGTCTTCACACAACATTGTTTCGCTTCTGAGTCATGTACTGCCTGTGGATATTCTGCTTAGAGTCAATGTTCAGCTATTAATCATCTCAGCTGCAGATGTTGTTGTGGATGTGTTGCTATAATGCACAAATCAATACTTCCAAAAGCCTTTTAGTAAATCCACTGATTGAACTCCGTTATTATCAGTTAGTGGTTTCAGCTCTATATATTTTCTATTGCTGTTAAACCGCAAAGGTTTTCTCTAAGGAATCCGTGGTTCATAACTACTATGTGTGCAGCAATTACTTCATATAAAATGTAATCAAGAGTTGTGGGTAATGATGGTATAAGTTAAAAAAATGTCAGCAAAGAAACAAGTGGACAAATGTAAATACTTTATTGGAGTCACATAAATTTGGACTTATGCATGGACATAAAAAGGGCTGTTGAAATGGGTTGTATATATTTATACATGAAATAAAGATTTGTATTCTTAAATATTGCCATGGTTTATGATAACATATTACCATTGAGAATTTGCTTTATTTTGCTTTGGTTTAAAATAGGCAGAATTTGAAATGTCTTGAGCACTTGTATGCACTGTATGGTGAGGAAGGAAACAAACTCCAGAGATGAGGTCAACACGCCTCAGATAGGAAATAAGATTTTGTTCTCTTGGAAAGGCCCCCCTGCCCCCCCATGAGAAAGTTAAAATGATTACAAATTACAAGCCACTAAGGAAGAGTTTAAGATAAGTTATATAACCCAGCAGGCCATTGCGTGACCCTCTGGCCTTGTGCAAAGGCTTCTGGCACTTCAGTACTACTGACACCTAGATGTTTACTATATCTCTCAAATACATCATGCAGTCACATTCCACAACACATACAGTAGTTTCCTGTCTTCATTTCTCTCCCTGTCTATTTGTTTTTCTCTCACTTCGCCACAAATACACATGCACACGTAATAGCACTTGACTAATTTTACTCCATGATGTATTGTCTCTGGCTCTGACACATTCTCTTGCTCCTTGTGACTGTGTGCAGCAGTTAGTGCAGCTGTTGTTGAACAGATCTTGTTACTGCATGATGATCTTTGGATTTGGATGAAACCATTCCCTAACTACAGGATATGTGCGTCTGCATGAGTGTTGAGGTATAGGTATCAGCCTGCGGGCACATACAGTACATTTCCAGGATGTGTGTGGAATGGTGTTGGGTCAAAATTCCTCCGCTTTCTATAAAGCTTTTCTTTTATCTCTGCTTGTTTCTCAACATGTTCATTGATTTGTTAAAAACCATTCCCTGCTGTAACTCTCTACTGTATCTTCCATTTTATTATTTCATTCCGTTTCTCTCTTCTCGCTCTCTTTTTCTGTAGCTCAATCCTATTAGCTCTCTATTCTTTAAAACCAACCTATCACCACCGTTTACTTTGATTTAAAACATATTATATTCTCTCTCTCTCTCTCTCTCTCTCTCTCTCTCTCTCTCTCTCTCTCTCTATATATATATATATATATATATATATATATATATATATATATATATATATATATATATATATATATATATATATATATATATATATATATATATATATAGTGTGTGATGTTGTGATTATTACAGGGTTGTTTGGTGTTTGGAAAGCCTCTACCAAACAGTAAATAACCTCAAGGGAAGTTGAATTTGTCATAAATTATCCCTGAATGAACACATGAAATTGTTTTTTACATGATAAATGGGTATGCATTTTAATCATCACTTTGGCAACTTTGTCTTTTTGGGCTGTTGTTACTTTAGAAAGATTTAATTGGTTTAACCCAGCGAGCCGGGGTGCTGATCTGAACCATATTCTCTACTTGTTCCAGTGAGGCAAATTATTCTGAGCGCTCGCTGCTATTGTTAGAGCGGTGATGTAATTCAACGAGGACTTGTAGCGGACTAGAGGGACTAAAGATGCTTTGAGAAAGACGGAGATCACCTTGGTCTAGCGAGTAGACCACCAGCCTTGATCTTTAAGATGCGACTTCATTTTAAAATGACACCATGGCACATTATATGTTTATATCTTTGTTTAAAACGCTGTCCAGGAAAACCTGACGTTTTTTGATAACGCTACATCTGGACTGATCGGGACTGTAAACCTAGAGAAGTCAGCACCGCCGCCCCCTCTCCAGCCTCACTGGTTGGTTCTCACCGCAGCTCGTTTGACCCCCTCTGGAGGAAGAGAGTCTGAGCGGCTAGAGATGACAGCTGGGAGATGAGCTCGACCAGATGACCGTGCCAAACACCGACAGTCCGGGCGAGCATTCTTTCCACCATTGTGACAGAGCCAGCGTCCCGTCCACGTGCTGTTTGTGTCCGAGAAATGGGAAATTTATCACTTCGCAATTGTCGGAGTTGCTGTGAATGGGCTGTGTGTAGGATTGCGTAAGACCGCACGGTGATTTCGGAGTTCGCCTGTCCTCAGATCTTCTCCGAGCGACACTTCTAACATGAATAACACAAAGAACCAACGAGTAAGTGATTGCATTTTGCACCCAGATTGCAATTTCTCGTTAAACCCGGTGTGCGCCTGCAGAATTGATTCTCAAGATTTTTGAATATCCTGCATTATCCTGCATATTTACAATATTACAATATTACTTACAGTATTATTTGTAGTTAGAGCAGTTTGATTTAATGTAGTTTATTTGAAGAATATATTAACTGACGTTAATATAAACCGGTAATGCATGACATATGCTCAGGTAGAGCTGCGTTGTTATATGCAGGAGCGCCTGCAGCAGCAGCAAGGTCAGATGCCCACGCGCACTCAGTACCTGCATACACGAGATGATGCGGCTAGTGGATGATGCGTGGGCCGGCGTTTCTTATTTTGGTGGGCGAAAATGCAATTTTTTGGGGAAAGTTAGCATTAGCTGTCCACTGTCAATCCAATCATCTTGAAATTCATTTTTATCATCCAAAAGCATTTGTAATAAATTTGCTGTTCTATACGCATTGGTAATAAAGAGAGTCTGGACGTCTGCCACAATGTAAAAATGTCCATAAACGAAAAGCATATTTTGCCAAAATGGAATATTGGTATTAAAATTATGAAATGAATGAATGAAATGAAATGAATTCAATATAGGCATTATAGGAATTCCTTTTCATTTGTTGTTAGTCTGTAGTTGCACGTAGCAGTAACAAATATTTTTGCCAGAAAATAATGAAAATTGTGTCTGTAGGCCCACTTCAAAATGTTCTGAGTTGTTTTGTCTTAATGAACATGCAATAGAACTAGAAAGTTAGCCTTGTTATCTAATAGGATGTAGGTCGAAGCTCTGGTTGAGACATTTTAAATCCTTCTACATATTGTTTATGGCAGAGAGCATTAGACTCTGAACCTCTGTAAATCTTGATGTTTCCCTAGTGTCTCCTGTTTTCATTTTATTTATTCAGAATACAGATTGAGTCATTGTGTTTTTAAGGTCTTATGTCAGGATCACTTTAAACTGGCAGTCTGATGCCGAAAGGTCATGTTTTAGGGGACATTTCACTTGGTAGATTTTTGGTCATGACTTAGAGGGTGGTGTTTTGTCTCAGGAATTTAATCAATACATTTTAATGTGGAAAGGTTTGGCAGCTTGTTGTGATGTGCAGGATTTAGTTTAGGCCGGCTAGCTGCTGCTGCAGTTGAATCATTACCATCTGGTCTGAATGCATTTAAAGAATCAATATTTGCTGAAGTGAGATGCAGTTTCTTTCTCGTGCATGCCTTGAAAGCTGCAGCTATAACACCTAGGAATTGTAGCTTAAAATAATGGTAACTTGAGACTGTATTTGTAGATATAAGCAAATACTTGCCCTTGAGATAAAATATTTATTGAATATTCTAGGGCTGCCAATCATTTGTAATATTTATTAGCAAATAGTCTCTTATGTTTTGTTGTTAAAACTTAAGCACATTCTTATTCCTAAAGAAAGACTAAATGTTTGTGTTAAAGTGTTAAAATATCCATTAAGTCTTCAATGCATTTAAAGAAATTATCACTGAAGACGTTGTACAAATTTAATTAAGCTCATGCAGTAATTCATTAACTTTGACAGCCTTGATATTGTCACATTTTAGTTAAAAAAAGATTGTGAATAGTCTGATTCAGGGCCAGTGCAGACTACTGTAATTTAACAGGCTTGTCTAATGAATGTGGGTCTGCTTCAGTGATTCTCTCATGTGTGGCAATGTGCAAATACAAGGAAGAAGTCACTGCAGACAAGACAGGCATGTCCATACAGACCCACACACACAAACTCTGATTTGACACTCTGTCTTGCTTTCTGCCCTTTTCTTGATTTTAGCCCATCATTCTGTTTAGATTGACTGGGACAGTTGCTTAGCTAAGCTATGCCATTTTCTGTCAGCACCATTTATCTGTATGTGGACCAGAGAATGGCAAGATGTGTGGATGGTTTGGAAGAGAGACAGCAAGATGGACAGGGAGAATTTCACTATTAGAGGCTATGTGCATGAGTGAAGCAGCCCTGTCACTGTGTTTTATGTGGCTGCCAGTCTGAAGGGTTGAAATGCCAATGTGTTCATAGCACTGATTGAGAGAGAGAGAGAGAGTATTGCTGAAGTATCTGCTTCACTTACATTCACATTGTCCATATGGAAGTATGTGTTCATGCATGCATGTGTTTATGTGTCTGTTGGTAATAATTAACTTTTTGGTTGTAACAGTTTATGTATTAATCACTCTTAGGACAAAATAAAAAGTAAGAATAAGGATGGGCTAGTTTGGCAGTTGCCTGAAAAATTACACACCAAAATCTCTGTGTAAGATTAGGTTCTGTACAGTTAGATAGAGTTAGTTTTTGGGTTTACCTGACTGTAAACAGGTACATTTATAAAAAATAGTTTTTCTATGGCATCACTGTGAAGATCCCTAATAACTCCTGTTTTTAA
This sequence comes from Chromobotia macracanthus, assembly GCA_036877525.1. Classification (NCBI taxonomy): domain Eukaryota; kingdom Metazoa; phylum Chordata; class Actinopteri; order Cypriniformes; family Botiidae; genus Chromobotia; species Chromobotia macracanthus. Next base: position 883,787 of record JAZGTH010000058.1, read on the forward strand.
GTGTAAAATGTGTTGTAGTTTAAACAGTTACTGGTGTGAGACACTCAAACAACGGTTCATGTGAATTGGTCAGAAACATTCCTCTGCATGTTAATGACTGTAGCAGTGGTGCAGCATGCTTATTAATTTAGCCCTGTTAAAATAATTGGAACAAAAAATAATCTGAAAACTTGTCAGTTACACTTATTGACTAGTAAGTTGTTAGACAAACCATCCCTTTTCAAGTGAAGCACTGAAAAATGTCTAATTACAACAAGATCCAAGTGACAAAGCATTTCTCTCATTCTCTTCCCTGAATGCAATACACAACCCATCAGACAATAAAATTGTTACTTGCTTTAATGGTTTTCATATGTTTTCTTATTCTTGGAGACCTGTGATATAAATAATTATCACCTTCACACCTATTGCAAAATACCAGCTTTGGACACCTGACCAAAAAGCTTAGATATTATTGGCTGGTGAGTTTTATAAAGGAAAGCCAACATACCAAATGAAAAAGTTCATAGGAATGTATAAGTGAAGTTAAGGTCTTGTTTGCTCAAGTTGTGAATAGGCCCTTACTAGCATGCTGCTTCATGACCTGGATTCTGTGTTTGAAGAGGAATGAAGATTTTATATGTACACATGTTCTATTTGTATGTGTGTGTGTCAGAGAGACATTCTTGGAAAGTGCAGAGATTGATTGTGTTTGAGAAGGCATGCTTGGTATATTAGTTTGGGTGATTAAAAAACCATGTCAAAACTGTGTTTTTATTTTCAAGTTAGAAGATGCAGACTGATGTTGTAGTGGAAGAGGGGGCGGTGTGTAGGCTCCATGTGTGTTAGTGTGCGGACAGTTGTTTGTGTGCATTAGTTACTCTTGTTGCTGTATCTGTAGGTGGTTGCTTTGTGCATAGGGGTCCACACTCAAAACACCAAACTCCCACACAGCCTTTATGAGTTATATAGAGCATTGTCCTTAGGGCTCTTTTGCCCTATAGTTTAGCAAGCTCTGTTAAAAATGCATTTTAAACTTAGTTCGACACTAAGCAGTTGGGCTGATTTGCAGTTGGTGATTTGCAGTTGGGCTGATTTTTCAACAAGGGGACACATGCTTGTTTTAAATTATCACTATAGTACAGACACACATATAAACTGAAAGCAGTTTTATGTGAGGTTATTTGTACTGTTTTTTTGTTGCTTTGTCTCTTCTATATTTCTATAAGGTGTTTTGGATACTGAAGAACACACAGAATCACAGTGAACTACATTTTGCAATATTTATAATTCCTGCTTATTCTATATGCTCAAATATGTTACTGGAGCATATAGTAACATATCTAAACAGACTGAACTGCCCTATAGCTCCTTAAATATCTCTTTTTCTATTTCCTTCCCTTGAGTATTTCTACTCTTACCGATACTACTTGACAGTCCAGTGCTTTTTAATGTTACTCTTATCTGTTCTTTTTTTTAAATAAATAAAACAATTATTTACAGCAAAAGCAGCAGCAATATTTTGAAAATATCACTATTATAAATGTTAAACTTTGAGTAAGCTCTAGCCTACAATTCAATTAGCATAGTTAATTAATATACATCTGTTTTTAAATGCACCAGTGTGAGAACATTTTTGGTGGTCTATCATTAATATTTTGTAACCATTTCAGAACAAGCTTATAATTACTCGTATCCAAAACAAGCTTATATTATATCCTGTGTTTCTAGTTAAAAACATTAAGCAATATGTGTAAACAAAAAAGGTGCAGTGAGTTTACACTGAGTTTTTAAGTGAAATAAATAAAACACTATTAAAGCAGATCGCCCAAACATACGGTGTAGGTGTATGGTTATTGTGTTTACATTGTTTCAAATGTTCTTTTTTAGAAAAACAAGCACATCCACATTCTTGGCTGAAAGTCGTTAACAATAAGGACGACTGCAAAGAAAACGCACTCTGTCTGACGGGATAGCGGTGCTAAACAATTGAGTCAGAAATGGCACTTGTTTTGTAGATTGACACATCCAAGCAATAGCCCAAGATTTTTTTCTGTTAACAGTACATAATATGCACACAGAATCTTTATTGATTGTGTGTATTTATATCATTTACTAGCGATGTCTGCTCATCCATACTAAAGGGACGTATTCTAAATATACAGCATAAACAAATGGAGAATACACACAATGGACAACAGACGGTTGGAGAAAGAAATACTGAAAAAAGTGAAAGCTTTATATTCATGAGCACTAGCTCTCAAAATGATAAAATGAAGCAGTGTTTGAATTTTAATTTAGCTGTGAGCTTGTTGACATCAAATCTCTATGCAGATTGACGTGGAGCTGCATCTTATCAGAGGAGACGACCAGCATTAACTGATGCTCTCCCTCTCTCTCTCTTCCTCTCTGATAATTGTGTATGCATACACTTCTTTGCAATCATCTTTTCATTATGTTGAGTAAAGCTACAGATTAGAGGAAGTACGCATTCATATGTATAACACATACTTGCAATAACAAAATCTGCAGATTGCATCTCATGGCCTGTCTGACCAAAGGCCAATCAGTTGTGGTTAAACATAGCCTGTAGTAATAATAAGAAAAATAAAAGAGGATTTAGTGCATAACATTCAGCATTTGAATGGATAAGTGTTGTGGTGTGACGTGAGATGGATTCTGAATAACTCATGCTTATGTTTAAGATGCATGATGTCAGTTGTTTTGATGGGTTGGTGATTGTTGTTAAATGGTTGAGTATAGGGGCTTTTACACCACAGGAACTTTATAGTAGTTCCTAGGACTATTTGTGGAAGTTCTTGTTTCTTTGTCATGTTTACACCACAGGAACTAGGAACGATTTTAGTTCTAGGAACACCTTTTATGGGAACTAATTGGCACCAGCATTTTTTAAAAGTAGTGTAAACACACAGATTACATTTACTCCAATAATATCTTAAAGTGTTACAAGACATAAAAATATCACAGCCTGTACATTAATGTCAACATCATACCTTTATTGTAAAACTGCATCACTCCTGAATCTGGGCAGGTCCGTGCAGGGTATTGTCTATGCAAAAATAGTGCAAAATCTAGTGCAAAAATAACTTTATATTTGTACCACTTGGTAACAAAACAAAACACTCAAAAATGTTACACTAGTATTATAAAAAAGATAGCTCTCACCCTTACTTCTGATTAGATGAGTCACATTTAAAGGCCTAAAATAGTCAATATATACACACCAGTACTAGACATTAACTGCAATTGCATTTTTACTACAGGAAGTTTGTCACTAACAACTCTGCTTTTGTTTTCGCCTCTTTAATAACCCTCTCATTTTGACATGTTGTGGATGCCTCCTTTTCTTGATTTTCATTACTACGTGTTTCTTTGTCACCCTCATACACAGGTAATGTCAAGTAGTATTTTAAATGTCAAAGTATTTTTCTCCTCTCTCTCTCTGTTTGTCTCAGGTCAGCCTATGGCAGCTGAGTTTGTGTGTTCAGCAGGGCAGTTAATCCTGCCTGAAGACCTGCAGCTTTAATAAACATGCTAATGAAGAGTGAAGAGCCTCTTCACTAGTACACTAGTCACACAGCTGCATTTGAGCATTAGTTAATGACTCAATAGTGTACTGGGAAACTCATGTCAAAAAGGTTCAGATCTGTGTCACAGCCCTTGCTGTGCCACCGAATGACACATTTAGAATCAGTTACAAAGTTGCAAAACACAAAGTTTGTTTCTTTGTTACTGTAAATAACCCAGTGACTGTTCAAAAAGCTGGAACATCTCATTTAGACATAATGTGCAGTTCAACTGTGAGTATACAATGCAGCCTGATGTCGATTCTGCAGGGGGTCTTTCTTCTGTTCAAGCGCATTGTCGACACGCATGATCTTAATGAGGCACAACAGCTCAGTTTCACACAGTCTGATGGAGTTCAACAAAACAGCATGAGAAACAGTTTATGTGGGACAGTTTGGTTACCATGATTACAGTTATAAACTGCTGGTCCCATTTGTCCCCGAGGGTGCTGTTGATTTGTGAAGCTGTAAGTTAAAGTTTTAACATTTGTTAGTCATTTAGCACTGCAATCAGAAAGAGGGAATATCTTATTAGGCTGTGTATTTGTAAACATTGAAACATGTTAAAAACTGTTAGGACATTTAAAGTGGTTCTCACTGTTTAATAAGCTTATAATGATCATGTGTTACTTTATTGAATATTGTCAACAGCTTTCTTGAAGAGTTTTGTATAAGGTTAGAGTATAGTAAATACCTTTATCTTAGTATGAAAACCATTGTGTCTCAATAGTCTGTCCATCAGGGATGTTTAAAAGATTATATAATTTACCTTCTTTTTCTATGGTGTCAACACAGCAAAATCTCTTTCCCATGACTTCATGATAGCCATATACCCACCTTTATCTACCAAAGCCACTACACACCTATAACATTAGTGTACCAGAAAATCAGGTAATGTCATAATCATACATTTCCAATTGTGCATCTCCAACGTTCATCAGAGTCAAAACAGTGAAAAGGACATGCAAAGCTTTGTAACATATTTTATTCAGTCCATTCGGGAAAAGAGCTGACATTTAAAAGGGAACATTATATGGAAACAAGATTTTCATTGCTCTTTGGAACTGAAAGAGTTCATTGAAACTGAAAGAGTTCACTGAAAGAGACATTATAATATTCACAGCACAAAGCACTCTCTCCATTCCTCATTTATAGGGGAATAAAAGGTTATTCAGAAAGAACATTATAAAACCACAAAACACATTGAGATATAACCATCCACATCTATTAGCACCTATTTAGTAATCAGCAGCCTGGCCCATCCTGATAAACAACAATGAGAATTACAATGCATAAACTTGACATGCAAAGAAGTTATCCAACCATGACAGTAGTCATTTACATGAAGAAGTCTTAAAGGTACAGTAGCATAAATAGCCCATTTAATTGTTTTGGTCAGAGGTGTAAGAAATCTTTAGTAATAAGTGACCTTGAGGAGGAACACACATACTTATATGCTCACAACCCCTTTAGTTCAAATTCTGCATATGTTTTAAATTTGCATGTTTTTGCAGATCAGAGAGCATATACTGGAGCTCATTAGATTTACAGAACTCTTCTGTTCACTGGTGTAAACCTCATCATCATCAGTGGTTCTTCAAGGTCACTGTTTTCAGTTTTCATCATGGCTCTATACTTGCAAACAGAGGCGCTTAACCACCAATTAGCACGCCTGAGCTGATTAGAGGCCAGTCGCACACTCCGCCTCCAGCAGCATCAGAACCTGGGATTAACAGCCATAAGGGAATACAGATCAGCCAGAGTGTGTCACTAAGACAACCAGACTCCCCCACTACCCTTGTACCTCCACTAGCCCAGAAACTGAGCCTGTAAGGGGTTTAGCAGGGCCACAGCCAGGACATTACCTGACTGTAGACAGGCAGAATGTGTCAGGCCTGAGGTAAACATGTTGTGTTTGGATATGGAGAGCATCTGTGTGACCTTGGGAGGTATACCTATGCTATATATGTGATATATATAGAATCGCATCTCGCGTACACTAAAGAAGCCATGTTCGGACGGGATTAGTTTTACAAGGTAGATTGAGTAATGTAATTTTACCACACATCTATATTATTAATTATATATAAAATATAAATAAATAAATACATATATAAATATATAAATAAATAAATATATATATATATATATATATATATATATATATATATATATATATATAAAAATTAATTAATATAAATTAGTTAGGGCTAGTCAAACAATTTATCAAATGAATTCTGATTGAATTCTTTTGGCAATAGGTACTTACCTAAAGCTAAAAGAAGTTTTGTTCCTCTAACAATTGCTTTTGAACTTCTTTTTTTAATTTGAATGGTATGTGGAAAACACTGCAGGTTTGCCACAGACTTGTGTAGAATGCAAGTGAATACTTCTTCAAGCACCTCCTAGTAATTTTAAACAGGAAATGACATAATATTTACATACATATTTACAGTTGTTCTATTCACATGGCATTAACATGTCCAGACTTGTTTGCAGAAGGTAAAAATCACTGTAATCTCTTCTGTAATGATTACTGAAATGGCATATTCGGAAAGGACTAAAATCACTGAGAAGCTCTCCATGTAAAACTAGTTTTGTCTGCATAGAGCTTTAGACTACAACTGAGCTACAGTCTGAAACCAGTTAAGAAGTGAGAGATTTGTTTATCTTCTTGTCTTAAAGTTCATATCATTGTTGACTGGTAGTAAATCACTTTACTAGTGTCATTAAGGTTCTTACAGGAGAATACCATTATTTTAACAAAATTAAGTGCTACACCAGATCCATATTCTGTGTCTCACGTTTAAAAAGCTGGATAATAATGTTGTTCCCTGAAATTTAATTCTTGACATTAAAACAGCAATAAAACATCAAGTTTGCCTTGACCAAACTCTTGTACTCATTTATACTCTGATTACATAGGCAATTCCTGTGATATAAACAAACTCATAAAGGTGTTTTTTTCTCATTTAATTTTTTGTAAAACCTGTGTACATTAATTTATCCCACATTCTTCCCTAGAGAAGATGTGTAAATCAAGTTAACTGTAGGATTTACATAAGCAGGTTAAGCATAGATGAGGTTCTCAAACCACTTCAAAGGAGAGTTGGCAGAACAGATGTCTGCATTTGGATCATTTAGATCTAATCTCAAAGGTCTCATGTACTTAACATTTAGACATTGGAGTCGAAATGTTAAGTGTTATAAATAATTAGAAAGTCTAATTACTTATAACACTAATGTTATGATGTAAATCTAGACGAAGTATGTAATGTTTACTTGTTTAAAAGTTGGCTGTAAATCTGATGTTAAGCACAAAGACTCGAGAGGACTAAACAAGATGTGCCAATCTTCCCACTCTGTCTGGATGAGCTGCTGTTGATCTCCACAGTCTCCATAGTCTTTACACTTTTGGTGGAGTACGATTTGCCAATAGCTCAAACATATACAAACATCTTTGCTTGGACTGTTTGCCAGATAATAAAAATCATACACACCTACATATCAAAAATATATTTTCTATTACAGATTTACGCTATGTTCAATATTCAAAAGCTTAAACATGCACATGTATGCACATACACTTTCTTTTTTGTTTTTTGTCCAAGCCAGTGCAACAGTTTCTTCAGACACACCATACAGACACCCCCTTTTCCCATGCACACACCCTTTTAGTAGTCCAAAACCAGCTGTGCTGGAAGCCTTCACGCCTTTGTGTGGGAACAACTGACTGGAGAGCTATAGTCACACACTGCATTTTAGAAGACCCTCACACACATACACAACAACGTCTCAAATGGCCCATTGTGTGCTAATAACGAGCCCTGTGTATTTCTGTGAATCTTAAATAGGATTCCATTTTGGCCTACGCAGTTCTGTTGGGGAAGAATCTACTTGTCTGGAATATCCCCCACTTGTTGCCTTTTTCCTTAGAATCACGTAATGTATCAAGCAATGTATTTTTCACTCCCAATGTTGCATCAGTATTTGGATAATGTTCTGAGTGGGTTGACTGTGGGTCAACAGAGCCCTAAAACCCTTGCAGTGCCTAAAGACCTTCATTGCTTCCCTCAGACAATGATGGTTGCTGTACTGACTGTCAGAAATTGGGCACTTTTTTAGTGTTTTTTCTAGTTGGAATGAAGGATAATAAGGAATATTTTGAAAAGTATTATGTGCATATCAAACATACAATAGTCAAAAGGTTTATGGACATTTTGAGACAACCATATCACACTTAAAAATGTCCGAATCAGAATCAAACCAAGCGGTATCTAGTTACTTTTTTGTAATTGTAATTGTAATTGCAACTGCCCTCAAGGTCATATGTGCGGATGTATGAAATCAGCTTCCCCCTCAAGTTCACACAGGTGTTCTACAGTAGCAGACAAACTACAGGTGTAGTTTATCACATTAACCATGGGCACTTTCTATGCAGTTAGAGTGTCCATATACTTTTACATTTTAAACAATATTGTTTTATAATTTGGAACCTAACAGCTTTTTGAAATGTTTTGCTTGACAGTGTTTTTATGCTATGTTTTTAAAACAAATACAGCTTCTTTTGCTATTTTGTTTTATAATGTAAAGATGTATGTTTTATGATGTATGTCTGTTCATATGTTTTTAAGTGTAGCTAAAATTGCTCAGATATTGATAGGCACTGTAGAGTAAATCTGTAAGATGAATCTGACATTAATTTAATTTATCTTTTATGTGACTGGGTATATCAGCTGACGCAAAAAGATTTGCCTTTTGCCCTGCAGTAGACTGAATCACCAAAACTTGACTCAGTCATCAGTGTTCCTTTCTGTCCTTTTCAACCCTTTATGGATCCATTCCAGGCTCTATCTACACCCATATTGATGGGAAAGTCCATTACTGTCCTCTCTGCGGAACAGTCGGGTGCATATTTGGGGTTGACTAATTGGAGGCTGTCTGGCCTGGGTCAGTAAAATCCAGTATTTTTGTGGGTGTGGTCAGTGATGTGGCCTTCTCAAGTGGTGTTTTGCCTTTGGGTGTCAGTGTAGTTTCAGTTTTCTGTGAGAGAAAGTCAGAGCTGAATAATACCAAAAAGTACAGTAATTAGTGTTAATTGCTGTTGTGCGGAATATTCCTTGTTAGTGTAATTGATTAAAAGTAAATTATAGAATGTAGAATGCAAATCTTTTCATTTGATAGTTTATTTTTGTGTGAAAAGGTTTTGTTCATTTATTGTGTGTTTCCTCTGCCTGTAGTCAATAGAGTGGGTCATTTTCAGGTCTTGCGAGGCTAACATTCATTTAAGCAGCTGTGAGCAATAACAAGATCACTTCTTTTCCCATAGTTTATGTAGTTCAGCATAGTCTCAAAGATTTCTTTTTCTCTTTAGTCCTGCGGGAATGACAGCTGCTCCTGTCAATCAGGGAAGCCTTACCGTAGCTCACTGCAGCTAAGTTTATCATGACAGGAAATTACCTCACAACATTTGACTCCTCTGAGAAGAGCTAAATATGTCCTTAGAAATAAGCTTTGACCCACTGGAGACAATAAAGAGACACTTAGAAACCAATGAAAGAGAAACTAAAGTAAACTTTACTATTAAAAAAACTATTAACATTTTTTTATCATCATTAATTGATATAAAATCAATTCAATCAATAATTTCAAGAGTTGGTACTTGACTTAAACTCCATAAATAATCTGTAAAAATATGTAATCACAAACAACTGCAAAGAACATAGAAAAGTCATGGAAATTTCTTGGTTAAATAACCCTGTAAACAATTGAGTTAAAACAGCTCAAACATTCACAAACAACGACTAGCATTTTAATGTGATTTAGATCAAATTAAAGTCTCATTATCTGGCTCCATATGGCTGGTTTCTCTGTGTATATTCTCTCCTTTGACATGGCAAGCAAGCCATTACTTTACATTCATTATGCAAGGCATTTGTAGAGGAAATGCCTGAAAAATGTAGCATATCCTTCAAAGGCCGTAGTCCGTTCCCATGACTCATTTCCCCTACCACCAAAAAATGTGCTTGTGACAATTCTGACACACTGTGCACACATGTATCATGACCATTGGGGGTTTAAAGTGCTTAGAGAGCAAGAAAGACTTCATGCTTAATAATTATTAACAATTCCAATGTCCAAGTAATTCACATCTAACAGCAATGAACCAGTCATTGTTCTGATGATCCTATTGCTGTGGGGTTCCTGTGTATCTGAAGTGTGGCAAAAATTAATGTGTTGTGTATAGCGTTTGTCAGTAATTATAGGCTTATTTTTTCTTGTATACACACTCTCTTGGTCCTCTGTCTGTGTGTTAAAGTGGCGAAGATTCCATCTCCCTCAATTGTTCCCATCTGGGTTTTTTTCACTTGTGCTTCACTTCCAGGGAACAGAGCGTTTGCTGTTCACCCATTCCTCCTCCTCTCATTGCTCCTAACTTGCTCATTCACACCCTCTGCTGCCAGCCCGCCACCCTTGTTCTGGGGAGTGATGGCATGCACACATGCCCAGCCTGGCATGCTGCTCTGCCCTGGCACCTGGCACTGGGCAGGGGCATTGGGCAACAGTGCAAGTGTTATGAAAAGTTTTTGTGTAATGTGGTTGGATAATTATTACTACATGCTAATTTCTGCAGTGCTGAGTGTTTATTGAAATGTATTAAGATGTTTAATATTCTTTCATTTTTTAATACCTTGTTCATATGGTATGACACTGTTTGAGTGTCTAAACAAAAGTGTGGGCCAATCAGAATGCACCATTAGATGGTACTTATAGTATTTGACAGTTTGACATTTGATTTGTTTGACAGTTCAACAGATGAATGTTTCCAGTCCGAGTGCTTGTGTGCGAGTAAACGGCGGTACAGCAACTCGTAATGGGTGAGGCAGGGCTGAAGTGAGCCCTATTTTAGGTAAATTCAGCAGTTTAAATAACTGCAAGAGGTTTTGACTGGGTGTTTAATTGTTGACATATGTTGCCTTTCACAGTCATTGCGACTCACCCTTTCTCTCTCCCTGTCATTGTTGTCATCCATCCATATCACACCATATGAAGACATTAATCATCAACTTTTTTTATCATGTTTCATGGATTCCTAAATCATCATGAATGGTTCATTTGTTTAGCCTTCCGTGAAGGTTCAAGATTAAAGAACTGAGTTGAGCAGTTGACATCTCTTAATTGAAGACTAGGTTAATGAGTCTTTTTTTAAGTTTTCACACAAAAGAGGGTTTATGGAATGTCACCATGGGAACAGTAGCCCCAGTAAAGGGCCAGAAGGGCAAACCATATAAAAGGTCTGGATCTGGCACTTTAGAGAACCATAAAGACAAAAATGTGGTGACCAGCCATATTTGTATGTATGTACTTACATTGTATCAACATAACATCACAACATTACCTACCAAGGCACCTACCAACATCTAACTATGAGTTTAAATTAGCTTCTGTCTAACCTGTGCTCTAGCTTGTTCTTTTCACCCTTTTTTCTTCCGCATTGATTTCCTGGTACACTTAATCCCAGAGTCAATATAAATGGCAGTTATATTTTTACATCGTCAGTCATTCCTAAATCGAATTCTTGTCTCCTGCATGAGGAAACACATACACAAGATATGTACGGTATGGTACCACATCCTGACAATTTGCCCCTCTCTCTTCATGTGTAGAGCCAAGAATGATCCACTGTCTGGTGTTTGTATGTGTGGTTTAAACTGAAACCAAGGTATCTCTTCTAGGTTGGTAACTTCCACATTCCATATCCATTCATCACTGCATTGAGACAGACAACAAGTGGTAAAAGTGTATTTTTTGGAGGGGGTATGTTGAATGCAATATAAGATTTTAGATATAAAATTGAAGATACTTCACCCAGAAAATGTGAAAACTTCACCATCATTTGGTCAATATCATGTTGTTCCAAAACAAATTAAGTAAACCATTTAAAACGAACATACAAGCAAACAAAAGTGGCAACAAATCTGACATGACTGTCTTGTTTTTCTAGGACAGTGACATCCAGAAGAAGATAGACTATGAGATACGGATGCGAGAGGGTGCATGTAAGCTGCTGGCCGCCTGCTCTCAGAGGGACCAGGCACTGGAGGCTTCCAAGAGTCTCCTTACCTGCAATGCCCGCATCATGGCCTACATGTCAGAGCTCCAGCGCATGAAAGAGGCTCAGGTCATGCAGCGGGTGGCTCGTAGGTCAGAGGTCACTTTGATTGCTTTTGATCTGTTTGAGCTGTAGTGAATGTAAAGGTTAGCGGCTTTGGTGACTGAAACATTGTATGAAAGGTAAATCTTTAAATAAGCCAGTTTCATGGGTTCAACCATTTTTATTATTCTGTCAGGGTCATCATTAACAAATCAAAAAAATGTTTATGAAAATATTCACAGTTGATATTTACAGTGTCTTTTGACAAGGACCTAAAAATCAAACACCTTCACACTCTGTATTACAGTACAGTGGGGCATTTGTGTACACAACAAACACATGGACCTGCATTAGCTATGTTTAAACATGTTAAGACCTTCCTTCTAAAAATAGCAAAACGTATTATGACTAATCAGACGCCACCAGGAAAGCCACCATGTCCCTGACAACCTCTAGAGTTCAGAAAGAGTTTAGTGTGGTTTTAGAGTTAATCCCAAACCCAGCATCAGCATTTCTGAAAAATGCTGTGAACCAAAAGCAAGTGTTCTTTGTGGTGAATATTACAAATTCAAAATTACAAATACTTTGTCATCACATGGTCCAGGTACCAGGTACAAAAGGCAAGTGTAAACACTGTGACTTTGTGGGCCTGATTGCTATAGCATCCAGCCCAACACAACAGCACTGGCTCAGCCAGTGGAGTAAGTTTGGCGTGATTGTCTGTTTGTCTGACCAATGTTAGATGTGGTGGTGTTCTGGAAACTTGTTTAAAAAACAATAATTATTATTGCAATTGCATTTGATGTTAGTGACACAGATGTTGTGTTTCTGTTATAAGTGTATCTGGCTATATTGCCCATCATGATTTGTCACTTGGTGAATATATTGTGCTTGTGTTCAGGTCTTCTGATGCAGGCCCAATGGATGGCCGATCCCCATGTAAAGGCAAAGTAGCTATTTCAGGTATGACAACAATGCAGTTTTTAATGATTTTTAATAGTATTTCCGTAATGGAGTAAATTTGTGTGCAAATGTGTTTCAGCGTGTTTCAGTGTTTCAAGTGATGCAATGAAGGAAATAAGCTCATGCAACTGTCACACGTGCAAAATGAAACAAAACAGAAAGAGGAGGACTGAGGGGGATGTCTGTGTTTGTGTGTGGGTTTACTTATATTACCATATATTGGGGGCAAATCTGTACCAAAAAGTCAACAAAACCTGACAATCATGTCCTCATTTGTAAAAACGCTATTAAAATGCAGAAACTTAGAGTTAGGTTATATTGATTATAGCTAGCAGTGTTTAAAAACAATAGAAGTCTATGAAATGTCCCTATTTAGATAAGTGTGTGTGTGTGTGTGTGTGAAAAATAACCTTGTCTGATTCTCTGACCTCTGCATTGCAGATCTTCGGATACCTCTAATGTGGAAAGACACAGAGTATTTTAAGAATAAAGGAGGTATATATCTGTTGTTATTCTTATCTTTGATATCTCAAGTTAAACAGTTTTCTCTTTAGACTATATTAAGGCATAACTGCCTTTATGCAGTTCATTTAAGCATTGTTTATATTTTGATTATAAAGACACATGTGCATGCACACAAAATTGAATACAATACAAACACATTACACATGCAATTCTTGCATTACCAAAATAACATAACATACATTTATCAACCATTCAGACCCAGCAAAGCCCTCTGGGTAAATAGAATATTAATAACAGCATTGACAACCTTTTACCAGACAGCTGTGACTAATGTAGTTTAACCTTAGTTGCTTAAAGCAGCTGAAAGAGGGACATTATTTTGATGAATGTGAAACAGGAATCCACATGGATGTTCATAAAAAGCATTCATGTGTACAGTTTACTTTTAATCTATCTGAGCTAATAAAAGCAAATGTTTTAAAGGCTACAGAAATGAATAGGGCTTGTGCAACTTACCACAATTGATATCAGGGTATTGTCACGGTGGACTGTGGATTGGTTAAAGGAGCTGTACTATTACTTTCCAGATGGAAAGTTCCAAATGGAAAAGTTCCAGATGGAAAACAAACATAAAACGGGCAAAACTCATAAGCCTACAAGTTAAAATCTAGCTGATGTTCTTGAGAAAGAAAATACTTAAAAACACAGAGCAGAGCAATACACAGGTGCAGTAGTAAATGTTTCCTGAATGAATACAGCTGCTCTTGACAATGTTACAGACACTGGGACAAAAACATGCGTGAAGACATTAAAGCAGGTTATTATGGGTGACTTCTAAACAGATGAAATCATGTAAATCTCTCTCTATCACACTTTCTCTCCCCCCCCCTCTCTCTCGCTCTCTTTCTTTGTGTGTCTCAGAGCTGCATCGATGTGCAGTCTTCTGCCTGCTGCAGCTGGGTGGTGAGATCTTTGACACAGACATGGTGATGGTGGACAGAACCCTGACAGACATCTGCTTTGACAACACTATTGTGTTGTGAGTGTTGAAATTATTGCTTGCTTTATGCTACTGCTTAATAGATCTCTCTTGACAATCTCTTGATCTCAATTGACAATCTTTGTATGACCACCAGTCGTTTGTAATTAAATATGGGTAAATAAGCTGATAATCACATTTGGTGATACATCTTTGTTGTTTTTCACTTAGTATTTCCTTATCCTTATTATTATTCATTTTTAAATATTTAGTTTATTATTCTTTCATAGATTCATTTAATTCTACCTTTCTATTCAACATTACTTTTATTAATGTTGCTTAATCCTGTGTGTGTCTGTATTTTCTTCACAAATAGAAATAAGTGAATGGTTTCCATCTCAAGATTTTCAACAGCGTCATCGTATCAATTTTGTGAAGTAGTAATTTTCCACTGTTTCTGTTGTAATAATACTGATTGAACTTGTGCTGGTCAGATGAAGTTAGACTGAGCATTGAAATGCAACTAAGATTATTCAATAAACTGCTTATTTTATTCCATCATCACTTCATCTCCTGCCTGCTGTTCTTCCCCTCCATCTCTGAATCTGCCTCATGGTTAGGTTTAAGTGTTAACTCCCAATAGTTAAATATCTTTGCTTAACAAACAAAATCATTTATCTTAAAAAGAAGAGTCTAGTGAGACCTAGTACAAGACCTAGTAAACTTGACTAAATGTTGGGTGTTTGGCCTGGAAATAAAGTTTTCTTTGGTTTAATATTTTAAAATTAGTCATAAACTCATAAAGTAAATATAAATGATAAGATCCTACATTATTTCTAAGTCAAATAATCCAAAAAGTAAAATTGTGACTGACCATTTTTATTACTATTTTTGGACTGTATCAGCGCTGTATAAGCAGATGTTTTGTATCTATACTCAGTTGTTAGTGAGTGTGTACTGTAGTCATTAATCTGTGTTTCCTGTGTGCAGTAATGAGGCAGGCCCAGGGTTTGAGCTGCGGGTGGAGCTGTACAGCTGTTGTTCTGAGGAGGACTACTCAGCAGGCAGCACACCACGTAAGCTGGCCAACAAACTGAGCTCATCTCTGGGTAGGTCATCAGG
Source organism: Chromobotia macracanthus (assembly GCA_036877525.1). Taxonomy (NCBI): domain Eukaryota; kingdom Metazoa; phylum Chordata; class Actinopteri; order Cypriniformes; family Botiidae; genus Chromobotia; species Chromobotia macracanthus. Next base: position 899,037 of record JAZGTH010000058.1, read on the forward strand.
GAAGAAATTAAGGACAGCCATGGAGCCTGGAGCCTGCAGTCCCACCAGCAATGGAGGAGGGGCGACAATCCTGCTGCCTGTTCCCTCTGTACCGTGAGTGTACACACACACACTGCTGTCTGTACCTTCTAAACACACACTACATCTAATACACATGCTATCTGAATCATCCATTGTAAAACATTCTTGTACCCAAACCCACATTTGCAGACGTCATTTTTTGTGTAGGCGTGAACCTTAACATCTGGGTGAATTGTATTAACGTATTAAATATAATTATGAGCTCTGAAGATATCCATGGTCTGGAGTGTTTTCTCACTGGTCTGATTGACTGCTTTCCTGTTTTACTGTGTAGTTTAAAAGCAATTAAAATATATTTTTGATTGACCATTGTGGTCTGAACACTTGCGCATGAACAGAACCAGCTGTGAATTTTGAATAAAATGTTGATAAAATTTTTAAAAATATATACTGGAATTTTAGTTTTAGAGGATAGAATTTACAAAAAAATGTATATGGAAATATTTATCACCTGTTTCCATATGGTCTGTTTTTCTCTCTTATTCTTTTGTTTGTGTCTGTGTGTTTACAGTGGTCCCAAATATCATCTTTTGGCCCACACAACCCTCAATCTCTCTCACGTCCAGGACAGCTTCCGCACACATGACCTCACCATCACAGGAAATGGTGAGCTGCCACACCCTCTCTGATCTCTCCTCTTCTCTTTATACAGAACAACTACTTTTAAACCCCCATTGAAGTATTTTATCAAAGGTAAAATTTAAATGCATTGTCTGATTAAGAGACAGTAGCACTTGCTTTTTTATCTGTGCCAAGCATCTATTAGTTTAATAACATGCTAGTTTTCTTCACATTTCAGGTAATTAATCACAGACAGGCCTAGTGAGTATGTGTCTATGTACTGTCAGTATCTGTCAAATTTACTGACTGAGGGTCAGTGGTGTCTAGCAGTGGTGTCTAACAGGCCAATAAGAGGCACTAACAGCCATCTGTGTGTCTGCAGACAGTCTTATAGCCTTACTGTGGGCTGCTCTGTCTCACACATGATAGTTCAGTATGCTGTTCTAAGAATACATTGTACAGTGCAAACCTGCTGTAACTGGAATAGCTTATGTTTACTGGGTTTTGAAAACTGTTCCTAACTTTCTTTCTCATTCACTCTTTTTCCATCTCTCTATCTTTCTTTCTCTCTCCATCTCTCTGCAGAGGAGTGTTCTTACTGGTTGCCTCTTTATGGCAGTGTATGTTGTCGTCTGGCTGCTCAGCCTCACTGTATGACACAACAGATGATAAGTGGTTGCCTAAGGGTCAAGGTAAATGAAAACAACATGCTCACATGCACACACACCCACACACACACATTGACGTATCTGTAAATAAAAACGTCTACACTATTTTCCCATGTAGATAGCCCATATAGATATGTATAATTACCATAAACCAACCCAAACCTGCACCAAACCTTGATACAAATAATAAAATAATAATAATTAAAACATTTGTTTTAAATATATTCTTTTTTATATACTGTTTTATACAATGAGGACATAACAAATCCCAGATATTTGTAAGAGTTTGCTCTAAATTTGCCACCAAAGAATACATAAATGTCTACACAGATACGCTAATGTATTTCCTTCACTCCTGTTTGTTTTTGTTAAGATTATCTTTCCTCTTTTCAGCTGGGAGGTGAGCCACAAAAATGGACAAATGTCTACGGTGTTCTGAAAGGGACAAACCTATTCTGTTATCATCAAAAAGAGGACATGGAGGCTAAAGTGGAGCCTGTATTAACTATTGTTATTAATAAAGTAAGTTATATTGAATGCTACTCTGGTTCTTTTAATCACCATTTATTTGTGCACATAAAATATTGGGGTGATTGCTCTTTGGAAATACTGTGTGTTTTCTTATGTTTTGCATTATCAAACGCATCCTTTCAAAGCACTGTTTCTCCTCTTTTAGAATGACTAACCAATGGTTAATCGATATGATAAAACTGTATAGTTGTAATTCTGTCAGTGTTCTTCATTGTAATAGTAGTTATGAAAAGACTTTTGTTTGCACTGGGTCTGAATCTTTCAGTGCCCTTAGAGAGCTGCATGTTATGAGCACAAAGGGTTTGATTTAACATCTAAGAGCTGCATTGTGAGTCTGCACATTCCTCAGTTCTCAGGTAACTGCTGTTCACATGACACATCCTCTGCTGCAACCTGTTGGATTTAAGTGTAATTACCGTATATACTGTATCAGATATTGTTTTTGTTCAGATATTGCTGGATTATTTTGTATCACTTTTAACTAAAACTCTGTAGAATAACATCAGATATGTATGTATGTATATCTTGGATAATAATATAGCAGGTATAGTAAAATCAGTCTGCAGCTTATTGTAAAAATATTTTTTTATGTTTTTTGTTTCAAATTGTACTTATGTTTATTATTGGATAAACTAGAGTTAAATAGTGTCCAAATGTATCCAGTTGTCAGATGTTGTGTTATAAATTAATGTTATATAAAAACCATATTAGTTTCCTACTGTGTCTGTTTTCTCAGGAGACGAGAATACGAGCAGCAGAGAAAGACCCTCACAGTAAGACACAGAATATCTGTATCACTAACCAGTATGGAGGAGAGGAGGTCATGCACACACTAGGGGTGGACAGCCGAGAAGACACACAGCGCTGGATGGAAGCGTTCTGGCAACAGTTTTATGATATGAGTGAGTAGATGACTATAGATAACTATACAAACAAACTGGAATACGAACCATATCTTGCATTTAATTGACAGGATATATTCATGACAATATGATATAATAAAAGACACAGTGTTAAATAAATAATTATTATTCATTTTAATAATAGTTAAAAAGTATAATAAACAATTTTTCTGGCAAGTAATATAGTTTGGTAGCCTAATTGTAGGCTGTTTACAGTTGCCAAGCAATTTGGCATATTAATACAGAATTAAGCTGTCACAAATTTGTAGAGGAACACATTGAGGAAGAACTTCGAGGAAGACAAAATGGATGTAGTATTGTTTTGGGTGTTTTTGTTATTCTAATCTGCATTAAATATATGTCGTGTGGACAGGCTTAAGTTTTCCTAAACCACTCCCGCCCCCTACAGGCCAATGGAGGCAGTGCTGTGACGACCTGATGAAGATTGAACAGCCTTCACCACGGAAGCCTGCCATAGTCACGCCAAAGCAGGGCTCTTTATACCATGAAATGGGTGAGTGCGTTCAGCCAACTAATCTAGACTTTCAGAGCGGCTGGGGATAAAGCTTTAAGTGCATTTTCACACCATCAGCAGCTCTATCAAAACTACACCACTACAAACATTAGGGAACTTTTTAATTATTGTCAGATAACAGAATTGATGCAGAAACAGGATTCCCTGTAATTACAGACCTGTTAATTTAATGATGGAGTGTGAACTGAACTGCATGTTCCAGACCCCTGTCAGATCTGAGCCATTCTCAGAACTGATCTCTATTAAAAAAGTAGAAGTATGTCATTTTTTCTTAATCTTAAAAAGCGTTCTGTCCTAGTTTAATGTGACAAACCATAAAAAAATTAATTTGTAGTTTGATTTTTATGAAATGTTTAAATACTGCCTCCCCTCCTGCAGCTTTTAAACAATGATGTAAGTTTGAAGGTGGGGCTATCTTTTTCTTCAACCAATGGCAGATTGAATGTTTAGAAGGCCTGTTTAAAAACAAATATATTTTTATAATTTGGTGAGGCTAGTGGAACAGAAATTACACACTTCACATTTAACTGCTAAATGATGCAGGTTCTGTTTATGACATACTAACACTCTTTTCTCTCCCCTTTTCTCTTTTTTCCTTTCTGTTTTCTCTGTGGTCTTTATGTCTGTCTCTTTACTGTCCTAATGTTTTTCTTATCTGTTTTTCCCTTGTTTTCCCTTCGTTCCACATTGATTTTTCATACACGCTTGTATTTGATTCTGTACATTCCTGGTTTCATGCCTTACATGTGAAATCCAAACATCTGTCCCATACATTTCCCACATTTGGTCATCACTGGCCCCATCATTATTTGGTTGTTTCATAAACACTCTTTGGCTGTGCCCTCCAAACAACCTTGCATTTGTTGCCCCATTGATCACCCCGTCCTCAGTGGCCCCTCTCTCAGCTCCTGCATCCTGTGAGGGCCTATTGCTGCAGGATAACGCTGTCTCTGCTGAGATCCGAGCCTTGCTTTCCTCCTATTACAGTGACAGGTGAAGTAACTGTGATGAGAGACGTTACCTAACATTACCTTCTACTCACATAAGCTGCTGCTGATGTCTCAGGGTTTTCCAGTCTTTCTTTTTCCTCTGTGTACCCCCAGAAATTTCAAGTAATGCTCTAAAATATTATTAAAGGTGCAGAATTTTTGATAAAAAAATTAACAAATTTTGTTAATTTTGTTAAAAAGTGTCTAAAACGAGCAACCACATGCACCTGACTCTATCTGATTTTGAAACAACTATATTTCCACATTTGGTGTTCACATATGAACAGAAATGAAGCAAGGGATATGCAATCATATTTACAGAGGCTTTAGCCAGATTTATATAAACTGTTATAGAAATGCAAGGTTTTCATTATGGCAACTATGTCTCTGCGTTTGCAGTTATTGACACCTCTGATGACATTGGAACAGTCACAGACATCCTGACCCGTCGCATTGACAAGTTTGAGTTGAGGACCCAGCTTGCTGCTCCTCCTCACTGGATGTCCTTGTTTGAAGAAGAACCCCCGAGAACCCCCCACAATCATCAGCACCGCCGTACTGCTCACCTACCCCCCCACTCGCCCAGTCCACGCCTGCACAGTCGCCAGCCCCGCAGCCCGCGTTGCCACCGTATGCCTGGCCTTCTCTCCTCCAATGCCAGTCTGACCTCAGATGGTGACAGCCCTGCCAGTGTTAGCCCCTGCTTCCGCCAGGCATGGTCCCCCGATACCCCTTCCTCCTCCGGTCGCTTCCGCCCTCGTACCCTTTCCCTGGATGCCAAGCTTTCCACTTTGCGAGGTCAAGGCTATGGGGGATTCCAGTGCAACTGCCAGCCATCCGCCACAGGTGCAGTGTCTGCTCGACCCTCTCAGACTGCTCTGTCTTGCTCCAGTTCAACCTCTAGCAACAGCTCCAGTGAAGGAAGCAACAGCCAAGAGTCAGACTTGGGCTTCTCTAGACCGTCTGGTGCACGACGTAGCCTGAGAAATCTGAGAGCTAAGCTAGACCCCAGGAACTGGCTGCAGAGTCAAGTGTAGCTCACACGCTTCCTCTTATTGCAGTGAGAAAACTTTCGTTTCGCCTTCCTGTGTCCACCCTGGAAATAACTGGAATTCCTGAGGTCATGAATGCTACATCCTCATCTGAGAACAGACACAGCAACATGCAAAATTACCTTCATAGCAGTTTTCTGCTGCATTTCAGTGCAGCCAACACAATGGGAATCAGTTTGCTATTTATATAATACACTACTATATTGCGTGTACGTGAAATGTCCATTACTTTGCATGTGCTAGGCTAGCAGTGAACAGAATACTGGTACAGTGGGTTCAGACTGCATTGAAGGAACTTCCTGGTGTTGTCTGGCAGTAAGTGGGTTTGCAGATTGAACTCTGGCCAGTCCTTTGGGTCATTGCACTGTTTTGGACAGTTTGTGTCTTGTGACTGTTTTGTGGCTCAGATAAAGAGATAAATCTACTCTGCTCTGGTTGAATATTCATCATCGCTAACATTGCTAATTGCTTGCGAATATTTCGGGATCAGTTTTTTTTAATGGAATCACTATATTATTTAAATAAACCTAACAAGTGTGAAAGTTAGCATAACACTGAAATAACTGCACCAGCTTGCAATAACAAAGTCTTCTATTGGACGGTCTTCTATTAGCAGGCTCAAACAGGATCTGTGCGCAGAAAAAATTACCACAGAAAATTGTCTGAAAAATCTGATTTCTGCAGAATTGGAACACCATCTATATCATCATCTATAAACTTAATTCTAAACTTACTTCCTGTGAACAAGTACATTGCCAATATCTGACTCTGAAGTATCTCAAAGTATCTCAATACAATTTATGAAATGCTCTTTGCATGGCTTCAATATATGCAAAAGTGCAGATTGCCTCAACACTATGCATTCAGGTTTGATAATAACATGGGATATAATGTGACTCTGTTTATTACCTGTGACTGTGATGATCTCAGGATTACTGTACGTAAGTGATTTCACTCAGCAAATGTGAACACTGGTTTGGAGACATTCCCATAAGTCTTATCTAACATTAAAAATCACAAAACAAATCTAAACCAGGATTCAGCACACACAAATGTAAATGGTATGTGGGGTTGTGTTGGAGGTCTTGGGTACTATTTTAATGGTGCTGTGTTTTGATCCACTGCAGTAAAAATTCTGTCTTACTGATAAGGATTACAAAGGCACCACAATGCAAAACTGCAACAGTTCAAAGTTAAGCGGTACATGTGTTTTATTTCTTGTGGCAAGAAATTCTGGCTTCCTTGTTGGCCAGTTTTGTTAAGCTGAATTATGTGCTGAATTCAATGCCCCAGTGTCTGTGTGATGTCACAGCACATCTTTCAACTCTGGTCAGATAAAATGTGTGAGTTAATCAGTTATTAGTTTGTTGTTAGTTTGATGAGATCAATATTTGAAACATTAGAAATATTAACAATAATAAATGTCTAGTCAAATAACTATTATTGTGACTTCAGTATAACCTCAGGGGTGGATCAATTTTGCATAACAAAAATATTAAAAAATTTCTGATACAGGTTAACGTTACTGTAATGAGGAAAAAATATATCCAAACTTGTATTACATGTTGATCCTTGATTTCAGATAAAAATAAATATCAGATGGAGGCTGTTTATTTTCTTTATATAGTTACATATTGTATTATGTCTGAAAGGTGGAAGTATAGAAAATGGCCCTGATTAAACTTCCCCCTTAAATGAAGTAATGGACTAAGATTTGTCCTAAAATTGACATGCTATCATATTAACAGAGCTCAAACAGTCAAAGGGCCACTAACTTGTATTCTAAAATGTGTAATTTAATTCAAACACTGTTTGCTATTGTAAAGTTTTGTAATTTTCATTTGTACTATTAAAGTTGTATTTTACCATGTTAGTTTTTGTTTTAAAGCAAATAATATCAACATATTCTATCCTGAATCATGGTCAATAACATTGAATGTTAACCGTCAGCCGTCAGAGAGGTGTCATTACAGCAGACTGCCTGCATGCACATTGTCTTGGAAATAGAAATGTTATATGTACAATAACAATACATTGTATAGAATTGCCTAAATTAAAATAAAAGCAACAGGTGTGTGTCTGTGTAATTTCCTTTTAATGCAGTGCTATTGCTAATTGATTTATTACAAAAAATATGTACTTAACACACTAAATGAATGAAATTGTAAATTAATGAAAAAAATATTTTGACCCAGTAAAGTGAATCTCTCATTAATCAAATCCTTGATTAATGATGCTGAAATAATATGAAAGCTTTGTATTGGGTTGGCAAAAAAAAATATAAAGCATTAATGCTTGTGTGGAAAAACAACAACCTAATCAGACAGTAAACATACAGTATTCCCTCAGAGGTAAAAAATAGCGCAGACTAAATGTGTTGTGATTCTTGTGTCGTTAAATTCTGCATCCATACAAATGGCTGTTAGTTTAGAAAACTACCCTTTATGGAAATCCATGGAAGTTATAGAGGTTAACTGAATTAGACAGGCCCTCACTAGAATGAAATATTTTCATAGTCAAGAGATAAATAAATTACATAGAAAACCAGTATGTGTATCCTATAGTATTTACATAACAGTGGACATACTGTTTCAGTATTTGAACAATATTTGAAACACATCCTGTTTCAAGACACTAGCAATTTAGGGTGAAGTGCCTTTTGGGCAAAAGAGTGAGACTTTGACCAAACCAGTTGGTTTATCCCAACCACTAGCAGTCTGCTATAATCTTAAAGATTTGCAAGAGCCTTTACTGTAACAGAAGAAAGCTATGACCATTTGTCTGAAAATGTCTAAATATTAACATACTGGTCTCTGGCAATGACAATGAAATATTTGTAAACATCTCTGCATCAGCGCATGGCAAGTTAAATGTATGTAGCCCACGTTAACAAAGGCTCATATCACCAATACTATGACAGAGTACTTGTTACTAGTTATTAAAGGCCCATTGGTGACTTGCATTGCAGAAGTGTTGTGAAAAAGCCACAAATATGTTTGAACAGAAAGCTGCTTTCCAGTAGACATTTTTACCACATTTGTGGTATAACTGGTATGATTTAGCACCTTAGTCAAAAATGTATAATAATAAATGTAATGCAAAATTAAATGAATATAAGCTGTACATTTCTAACAAAAATTGTACTGAATCTGTATTTCTCACATGAGAATTATCCTCATTCTTACAGTTCATGATCGTTTAGGTTTAATTATTGACTTTGGCTGCTTATTTAGTATTGTTGGCCAAGTTCTGCCTGTGAACATGAATCTCAAACCTTTTTTATGTGGCAATCAGTCTCAGAGTACTCTATGCATCCTCATAGACTTGGTTGTTAGCTGTAGTCCTTGAGAATTGGTTAAAAAATGGGGGTGAAGAACTGACTGTTTTTAAAGCCGGGCTCAGACTACAAGATTACAATTATGAAATTTTAGGCCAGTTATGAAATCTGGTGGCAGCACACAAATAAGTAGAATCTTGAAACATTTTCTTCTCTAAAATCTAGAATCTCTTAGACATGCTCATACTAGGAGATTTTAAAATTGTGATGCATCTCACGTGATCTCACGGGGAAGTGGATGTAGACAAAATACAGATTGTGACGCATTGTTATTTTATTGTTTACATTTTTAACGTTTACATTTGTTGGCAAGTGCGCTAACATCCTCTGCTTGCCTTTGCCAGAACGGTTGTGATGTGTTTTCATGTACATGAAAACAGGCAGTCGTGTTGTTGCCACACTTCAACAACCTGTTCCTTCATCTCTGCTGTCTTACAGACACGTTAATCAGCTTGTTTCATGATCGCAATGTCTAAGGTCATTTACCTCCGGCTTTCATTCACTATTCTGAAATTACTGAAGCAATCATTCTGATTTAAAATCCTAAATATCAAACATGTTTGATAAAATCAGCCTGAGAGTCCTATAGTCTGAGCCCAGCTTAAAGAAGTCTTTAGATGGTCTCTACATAGTTGGCAGGGAAAAGCCCCTGGCGTCCATCTTTGTTGGAACCCCTCCACCAGGCTTTGTCGATTGTTTCCACATCACTGATGATGTCACCAGGTTCAAAAGAGAGTTCTGTTTCATCCTCTGTAGAAAACAGAATTGTAAAGTTTTATACTTTGCTCTTGCATTCATTTAGTGTGAATGAATACATGTACTCCCACAAAACAATTATGCAGCAGTTATGAATTATACAGCACCGACTACAATGAGCAAAACTAACCTGCTTGGTAGTCATACAAAGCTCTTACACGCAGAAGTCTTTCTGGTGAAGACTAGATAAGAAAGAACAACATTTTCAGTTTTACTACCTTTGCAGTGTTATCACAAAGAATGGTTCACCCAAAACTTCACTTAGACTGTAGCACGAGTGGTATGCACTTCTTTTATTATACTTTGTGTTTTTGCATCTTTTTGAAGTTTAAAATCTCCAGTTCCCATTCATTATAATTGCATGGAAAGACAAACTTGTACATCATTCCAAATGCCTTTGTTCCGCAAAAGAATAAAAGAATAAATACAACTTTTCCTATAAGATATAGTTTATTGTAAATAATGAGTTATGATGTCTGATTTTGTATGTACTTCTCCATTCTCAGTGACCACGTCTTCATATGCCTCCTCACAAATGACTCTGTAACAGCACATCTCTGATGGGCTTTGCTCAGATACATCTACATCCCCTACTGAAAAAGTGAAAAATGTAAAATCTCATAATTTAGAGACATTTATCTTACTAAATAACAAAGCTATATACTGTAGCTAGCAATGAAAATCTGATAGCACATTACCTGTACCATTCAGTGGCCTTTGACATTCTGATTTATCTTCTTCAGTCATCAGATTATTTTCTGATATTTTTACAAACGGCTCTGGAAACACAGCAACAGCATGTCAATGTCATTCCAACTATATAAAGCATTTCTGCATTTTTTCAGAATAATATGTTAATAATATGCTGTTAATATGATAGTGTCTCAGTGTTCCCATCACCTTCGTTCTCTGGTAGGTCATCCTCAACCTCATTATCTTCTGAGACCTCTGCTATAGTTGGTATCACAGTTCTGGGCAGTTCACTTTCTGACTGGTGCAAATTTGGTTGGAATTCCTCAAATTCTGCATCAGGTTGCTCCTCAGAGCCCAGTTCATCCTTAGATTCTGGTTCCAATTTTTGCTCCTTAACCTCCGCCAAGACATCTTCATAGTCTGTGGTCATTTTGGTTTTTGATGGTTCAGTTAACATGGCTGAAGGTTCTACTGATTCCTCTACCTCTTCTTCATCTTCCTCAACCAGCACAGCCTTGCCAGTGAAGTCCATTTCTGACTGTAGTTCACATGTTATTGGAGGGCCAGTTGCAAGGTCTACCAAAGAAGATTAAAAGACTTAAGATTCAATCTACAAAAAAGCAGAAAATGCTTGGACTCATTTGTTGCTGTTACGATCTATAAACCTAAGTGAAATTATTTAACTCACCCTTAGTGTGCAGTGTGTTATCAGAGACAGCAGCTGTGGGATGATCTGGTACAGTAGCGAGTTCTTTTCTGGTAGGATCATAGGTGCATGACTCATCTTGATCCTCTAGGAGCTTTGTAGATGCAGGGGAAGCTGAATCATGGACTGGGGCCTCTGGAAGTGGCTGGCTAGGTGGTGATAACTGGGGTGGAGGGGGTCTGGAGATAGGCAGACTGGGCAATGATGACAGGGGTGGAACAGAGCGTTGAGGGGGTGGTGTTGGGGGAGATGTTGTAGTTGTATAAGGCTGCTCTGGGGATGGGATTGTACAGTAGGGTGGACTAAGGGGAGATGTAGGCGGCTTGTAGGATGTGGATGGGCTACGAGAGAATGGAGACCTTACAGAGGGACTGAGAGGAGAAGTGGGACCAGAACTGGAATTGGACCTTTCAAAGATAAATGCGGTGTCTGTCAAACTGCGCTGGTAGCGCCGAAATGGAGATTTGACTGAGGAACAAATAAACACGTAAGTAAATTAAACTGACTCTTTTCTTGAGCCTAGTAGACTTTAGTAGACTGATATATTGGTCAGACTCATATTTGGCTATTCTGAGATAATTGACATTAATACAAGTTGTACTTCCTCATTGTGCTTTTTAACATATTTACCGGCATTTGAGCAAAAATCACTAATATATGTAATACATGAAGGCCATGTTTACCTGTGCGAGGTGATCCAGGGCTGGAGGCATTTTGTGAGGAAGCTGATAACTGCCTGAAAAACTCCCTGGGATTGATGCTGCGCTGGGAAACAAGTGCTGCTGCCTCCTATTGGTCAAAAGAAGAACCACCGTTCAATAAAGCATAATTGTGCTGGTTAATGATGCTAAAGAAATATAAGTGAGCTAGCATGGAGAGCTGAAATTATTTAAACCCATTTTCAAACGTTCTTTAAATATTCTTATCTGTAAAACTTTTATATTGGAAAAACTGACTAAGTGCATGTTTAATGTCCAAAAAGAGACAAACTCACCGCTGCTTTTTCAATGGACTCACTGCGTCTCAGTCGCGCTCTCATTTCGTCTTCATGCTCTCTCTGCTGCTGCTCCTGTAAATCATACAAAGTACTTAATGTCTGTAAGGATATAAATCCATAAATCCATGTTCTATTGCATTAGAATGTTAAAACTTGAACAACAAAGCTTTTTCAAAGTCAAAATGGATACACAATTATGAACGCACCCATCTCACTCGCTCTTCTTTTTTAGTTTCTTCATCAAGCTGAGCTTGAATTCTCCTGAGAAAAAATAACAAGAAAGTAAAGTTGAAAGAATTTGTTCTGAAACAGAAGGAACCTTGAATTACCAGCTTAGACCAGCATCGGCTGGTTTATTTCTAGTGGATCAGAATGGCATTTCTGGTAAAGATGGCTGACCAAAGAAATCCAGAAGCCTGGTTGGGATACCAACATCCTGCTTCAACAGATCTCACATTCGAAGCGAACCTCAGAAACACAAGCCGGTGACCAGCTGGTCTTTCAGCTGTATTTTGGTAAACAAACCTTTGTTCTTCAATCATTTGTAGTTTCTCTTCCATCTTTCTGTCCCTCTCTTCTGCCTCTTTTTTTTCCTGTAGAACTCTCTCTCTCTCACAGCGACGTCTGTCTTCTATAGCTCTCCGGCGCTCTTCTTCCTTTCTCACCTCTTCCTCGCGCTGTAACACATTATATAACACACAATTACATAACAATAAACACAATTATTAGACAGGACAATTAGTAGCATTTGTAGCTTGATCAAGAAGCTTGTTCAAATTAACTGAACTATAACACTGAGTTATTATACAGCGCTCTAGAATACTTGATTCTGATTGGTTAATCAACACATTCAACTGTTAAGTATTTTTGTATAATGGATGCTGAATTGTAAAATTGACCATTGTCTCAGTGCAACTGATTTCCTACATATCTGTGCTTGTTTCATGTATCCTTTATCGCTCAGCTCGTCTCTTTTGTCTTACATAATAATAATTTAATATACTGAATTTAATAAACTGAAATACATTTAATAAACTGAAATACATTTTTCATGCACATTTACTTATTTATTTGGCCAGCTGACTGTACTTTATGCATTACTTACATAGCTGGCACATTTTCTTTTAAACATTGTTTTTTAGATCTTGATCTTATTACATCTTGGCTGAAAATCAGCAACATTTAGTGGATTCCACAGGATGTTGTGTTAGTAAATGATGTTCAACTCTAAACAGCTGTACCTCTGCTTGTGCCCAGAAGGAGTCTCTGTTAATCCTTCTTATCTCCATGGCAGCATTTGTCTTCTTGTAATTTGTACCCTGTGGGTGTGGCACAGCAAACAAAAGAAAAGACTTAAAATTACCCAAAACTTTCATCAGACAGAATTCAGCTGCTTCCCTTAATGTTCATCACTAAATCATACCCTGAAAAATACATTTTTTACATTTTAATGAAAGAAGTTCTTTTACACAGCCAAGTCTGTGGTGTTTTTGTGGTAACTTACCACAGTCTCCTCCTTATCCATTGTCCTTGAGGGTGTCCTGGATCTCTCCACTGGTGGTCGAATTGCTTCAATTGCAGATTTAATCTTCTCCTCTGTCACCTCATCTTGGTTTGAGGCTGTAATAAATACTTGGGCCTCCTGTAATGACAGAAACATCACAAGATAAAACATACTGGCCACATTTTTAAACTGCTCCATATGAACTGATTTTGCTGCAGCAGAATGTGAGATGTAATTGCATCTACACTTTATATGTGTAAGACTTCCTTGTCTCATTTATTTATTTTATTTTAATGTAAATTCGTAACTCATAGCAAGATGGTTAAATTTGTTAACATTAGTTAACTAAATTAACTAATATGTACTAACAATTAGCAATACTCATACAGTGTTTATTAATCTTAGGGTGTACTCACACTAGGCAACATTGTTGCCTTGGACCGAGCACAAGCATGATTTAGTTTTTCCTCTTATTGTACATTTTTGTTTGTTTATTGAAAGTGTGTGTATGTTTTTATTGGCACAAATCTGATTTGCTAATACTAATTACCAATTAGGTTGTTGTTGTTATATACTGCTTTTACAGATACAGAACTGAATATAATGACAGCAGTGCTAATGGTCTGAATCACATTACATTAGACATGCAATACCACAATATAAACATGCCCAACACATCTGCATACTGTAATTTTCTTTAAAATGCATTTTTTCTGTCACTGACATCCATCTACAGCTTTGAGATCATTTATATCACATTACAGAATCCCACTGTTCAACAAAATGCACCACTAACCACACCTATCTAGTGCAAAACAGAGTGATCTGGTTTGTGGGAGAGAAGGGAGGAAAAGACTAATGAAAGTGACACTGGAACTGCTAGACAACCTCATGAGAACTAAATTGGGCTCCATCCCATCAAAACCCACAGCCTTACAATGTATTACTATGCTGTCATTAGCAGACAGGCTGCTACATACAATTAAGGCCATCTTTTCACATTTCTCTGAAGTACTTGAACATGTCAGAAACAGTTTTAGATATCATCGTTTTTTCTGAGACTAAAATGACAGAACATTAGGTTAAAATTTGAATTAATTCTCTCCTCCCTCCATCCTGTTTTCTGCTTGGGAGGATTTTAATGACTCAGCTTTGTTATTACTTGCTTTATATGAGCCCCTTGACATGCAGTTACCCTCAGGGCTTTAGTGGTGATGACAATATTAACAGCTCTGATGTCAGATTCTCTCTCATACACACCCCATGCCAGCTGTCAATTACAGTATAATGCAGCTTACAGTTCCGATCTCAGATACAGCTTCACTCAACCTGACATATAATCTATTATGTTGTTAATAAATTTTTAAACAAAGATGGTCTACCGCAGTGTTTCTCAACTGTTCTTAAAATAATAATTTAAACTAAACAAACAAAAATGATACTGTGGTGAAAAACAAAACAAGTGGTTAATGTTATTTACACAAATTAAAAAACAATATTTAAAAACCATAATTAAAGTCATGCACAACTTATTTTTAGAAAAAATTGTGAGCTAAAAAATTGATCTGTTTTTTTCTCAAAACACCAAGATCTGACAAGTCACCCTGGCACTCGTGACTGAGCCTTTACCAGCACAGACATGTAGAGACAATAAAAGAGGGAGTGATGGAGTTGGAAAACAGTGAGGAGTGGCTGGGGGAGATTTAGACTGTATAAATCTCATAATGGCTTATACATCTGTAATCACGTTACCGTTACTCTGAAGGTAGATCTCATGTACACTGTGATAAATGAGGTACTTTTTACATTGGCTTCAGTTGTTTATCTGAATGTCACTGGAAACTAGGCTGTAAAGACTGAACGTGAAGTCAAAACTAAAAAGGGGCAGTTTGCTGATCGTCTGCAATCATCAATTTAATAATAACATAAATAAAGTAATATCATACAAGCAAGAGTGCTGTTATTCTACACATCAGCCTGGTTTCAGCCATGATTCAGCCATGTTTTATGCAATCAGAGCTGTGCTGATATTCAGCACAACAGCAAATTTGCGAGTGTAATACTGTTTTTCTACAACAGTTCTATAATTGCAGGTTAATATTCATGTCCAAGTTAGTTTTTCATTTCCGCTTTGTCCACAGTCACTTTAAGCAGTCTAAGAAAGGCAACAGTCCAACATCTTCACAACTTAACACAGATCAGTTCAGTGTTTCCTAGTGCTGTTATGCGTAATACAAGTTCTCTTGGAATGATTTCTGGCCAGTGAGATCCAGCTGTCTAACTATATTAGGGTCTAGAAGAGGGTCCAGTCCCATACAATATTGACTCTAGTTTAAACGCTATGTTTTGGGGGCCCAACCTCTCCCACGCTATTACACTCAGTGTCTGCCCTTTCGTACCCTAACAAAGTTTAGTGCTTGAACAACCATCAGTCATAAGAGAAGCAAGATTTAAACCCAAATGCAAATAAAACTGACAGGTTGTTGATCTCAGAACAGGTTGTTGATCTCAAAAGAGAGCATATAACTCTGAGAATAAAATAAACAACATTCTTGGCATGCCTGAAGAGCTAACCTGGCAATGTCTTTATAAGGCATTAGAAATTGAGACAGTGAGTGTGTTTTACGAGCTCATGCAATCATCCATACATATGAAAATATTAAACCAATATTGCATGGGTGGCAGAGTCATAAAATCACAGACAGCTTCAGGAGACACACACATATATAACAAAACAAACATCATTTCCTCCATCTTTTCATTTCCTTAGAAATGCATTACTCTATTTCTGCCCTTATCAGCATGCATCTGTAGTGCCTGTCAATGGCAAAACAACAGGCCTATAACACAGAGGAAAAGTCCATTACAATAACACCTGGCACCAAGCAGCTGGCCATCACTTTAACAGACAGTAGCAGAGGAAGGAAACCGTTTGAAAGAGGAACATTTTAGAACTAAACAGAACAGTGCTTTTGTAAACATTTTAAGAGGGTTTGTGATATCAGTATTGTGTGTGAGTCTTTTTTTTACATACTCCGCCTCTTTATACAAATAGAGGCAAAATACAAGTTAAATTCCATTTGTTCAAGCAAAGCAGCAATGTTAGGTAAGAAGGTTCAACAAAAATCTAAAGCAGAAAAAATGCCTGAGAACAGTGGTATCAGATCAGAGGCTCTGGTTAGACCTCTGGTTGATCTTCAATCCTTTTTGCATGTTTCTCATACCTGTTAGGGTGAGAAACACACATTTACACAATCATTTAAAAAATATTCTAGGTTAAATAGTGACATTCTCACAATAGTACCTGTGGTATATACAAAATAGTAATTAACCTGTAATTGAAGGTAACATATATTTTTGCTAAGGCACATAAGTGTATTATTTAGTAAAAATGTTTATTGGTGGATTTTTTTTGTAATTATTCCTTTTCAGGGAATGTTTCACTGTTGAAAACAGGTTGTTCTGTTTCATCTTTCATTCTCTTTCTCTCTCTTACAGTATTGTTCTTTCAATATTGTTTCGAACCTGTACAATTGTATCTCAGACAAAGATATGCTTTTGTTCAAACATGCTGTGTGTATACATTAGTGTGTTTGTGACTCAACATCCCATCAGATTTATTCCATATATAGCAGAACACTAACAGTAAGCATTCCACAGTGACACAAACACAGGATGTAAATAAGGAGAAGAAAATTGTGTGTATAGGAAATGCACACATTATTTCTGAATGCTTCCAAATGTAGCTGCAGAAATAAACACTACTTGACTACTTGAATGACAGTTTAAACTGGTGCACGTTTCAAAATACCCTTTATTCTGTAACACAATGTAAAGATAAACCTCACACCAGAAGCTCTTCAGGATTGATGAAGTTAGAAGTCAGAAGAATGATGTCAGAAGGATGTCAGAAGAGAGTAGTAAAGTTAATATGTTGACAATATACTTTTAGTGTAGTGATTAAATTAATATTCTGTTCCTGAACTTTTCCCAGGAACTTTATAATGTGATACAGGCAGCTAGTCATGGGCGATTGTTTGTTACCTTGAAGAAGGTCTTGATGGCAGGAACATGGCTGGCACATTCTTCTCTGCGGAGATCATCCACACTCTCACCAACCTGTATGATGCAGGTGCTTCATCAGATTAGTTATTAAGTACTTTGCTTCTTATATTACAAATACTGCAGTTCATGAGTTTCTAATACTGGCCCAGTGACCATCAGTGGCCCAGACAACATGCAGACTCTTTTGGATATTTAAATATATGACTTTTATTACATTAGACAACAAAAAACAAACCTAGTGGCATCTGCGAACAAATAACCCTAGAAATATTTTTAGAACTAGCGAGCCGGTGCCAGAGTCATTTAGTGGATGTATGAAGAAACTTCCTCTCAAACTGAAGTTCACACAGGTACCCAACAGAGTATCCACGAGTGTACGGTTCCAACCTGCTTACCTTTTCATTTTTTTTAAATAATGTTATTTTTTAATTAATTTATTTTTTGTATTAATGTTTTGCTTCTGCTTTCTTTCTTTAAAGTAATGCCATCTGGTGTGATATTTTGATATATAACGCAAAGACTATCATTACAAATAATTGTATCCCAAATACAATCCCAAATGTGATCATCAGTCTTTTAGTATATCTATAGATTCTATTACATCAGTGATGTGTATGTGTGTCTGAGTATCAGTCTGGCACACAAGAATGTTTCTTTTGCAGTTAACAGATCAGGGAATCCACACCCCTCTTCTTCTATACAATGCCTGACCGACTACAGATGGCACCTCTGACCCTAACCACAAAATTCCCACTTGTCACCTTAGAAACCAGAGCCATGATGGATATTAGAAAGGTTCCCAGAATTCTTCAGTCCATCTGTATTTGAGCTCCTTCAGTTACAAGTCTGTAGGTCAAAGCCCTTTTGTAAAGTGAAAGCATTGACACACCTCATCAACAGGAACCTCACATCTCTTGGTTAAATATAAACAGTTTAATGATGCGGCAGCTCCAACCAATGAGCAACCACATCAGGCTCACGCCCTATGACAACATCCAATAGGAGCTAGTCATCCAAGGCCTAACATCCAATTAGAACAAGCCAACATGATCTCATCCAGAAGTATGTTTAATGGGTAACCACCAAAAAGTAAAAAGGCAGTTTACACCATTGTCTATTTGCAGTTTATGTACAGACCTTAGAGAATTCAGAATCTGAATTTATTTGTAAAGATACAACTGATGTAAATTTGTCGATTCTGTTCATGAACTTACCCAGCAGACCATGACAATACGTGGTTGTCCTGTTTCTGTGAGTCCCAGCCTGCAGAGGCCATACATGGGCCTGCTGCTGTGAAATTTCCCAACCAATTCTGTCAAACCTCCAGCTAGCAGATTGGAGATAGAAAAATAAATAGGGGAAACAAAATAAAAGATTTATAAATGTTCTTCATGAAATAATAATGACCACATGAAAGAAAATGTCTCTGGCAAATTGAAACACTTGCATTTTTTTACCCGATAAACATCATAAACCTCAGAGAACAGGATAGATTTAGGACAGAGTCAGTGTGTTCTGCATTCTTTTATCCCAAAAACCTTTCTTCCTTCTGAGGAACATGAATGATGTCATGGCAGCCGCCACATGACATGAACAGTTATTCTTTTCCGGTGCATTGCAGCAAACACGATTTTTCTGTGAAATATCTGCCACTGTATTGAATCTACCCAACTGAATGTATTAAATGGGCAGCAGGATCAAAGTCATACAGGGTTTGAACAAGAACAGAATGAGTAAATTATGTGAGAATTTTCATTTTGGGGTCCATTAAAAGGAGCTGTTTTGGCAGCCTCTGCCTTAATTGATAAACATTTTTCTTTAGAACTGTTTTATAGACAAATGTTGCACATTTCCCCCCAGACTGCGCTTTAAAAAGGGCTCAAAGAGCGCAACAGTGACCACCAAATTTTTAAATAATTCCTAAAATCATCATAGGCATTACAAAACTTTTAATGAAGAGTTCCAAGCATTGACTCAGTAAGAAGTGAAAAGCACTAAAATCATAAAAATCATTTAAAAATGTATATTAAATGATTTTCACTGATGTGATGAACTACCTATCCCATGAAGCACTGTGAATGATAATCAGTTAAAAACCAATGGTAGAATATAAACAACTGACAGCAGTCAGTTGATTGATTTTAAATACAAAATACCATGCATTTACATTTATTTATGCTGTCCACAGCAATTTACAGTGCAGAGTATATCATTTATATACTGTAATATATATTATAATGTGGGATTCCTGGCATTGCTAACACCATGCTATCACACAATATTAGCAAGGTCCTAGCAATGCTACTAAGATACTACTTATTTATTTAAAAAAAAACCCCACAATTTTATGGCATATATTTTATGGGATTATGGCAATATAGTTCTTTCCTGTAAATTCAGAAATAAATATAATAACCATATTTGTACATTAAGTTAAAAGGCATTGCTTTTTTAAAGGCAACTTCTACCTTAGCATATATCAATTACACCGTACATCAATTGCCAGGTCAATCTTAAAACATTCAGAGGCTTTTACTTCCAGAATCCTATTGTTTCACTAAATTTTGGAAACACTTTACCTCCTGAATCGAAGAGTTTAAGATTGTTGGTCAATCCATCATATGTAAACAAAGCCCTAGAAAAGACAAAGAGAAAAAATAAATCAGTAAATTACTTTGCTGTTGAGCAAAACACAATAGTCAATACTTTAGAAAGTGGTAATATTGGGGTTAACATAATGCCCATAATGTCCTGAAGCAGACCACATCAAGGTCAAGCTGACAGTAAATCCAGATGACAAAAGTAAAACTAAAAAAAAAAAAAAAAGATTTTTATTTTTAAGTCAATATTTCAATAGAGACCTCTGACCTCAGTCTGAATCATTGATCCTCACATTCCACAGTCAACCAATCAACACCAAATCCTCACTTACATCAACCTAAAAACAAATAACTGGGCTTGTGTGTAAGAACCATGTGTGCATTATCCATGGGCTTATTCTACACATCCACCTGAAATGCTACACATATTGAACATTTATTGTGTCTACCAAGCACTGACCCCAGTCAAACTACTGTATCAAGCTCTGTGGAGTACTTTACTATATTATACTATTTAACCTGTGGTGTACCAAATGTTCTCAAAGAAGCGCCATCCTAAGCCATTTCTACCTCCTTGCCTTTATTACTACTCTATCTACAACATTTAGCATAGTTTCTTATTGTTCAACATATGAATATCAGGATTTATTTAACTTGCCCTCTGTCGTCACCTGCTAGTTAAAGAAGACTTGGTAAAGCTTTGGAGACTTTGGTAAAGACTTTGACAGGCTCAAGTCAGAGGTTTTAACCAAATGTTCTCCAGGTCTACTAGCTCTAATAACAACTGTAATTGCCGTGAATGAAATCGCAAAGCAACATTTGAACCTGGGTCACAGTGGTTTATGGTTATCTGTCAGTATTGGCTGCACTGAAAGTATTCCTTGGAACTGGGGCTCAGGTAAAATAAAGTATTTTGTATTGGGGCCACCTGGCCACACCAAAGCAAACATAGAAGTACAGGTGGGGCACTCAGTTTTAAGTTTTAAAACTTTTCAGTGCTGTGAAACAGTACAATCACTCTTAAAGGATCTAGAGTTTAACCAGTATTTTGTCCACCTAAAACCACCTCAATAGCCACACCAGTCTCTGTGCTACAAAACATGCAGCTCAAGACTTGGGATGTGGTGCACTTAAGTGGTCATCCCTTTATCCTGTTCCCTGCTAAGCGCTAAGTATTAGTGACGGCTTTGACAGGGTGCTGGGAATCGAGGCAATTTAAAATTGTTCCCTCCTGTAATGTAGAACCATTTAGGTGGGATGTTCAAGGTGAACTGTTGTGAATTGCAATATTTGGAATAGTGCTACAAATGGCAGCTGATGACAATGCCACTACAAGGGACCAGATAAAGTGTTCAAAACCCATTTGGAATAAATGTAGGTCTATTCTGTTAGCAAAGAGCCAGTTATGAGTATTTTTATGTTTCAGGTTTTTGCCTCTCCTATGATGAAACAAATTAAAGACTGCAAATGTGCAATTTGAGCTTCTAGTCCCAAAAATATTCAGTTTCTCGTATTTGAAGCCCAACACCCTGGTTTACCTTTCTTTCTTTGACTTCAGGTAGCAATTAATAGGCTTGAGTGTGTAAATCTATCAGTTGGCTTTCTGTTAAACCTGCTGGGGCATGTACACCATGACTGAGTGACATCATTAACAGGTTAATAACTGGGAAAAAGACTTTCTAACAGTGTGTCAAATTAAATGTTAAGTACATCCTATAGATTTATAGTGTACCACCTTATATCATGGATCAAACTTTTCCAATAATAGCTGGGCACCTGGAATAATTTCTCATGTATCCTTCTTCCCCAGTACCACAGCAGAAATGAGTGATCGACTAATCAACAAATCCACAAGTCATCCAACAAATGAGTAGTGATTAATGAAGTAAACTAGTTCATCTACTTTTTGTTTGTTTAATTTTTGTAGCTCTGTTTCTTTAATTACACAGTTTGCATGATAAAACCTTCTTGGGAAAATTGTGTCTTAAATCCCTGCTTTTATGCTACAGCCATTCACATGCACTCAGATGTCTTTGACAGCTACAAAGCAAAACATACTATTTTTTAAGTTAAAAATAGTTTGACTTGACAAATAAAAAAAGCCCCCGGCACTTCGTTTAGCTGTTTCTGAATGCAAGAATTTGTCTTATGTAAACACCCCCCTAAAACATGTCTGTTCAGGGTTGAGTGACCTCAAAACATGTCTAATTATACAGGGTTTTCTCCAAACTAAATGAAAGTTTAAAGTATGTTGGAAAGGCTATGTAATACATTTAATAAGATCTACAAGTAATTCTCTCTCTTTTCCATTGTAATATATACTTATGTATACTTGATGACTTTGGAGAACAGCCAAAGTCATCATGTCACTATTGTCTTCAAAGCCTCTGATCTTTGGAAGCCACCCAGACTGTGACCTCTGGGCTTTTGACTCAGAGCTCAGACACGTAACAATTACAGCCTGTT
This sequence comes from Chromobotia macracanthus, assembly GCA_036877525.1. NCBI lineage: Eukaryota > Metazoa > Chordata > Actinopteri > Cypriniformes > Botiidae > Chromobotia > Chromobotia macracanthus. Next base: position 921,480 of record JAZGTH010000058.1, read on the forward strand.
TCACCTCATCAGGGTCTGTTCAGCAAAACCCAGCAAACCAAACTACTAATCAGTCAGCAATTAGCATGCTGTGACACCACTGTTCTGCATCTTACCACCAGGATGGAATGAAAAGGGCGAGAGAGTGAGAGTATTGAAGAATCAGAAAAGTGCTAGTCCCAGCTGTCCCTTAGCATTAACACAACACTTTATTTTAAAGGGGAAGATGCTAACACAGGTGCTTTTTTAATATTGATAATTGTATTATTTACAAAAAAATTATAAAGATGCAAAAAATATCTTAAACATTAAAGAGGAAAAACATTTTAAAAAGATTAGACATAGCAAATTGCTGTTGTTGTTTGAGTTACTATATATATGTGAGGAACTATATTGCTTTCCGCTTATCTGAACATGAAAGCACAAACTTGGATAGAGCAGGGTTGTTAAAAAAACCTTGACAAGAGAGTGGTGGTGTGTAGGGGTGTATTACAGATCTTGGCTGATAACCAAATGGTTTTAACCATGAGTTAATTACCATCATGGCACTGTTAAGGAAGGCACCAAGTTGTTATTATCCATGCAATAAGTGTAGATAAAAACATCCACTTGCCTATTTGCATAACAATTTTTAAGGTTCAAGACTGTTAATGTAACAATAACGTAATGGACACGTTTATGTCTGTTCAGTTTACTATATCAAATTACACAATGATGCATCAAGCTAGTGTTAAGCTAGTATTGCCAATAAAGGCTAAAGAGGCTAAAAAACTAAGTAACTAACAACTTCACAAGCAATAAACTAATCCTAACTTTCCTGACCCAAAGACATGCAGGAGTTGAGTTATGTCATCTCATAATGACAGTCAGTCAAACAACACTACAAAGTCATGCTTAAATGGATTATGATAAATGTGCATTTCATTAGAGTGTGTATAGGAAAGATTCAGTAAAACAAAACCTGCACTAGCGCACTGGGTCACATTCAAAACATGCTGTCCTATTTCTGATTGGACAGCTGACTTGGTTGGTTGACTTAGGGGTCAAATCATGTCCTTCTGTAATCTACAGAAAGCTAGAGTGAAAAGTCATTATAAATGACTGTATTTGTCTATTGAGCAAGGACCACACACATTGACCCATTGACATGCGTTATGCATTAATGCGTGTAAACAGTCAGCATGTCGCTCATTGTCTTGCAGGCATGCATAGCATCTCCATGGCGTCTGTGACACTACAAGCTTACATGCACATGCACTTACAGGTGTTTTGCATGAACTGTAAAAAAAACATTTGTTTTGTCTTTTCCAGTTGTCACATGAATTAGCCTAAAAAATATTTTGTTGCATGAAACAGTAATTATTTGTTTTGTTCCAAAACCTAGTTAGCTGGCTGCACATGCTAACGAATGCATTCCAATGAGCTGAAAACAGAAATCCAAAAAGGCCAAGAGAAATGATTATAACTAAATGTGTATTTCCTTAAATAAAGCATTGATAATTTTTTGTGCATTTACATTAAAAAATAGTTCAAATGTAATTAATGTACTTTTAAACTTTTTCAAATTTTGTTACATTAGCTTTACAACATGCTAACATTAAATTCTATTGAACTCAATTTGAGTCTTCTGTCTGTGTAGGCAGTTCAGAAAGATAACACTCAAAGATTTTTGTCACATAAAGTTTTAGCCCAGTGAAATGGTTACAACGGCAGATCTCAGTCCTTGCGTGTGATGCACTAAATATGTAAGAAAAACGAAAACAATATCCCAATGAAGGTCACAGCTCAGCAACAGATAGACTTGTGTTTTCATGCTATACACAACACAATGGGGTGTAGTTAGCTCATAAGAGTCAAGGATAAAAAGCATTGTGTTTAAAACCCAAACACAACAGGACATACACACACATGCACACTGAACCCTTCAGTTTGAGTTTGTCTGAACTTTATTCAAAAGAGCTTGTCAGGAAAACACTTAAACCAAAGCGAAGAAATCCACAAGGACCAACACACAACCCAAAAGCATTGACGGCAGGAATATTGTGTATGATTGCGTAAGTGTGGCCTGGCCTGTCTGTGTTGTTTGTATTAATCAATAAACACTGGAGGAGTTCAACTAATGCTTGGATAAACTCTGTATGTACATTAATAAATGTCTTCAAATCAAAAGCTGCATTAGACATTTCCTGCATTCTGTTGTGTGTGAAGAGAGGTGTTGTCTGGAAGTTGTCTGGCCCTTCCTCACCTAACACATACACGCTTCCTGTGTCAAGAGACTGATGAGAAAAACACAAGCAGGTCTGTTCTGCACTCTATGTCTGAGTCAGCCAGTTATGAGCTCAAGAACAGAGAATGAAGAACGGATGGAGAAAGAGGGAAGCCATACACAGCATGAAAAAGAAAGAAACAAGACAAAGAACCATAGAACAGGGAAAAAGAATTTAAAACAGGGTTTAATTTTGGTGGGTTCACAATTAAAAACAATATTTTGCTATGCTACATTTGTAGTGTGCTTAAGGGAAAATGTTTTCCATTAAAAACAGAATGTGTTGAAAAATCTACATTTACTTTTCCATACTGGCACAGTTATGGTATGTTAAATTGTTTTGTTAAAGTGTTCAATGTGTGGTTTAAAAGGAGACAAAACATATAACATTTCTGTGTTCTGCTTTCAAATGCGTCATTGAGCTTTCAACAGCTTTTAAAAATCAACAACATTCACACCATGGCAATGAAAGACATTATTATTCTTTATCATTTACTCTTAACTTGTACAAATTTTACACTTTAATGTTTGTGATATGATATGATCATCATAATGTGGGTTATAAAGACAATATTTAGTCACATGAAAGAGTTTTTGAAACAGCACTGATTTCTACTCATTTCCTCTTCTACAGATCTACTAAATGTGTAAACGGCACACATCCTTGTATTTACTATCCAATGCTGTCGCCTTGAAGTTAAGTAAATGTTCGCTCAAATAAATGTCACTAACATCATGACTAGGTTTAAAGGGCTGTTCACTGAAAGTGAAGTTGATACACTTATTATAAGCTTCCCAGCCAAATCTACATGGATGTCTATCTTGCTGGAGATGGCCACTTTCCATCTGTAGTGCGTAAAGCTGGAAAACAGCTGTGCAGAGGAGTATTCATGTGTACAATGGCTCATAAGAGAAGAGGAGATTTACCTACCTGGTTGTGAAACCAAATGGCACAGGGGAAGCAGTTTCTCTAACAGGCATGAAAAGTTTCAAGTGTCATCTGTGGCATATTTTACTGTTCCAGAAAACAAATTCTGGAAGACCCCTTGTTTTAAATGAACTAAATTACTAATATTTCCTTGCAGCTTTTGTGCTCACAAGTCTTTTCTTTTTTCAAGTGACTTTTTTTTTTGGCTATGTTCACAAATATTCTTGGGTCTGCCTGCAAATGATCCTAAATCAAAAGCAGATGGACTAACTCGCGTCACTTTAAAAAACTACCTGCTCAAAAAGTCACTGCACTGGAATCATGTGATTAACAAGCTGGTAGTGTGTATGTAGTTATGACCCAGAGGAAGGTGATAAGACCAAAAAACAGTGTCCAATATAATGACTATAGAAATTGAAGCAGACACAATTGAAGTCCTGCTCAGCAGCAATTTGAAATGAAAAAGGTTGTCCAAGCTTGCAGCTGTTTCTGTTGGCTTGCCAGGGGCAGCTTGTGTGCTACAACAATGTCTGCATTTACTTTGTGTGCTGAACCATAGATTATAGTTTAATATATCTAAAGTATATTAAATAAATGATATTTTGTTCCTAATATTGCATGCTCAAAGACAAACCATGGTAGGAACACATTAAAAACAATACAGTTGAAAAGCCTTGCATAAAAATAGGCTTTTCTGAGAAAATGGGACCTTCGGGGGCCCGGGGTTCATAGCATTGCAGATTCAGCCTGGACTACAAGGTCAATGGTGAAGATAGCAACAGTGTGCTCTTTAACAATCTTTGCAGAAAGTACTAAACAACTCTGAGCACATTGCCATCTGGCACAGTTACCTTGTCATACTGAATATGGTGTGCCAAGTGCTATTCATTTGAGTGTGTGTTGGCCTGGAACGGACACAGCCAAATTGCTCAACAAGCTGAAATGAGTTCAACAGCCAGGAACTTGGACATGAAAAGTAGACCTAAACCGAGAGACATGACTCTAATGAAGAAGTATAATAACAATGCCTATTAAATTAACTTTACAGCTTGAGACTGCTTTACTGCAATTATATGGAGCTTTATGGGGCATGTGCGTGAGAGTCTAACTAATGCTGTCTATTCCTGTAAGGGGACACAGTGCATTGGGTGGCAATTTTGTGCTAATAGCAACTATTTGCAGAGTAGAAGAGCAAAGAACAAGCCAGGATTTCCTGAGACATTCTGGCAAAATACAAAAGGATGGAGTGGAAGAGCTGACAATAAAGAGTGAGGGATAGAGGAGGGAGGATGGAAAATGAAAAGGAGTGTGGGGGACTGAATTTAAGAGGATGGGGGATGGGTGAAAGAAAACAGACTGAGGAGACTGGCATGCAAATGTGATATATAGTTGCAAAATGAAATGGTGTGAAACCACGAGATGGAGGAAGTGGTGATTGAAACCCTGTTCTGTCAACACCAAGGTCATGGGTTCAATTCCCAAGCAACACGTTCTGATAAAAATGTATACCCTATATGAATCTGCTTTGTAAAATGTATACCCTAATAAATTTGTCTTAAGTTAAGAAAACCCTTAGTTTATTTCTTTTCATTGGTACTGCCAATAACCTTAGAAGGTGGCACAGTAAGTGCACTATTTAGGGTACAAACTTCCATTTAAAGACATACAAAAACAATGCACTGTCATTGCAGCAGACACAACAGAGGATAACAGTGTCAAAACAGCCATTACTAGTGATTTATTAATAATGTATGTTCCCATTAAGGGTGAAAACTTTTATCATAGTACTTATGTGCTTATCATTTGGGTATCAGTGACATTAATAAACACACAGTGTGATTAAAAAGACCATTTGAGTAACTGTTTGTGAAACATGATTATCCAGTGTGTTTTCTCAAGTGTGACACTACGCTGTGAGTGGTAGCTTTGAACATCACAAATATGTGATCATAGACCTCAAGGGAGGCAGTAGTCTGTTATGTTCTGTTGACTGTGGGAGATTTTGTAACTATAGCAACCGTTTTCTATGCCGTGTTTTGACAAAAACTATCGAAAAATGCTGAGTATAAACACATAGGTAATGGTAACAATTTGTTCCAACACTCCCTTTGGAGTGGGCATTTTCCCGCTTAGAAATACCCTCACGTAAGTGTTTTTATGCAACTGTTCGATTTCATTGCCACCGCCATTTTGCATTCTGATGACCCCTGACATCTTGACCTGAATTACATCAAGACCAGGCATTCGCAGAAGGATGTAGACTCCAAGTAATCAGTTTAATGCATTTAAAAGGTGTAATTTTTTGTCTGATCAGTTTATTAAAAGGATTATCCCAACCCTCTCAAATCGATAACATTTTCAATTGATTTGAGCCTTATTATTCCTATGAAAATGTTTTGTGTTTACATGGAATATTTTCTTTTGGACTGGATGATTACAATAAAAATACAATGCTCCATGTAAAAGCACCTACTGAAATGAGTACTGGCAATTGCTGTTCGCGGACAGCAAATAGATGAAGTCAAAGGGATATGACAAAATGGGTCAAAATGGGGTGAATTTTTGCTATAAACAGCAATGGACTGTTTTGATATGTCAAATAGTGGCCTTATTGTTCATTTAGTGATATATTTTATAGGTGACTGTCTCAGTGGTACCCTGTGGTCAGATTTATGAGACAGCAATGTGTGTTAACACTGTTCATGTATTAGATGTTCACACAGAACATGTTCTTTCTAAAACTAAGAAGGCTTAAAAACTAAGAAGGGTAAAACTTAAGAAGACAAATTGATAAATAGTAAATAAATTTGTAAATAAAATGTGGATTCCCAATATTCAATATTTATACTTCTCAGCATTTCAAGTACCTCATGTGTTTATAAACATCATTTAAAACAGGTAATGTAGTTAGGAAAATTGGCTATTCTGTAGGACTATTTTAATGAGCTGTAAGGTGGAAAGTAACAACATATACTGCAGTTCCCAAGACTTTACAGGCTGTTGTGGTCAGCCGTTTAACCATGGATAATCTAAGAGCTCTGCAATTAAACAAAAGTAATAAAATGTGACTACAAAACTACACCAATCTGCAAAAACATGACTGTTTGAGTACAACATTGAAACACACTAACCATTCAACAGGTGTGTCCAAGTTTGTGGTTCCAATTAGCATTATATAGCCTGAACTAACTTGCAAATAGAAACAATAAGTGTACTGTTTCTGCAATGATTAAAGCTACAATTAGTCAAGTAACTACATTATGTAACATGAACTCACCTCTCTTACCCCATCCTACACATGTATGCACCAGCAGTCTTTAATCAGCAACATTACATGTTAGCTACTATATAAACAGATGTCTACTAAATACAAGTTGGGTAATCCTGACACAGATATACATTCTGTTGTATTTAGAAGTGAGGAAGGAACTTTTGTGTATAACTTATTTCTGTGCTGGAAGCCCACAAAGTGTATTTTTCAATAGGTATTACAGCTAGAAAAGTCTTATCATAACTGCAGGAACTGACTCCCAGTCTTCCATCAACCATGCATTAATGCTATTACCCTTTAGGGAAATGGACTGCCAGCCTCTAAACTATGAATGTATTATTTATTGAAGGGTAGCCATGAGCAAAATTCATTACTTAACAGTCAGAATTTGATCAAAATTTGATTATTAAAGTCATTTACATAATGACCAAAAACTACTATAATTGTATATAACATACAATTATGACAAGCTCTTTTCTCAGACAATTATGGTGACGTTTTATATAGTGATTTATAAAGAGATGAGAACTCACCCAAGGCAACCAGCTAAAGCAGAATATCAGAAACATAATCAAAATAGCAGAACCCTCTCTTTACTTCTAGTCCACAGCTGCTATTGATTTCATGTGAGTTACTTTTTCTTTGTTAGTGTTTGTACATGGCTTGTGAACATACTTGAAAGTAATGACACACAAACAGTAATGAACAATATTTGGTGGGTCAAGATCTGAAGAGGTAGAGTACAAACCCTAACCTGTGCAAATGTTTCTTCAAGATGTTTTTTCACACAGCTTTGAAGATTTAAAGCCAAAATAAACACAGAATGTGTCACAATGATGTAACTTCAACACTTTACTGATAAGCCTCAGTCCTTTCAGTTCAGCAGGCCTCTCTGAAGTTGCTAACCGCACAGGGTGAGTTTGTCCACTGGTTTCTCCAAGAGAACATTCCTCCAAGACAACTCTGGCATTTCCCGGCCTGCTTGTTCCACACAGCTACTGAAACACAGACCCTCACTTATGTCTTCATTATGTATTCCTCATGCGGTTACTAATAACATAAACATTTCCCACTCTGCCTCATATGTAGCTTCTCCTAAAATTCTTCCTTTCTGAAGAATCTTAACAATCGATGTACAACCTCTTGTTTGAGTCAGGACTGAAATATTACTCCTGTATTTGTATCTAATGTTCTCCACACATCTGCATTAGAACATACTTTTTCTGATTCATGGGTTTCTGACAGCTAACCAAGGAGCTACACTCAGTAAAAGGACAAAAATCCCAAAAAACAGGTGATCATTTGGTAGGAAATTTGCATTGCATGACATTTTCAGGACAGCTCCCATGACCTCGTAATCAGATTAGGATCATAACACTCTTCATATCTCAAAGAAAAAAACAAAACATTCTTTCCAGGCAGTTTACAGTGCGATTCGCAACTTTACAAAGAATAGAGTCATAAAAATGCAAAACAAAGGAATGGCAACCAAGCAACCCTTTTTTACAACAATTCTGCACTTGATGTGGAGAGAAATATCTTTAAATGAATGGTCTCAAGTTCTGATTCCAGCTGACAAACCCCTCAAACCACAGATGGCTGACTCATTTACTTAGCTTTTGGAAATGTACCCAATTGTAAAGGCTAATTCCTGCAACAGTGTGATCCCAGACCTAGGACTTACCTGTATCCTAACTCCCAAAACAACCACTCACCATAGAATAATCCTAAATAATCAAATAAACAAAAGCTCATATTCTTTAAGGTTATGTGAGGTGAGAAACATGATAACATCAGCTTACTGAGTTTACGGCGAGTTAGAACCTTTCTGGTTCTGTGGGAGGGTTTAGGTATGTAGACTGTTTGTTAATTTATTCTCCTTTTTCCAAGTTTCCAATTTAAGGTGATTAAAAGCCTCAGCCAGGGCCAAAGTCTTGTTGTGTAAACCCAAAACACCACAAGCTTTATTATTTTAACCTCATATGGCCCCTAACAGCACAAGAGCATGTTTATGCTCCATCAACACCAAGATACTTGAAATGGGAGGTCTTAATTTTGTTAACACAAATAATATTAAAATTGAGTATTAAACTTGCATTAAGGAATTATACCATGGGTGTTTCTTTGATGCAGATGAGCTCCTTTTTCTATCTGGCTTGAGCTAGACATACCCAGAACTTCAAAGTGGTGGTGAGGAAAAACGACAAGCAGCGTGAGGCCCCCTTACAATACGTTGACCATAGATATCATTGGCTAAGCTGTTAAAAGCAGTTCAACACAAGCTAGTTTAAGGGGGAAACAACCTGACCTCCTTGGGTACAAGGCTACTGAGAGTCATTAGGGAGGCGTAATAAAGACAGCCTTTCAACCACCCTTAACTGCATCATGTCATTCACCACTTTGAAGGGGAATTGTGTGCAATTTGAGACATATGCTGAATGTTGCATTACTGAAGAATGTAAACGTTTCCATAATAGAACGTAAGTGCTATGTCTTTGGCAAGTGGTACTCTGACAGCTTTAAAGTTTTTTGAAGGTCTTTTATTGGACTAAGATAGGATTGGAATGTGGGAACACTATAAACGTTTGAAATGATGTAGTGCTCTTAGACAAACTTTTAATCTTTTCTCTATGGTCAAACCAAAATTTAATTGACATCCTTATGATATAGGAAAAGAAATGGAAAATTGTTCAACTACACAAGATTGGCCAAGACTATGTGAGACCATAATGAATAAAGGAAATATGTACAAAGGTTCTTTGCCAGAACTTTTGCCAAGCACAAAACTTGAATATGGAAAGACTTGCACATAGTTTAGCTGTTTGTCTACCAAGCTCAACCAAAAACAATTCTCTCTGGAAGACATATGAAGGTCTTTGAATATAAATAACTATTTGGAGACTTCTAAGATGGCATTTCTGTTTTCTGTACAAGATAATGCTTCAGAGCTCTGTCAACAAGCACAAGCCATCTGTGTGGGACTACAACCCAACATACAAGAAACAGCATTGTTGGAGGCTTGTGACCCAGCCTCGCAGCTTAGAGGAACTCTATTGACATTTTCCCTTTATATTCCCATTGGGTCCAACAGTATGTGAAGGAACCAGAGAGAAAATCCACCTACACAAGGGCCAGACATTTCCCAAGAAACAACAGAGCTTCTCTCCATGTGAGGTTACGTTAATGGTCCATATGGTGACTTGAGTGACTGACTTGAGCGTGAAAACATTTACTCAGACTTTGGTTTTCTCAGTCTGAAGACCTTCCATTTCCAAAGTCAGATGCAGTACTGAAGAGCTGCACTGCACTGTTAAAAAGAACTATGAGCTTTTTGTTGTTGACATAGAAACATATGGAGTGTTTGAACAGTGCTGTTCTGAAATGTTGTAATAGTGGTGAACAACAATATAACGTATGTTTCCATTTCAAGAAATGCTAGTGAACAACTATCGATACACACTGTTTCCTGTGTTGCTCATACGGTATCTTTGCATTACACCAGTGTAATGTAAACAATAATTTGTAAGTTCAGGGTGATATTTTAGGGATTAGTAAGCATTTACGAAACATAACAAAGATGAGGAACATAAACATTGTCAACAATCTGCTCCTTCAGAGGTGAATTTATGTCTGTGCCATCACTATACACAGGAGAACTCCATGGGTCTGATTAGAATACGTTTTCAGATTATGAGTATATTATTTAGATTATGAGTAATAAACACACATGAAATTCATGTAATTTGTTATTCATACCATTTGCTATTATCAGGCATAATGTTTGCCTGTAAAAAAAAGTCAGTTTGAATGTATTTGCGTGTAAAGATAATGAATTCAGATGTTGTTACATAATATACCAATATCAGTTTAACTGTGAATATTAACAATTGTTCAATTTTTTTATTCAGAATGCACTCATTTGCAATACCTTAATCTGGCAGTGTATCTCAGGTTGTGCACACATTTCAAAATGTGCTAAAAGTGCTATCTTTAGAACAAGATAACTAAACCATGACAAAACTTGAACCAAGTCATATGACCCATAAAGACAGAGACAACTGATAAATCATAACAGGACTGGGTTTGAACTTGTCTGTTTTAAGGTTAAATGTAATGTTTTGTTTTTCTCATCTGTCCACAAAATTACCATCTCTGATGAACTGTTAAACTTGATTGATGTTTTGTAAAGTACTGATGATAACTTATAATGAAGCAGATGTTTGATTAGTGGTAACAGGAGAAGACTGCACCTTGAGGCTGTTAAATCATGCATAAACCTGTGCTCCAACAACATGGAGATGTAATCAACCTGAGCTCTGTTGCTTCATTAGTTTCAGGTGAGTTCCTCAAAGGACAACTTTGTTACCATGGGAACTTTAAAAATGTCTGTATGACTTGCAACTTGTTTTCAAAGTTCCACAACTCACGCTTTACTCTTTGTAAATGTTAAAGGACAGTGGCTGAATCCCTCTTTGTCTAAAACCACTTTCAAGAGTCAAATGTCACAAATTTGGCATTTGATCATAACCTCCTACAGACCTTATTGCAAGAAATTCTGCCACACCTTCATAGTTTCCTATCAATTCCAGTCCAGTCATATCCCATGGGAGTTGTCTTTGCCGCTTGCCTAAGGCTTGGGATGACAAACTCACACTAAGAGCAATACATCTTTAAAAATATGAGAACAACATGTTACAACCAAAACAGTAATTTACAAAAACAGATAATTGCATTGACAATTTTTCTCATCATTTCACATACTGAAGGAAGGGCATTTAACAAATTGTTGCACTAAAATCAAGATGTAATGTCTATTGTATTAGCTTTAAACACACTGATTTTGGATTTATGAGTGAGCCTGGCCCCTTTACATGCCCATACAGCAGACAGTACAGTTGGTAAATGCTATAAGCAAATGAGAACCATTTGCTAACATCTACTTCTAAAGAACTGCTGAGTGGCATGTCAAACAGACTGCCTGAGATTAATTCTGTGTATATCTCCTAAGACTGATAGTGATAAAGAATCGTCAAAAGTTGACCCAGTGTTTGCCTCATACTGAGAGCCTTTACTGAGAAATGCAACTCTCCAACAGGAACCCTGAGCCAGACCAAGTCTAAAGTTAGTTTGGCTGCATTTCATGAGTGGAAAAGTGTTAATCAAGAGAACTGGATTTTTCCCATTCAGCAGCTTTACAGTATAAGCCTGCAATATGACCACACAGCAGTCCCTGCTATGCTCGAAGATGACACAGGAACATCAACAATGGAACATTATCCTAACCTTAATAACCAAAAGCCTTTTTCATTAGTCAAGATATTCAGTTAGACAATGATTATTTTGAATTCTATCAGTATGATGCAGCCCTCAAACTAAAGTCAATGATATCATCTTTAAGAGCACAAAACAATAAAGATATAAGAAGTAACTGTTTCCCCTTTTTGCCACAGATTAGCATCTGTTAATGGGTCATTTTTCTATTATGGAAGTGGCATAACATGTCAAAGTAATTGTGAAATACACAGTTGAAAAACCTGCACCATGACAATTTTAGCTGTCAGCTTACAGCACCAGGCAACACATGAATGGGCCTAAAGCCTAAAGCATCAGCGACTGTTTCTGAGCATGTTTCCACAGTGATTAAGCATGTGGAAAAACAGAATGGGTGCTGCCTGGATGGTTCAGGCCGCCTGATGGGGCATCTGCAGGAATTCGCCTGTGCCTGCTGAAATGCAGCAGAGACAATGACATCGCTGATATAACAAACATGAGTTGCCAAGATCTGACACACAAGAACAACACTGCAGGACTTTAATCCTGGCAGATCATTATAGTGCAATGACATTCATCAGTACTTTGTTAGGATTAAATACTAGATCTTGATTGCAACATCTGAACTGAAATCCAATCTGTGAACTTCCTTAGTGTGTTCATTAGTGTGTGACAAATTGTAAACATTCCTCTATCTTTACAGAGGAACACACATCTCAAAGTGATTCACTACCTTAATAGCCATGGAATTATTAGTCACTGTTAGTACTGTGACCTTGCAACATGTTCTGTTCTTTGGCAGAAGCCTACCATAGATGAAATCATAGTCAAGTGAGTATTGAGTGAGTACAGGTTATTAACTTTTCTAAATGAATGATGCAGCCATATGTAACCTATTTAGTCACAGAGAAGGCGTCTCTAATCATGTGGGTGCTCCACTTAAGTGCTAACCACTGTGCAACATACTACACTCCACACAGGCCTGAAACTGAGTCACAATTTAAATACATGACATCATGGTAGAAAATCACAAATGAAGGGGACTGTAAGACTTGGTTTCCTTACTTCATTTATCCCAATATGATTCACACGTAAGCACACAAAATGAGGAATCTGGAAAATCCATTAAATCATTTATAAGCCTATAAATGTTGAACTTTCATAGAACATTTGTGCCAAATGACTTTATATTATTTATTTATTTTACGTTTTACACTTTAGCTAAGGTTGAGCTCACAGCTGAGCAGATTTGCATACAGGCAAACACCAAAGGAGAAATGACAATGGAAAGAACACATCACTTCCACAGGACATACACCAGTGTACATGCTCATACAGTTCGATCAAATCTTTAAAAATGCAACAATACTAAGTACAATACTTTAGTATGTTGGTTCCCCACAAGTGATAAAGTACCCAGTAAACAAGAACTGGTACACTAGTTAATCCAGCGATAATCGGGTATTGAGGTGCTGGATTACGAGTTTTTTAAATTTACAGTGTACGAAAGTACTCTAAACCCAAACGTATTTGCGAAATGATTGTCTGACAACATTAAAAACAATTGCGCAACAACCCCTTTCCAAAGCTGGATTAGGACAAATAGCAGTGCGCGGTCTTTGGCTGTGTATCACAACTTTGTAAACTTTGTCTACCTAGATAGCATTCTGTCTATCATACCAAAAATGCACAGTATGTAATAGTTACTGTACCAGTTGGTGGATGCTCGGGGACTCAGGATGTCTTCTTTAGCGGTCAGCAGAGACAGGCTGTACGTGTCCAAGTTAATCGCATGCATCCTGATACTGGAGTTATGCGTTGCACTCCAAAAACAGTTTACTTAAACTGAGTTCCTTTGTCCAAAGTTGCATTCAAGGACGTGTGTGAGTTTCAAATACAATTTTTAACTTGTGAAACTCAAAAGCTAATGGGAAGGTGGGGACGCAGAGCCGCACGCTGGGGATGTTTTAACTGCATCGGTCCTGCTGGAAAACTTCACGACGGAGATCTATCCAAAAAAGCTCCACCTCCTGTTCTGAAAAAACACCGTTGTTGCACAATTTCAGTTGTTCTTGCATGTTGGCAATTCGCATTACGTACGGCGCCATGTACCGTTACATTAAAACAGGGAGCATCGTTTAATCTAGTTAAATTATATATACATTTGTACGCGCGGCGACGCATTCATTATTGGTTTTGGGACGTTGATGTTGAGATCGGTCATGGTGTCCACATGCCCTTTTGTCCTGGCTGCAGCCTGAAATACGTTTTTGCACACGTTTTACTCAAAGCTGATTTGAATCCATGTAATTTTATGTATTACTATATTTATTGCTTATTATATTTTAAAGTTTAATGCTTTAAATCATACTTTGTTTTTCCCACTCGTACCCTAGTCCTGCATTGATTAAGCTATTGAGCTGCCAGTCTCTCTTTGTACAAGCTTCTTGTGGGCAGCATCTAGAGCGCTTGGCAGCTAGCAGAGAAGCCATTTACAGTGCATTGATCTATGGAGGGACCCTTGCCCCAGCAGGGACAGCAGTGTCCCCCACATGGGATGCAACAAAATGATAAAAGCTGCTTAAATCCAAGTTAAAATACCCTCAAAAAAATTAAAGAAGTTTCATCTTCCTACTCAGCTCCACCTTGCTGACATCACTCTTCTTAAATGAAAGAACTGGCAATTACCCCTTCGTGCACACACCCCCACACAACGATCCATTCAGGAGAACTATAGCCATCCTTCTGTGTCTGCTACTTTACATATTACATCATCTGTCTTTAGTTAATTAGTTCAGATTGTAGAGCTATGCCTCCCTTTAATTCTCCATTGTGGGAGCAGCCTTGTAAAGATGGGTGTGCACTAGAGGTCAATTGCAGCTTAAACCGTTGGTGCACCCTAAAATATTCTCTTTGGAGGCATGTGTTAGAGTTTATGGAATAGGGGATGGGGCCAAAATGTCAGAATTCCTTCATGATCACAGCAGCTTCCTGCCTCCTGTCGACTCTTCCTCGTTGACGCACTGTTATTCTGTTGTTCTTGACTTGACAGAATGCTTGGTATTTCCTTTATGCCTTTAAAATAAACAGCATTTCATTATCTTTAACATCCCATTTCAGATAATCCATGCATCTGGTAGCTTTATTGTGTTTCATATTTCATTTTTTTATTGTGTTTCATTTTAAAAAGTGCATTGCAGAGAGAAATTACATATTTGTCTGCATTTATATTTTTAACAGATGCAATTCCTGCACAGTCATGCTTTAATGTGTTTACACCTAAAAAAAGAGGTTAAAGTTCAACACACCAAAGATATATTCCTTGAGTCCAGGCTTATAGTTGCCCTGGCTTATAGTATACCTCTGCCCTGTAACGTCATTACTCTTTCTCATCATATATTTTTGGTTAGCCTTCCTTCTCTCTGTCCCTTTAAATCCAACTTTTTTGCAACCTTTTCTGGACTTCTGATGCAATGTATTTGTTTGCGAATGTAGAAGTAGTTTATCTTAAGTAAATTCTAATATTATCAGGAGTGACTTCCCTAATTCATTACCTTTTGGAACGCATACATATTAAAGGGCCAGTAACATGTTAAACAGCATATTTACCATGTCAATTAGACCTGTACTTTATCTGTTCAGAATTAACAAAAAACAAATTTTTCATTATTTCTTACTTTAAACTTCATTAGGTGCGTTTGTTCTTATACTGTCTTTTTCTTAACTGGCACTCTCATTTGTCATTTTTCTTGTTAAAAACATGACATTTTGACAAAATTGACCTGTGGGGTGGTGGACCCTGGAAGACTCTGGCAAGGAAGTTGCCACAAACACTGGGCTTGTGATCCTCAGCGACATGCATGCAGGCTTCGACAATCGGCCAAGTTCCATGGCCATTGAAGCTACCTCCAAAACATTTTTGACAGCCCCCAAAAATTAAATCCACAGAAACGTGGGGAACTAGGGTTGGCCAACACAAAATTTACATTTCGAATCTGTGTCGAGTTGGATCAACAACCAATGCACAAAACAGAAATATTTAAAGGGAGACTAATCAGGGACAGCAAGATAGACAAGGAACACCAGGGAAGGCAATCAAGGGAGACCAATCAACAAAGAATTCACAGAACTACAAATCAGCAGAGATAGAAAAAGGTATAAGAATGGGGAAAAAAGGATCAATCAGAGACTTTAACAAAACAGTTCGTACTGTAATTTAGTTTGAAATGACTACATTAATTTAGGGTTTAAGCCTGATCTGTCAGACTTAACTCTGTGGTAAAGTAATTAAACCTTAAGTCCTGGTAATTAAAACAGGATAAAGTATCTAATCAATCTATCTCTGAATATGCATGGAAAGGAATTAAAACAACATGTAGATTTGGAAAACATTGGCTATTGTACCTTAATTTGTACATGATATGATAAAATTACAAAGTTGTTTCTATGCAAGACTTTTTGATGAAACAATACAACACCTGCATCTGAAACAGATTCCTTCAGCTGTGACTGACACCAGAATATGTCTTATGAGAAGATTCAGAGCAGTCTTTTAAAAATAGCTGCATGTTACTGCAACTGATATAGTAGACTGAGAACACAAGAGAAGTTCTCTAAAGAAACCAGAACCCAAAGGGAAGCTGGTAAGTTTGTAACAACTTTCATAGTCTCTATAAGGGCAGATCTCAGGTGCATTCATACTAAACATTTTGTACACATATTGGTTCCACATGAATCTACTTGATCTATTGCAAATGTTTAAACTGTCTAAACTTTATTACAATTTCATGTCTCTACTAGTTTGTTTTGCCCTGTGCAGTTCAGCAACTTTCTCAGAAACAGTTCCTTTGTCTGACCAATTGCATGCAAAGAAACATTGAGTCTAGACAACTATTACCAATCTGAGTCTTTTGTTTCCAGAAATATTACCATTCCATTATTACCATTGTAAGTTAATGCATTGTTACGTTTATGCATTTAACAGACACCCGTATATCCAATTGCCTTAGAAGTATGCATTTTATCAGTGTGTGTTCTCTGGAAATTAAAACCACAGCCTTGGCATTGCTAGAACCATGCTCCACAAGCTACAGGACTAGATGCATAAGAAGCTTACTAATGTGGAGGAATTTATTATGAGTTGAGAAAGCTATACCACCTCCTCTAGTTAGTCTAGGCATGCAACTCTTATCAGGAAAGTCTGTGACTTTGCTTTGGTGATTTCAGTAATAGTTTTGGACTTGGAGAAACACATTTATTGAAGAATTATTCTGAGGAATTCCATTCCAGACAGAAAAACACCCAATCACAACATCAATCCTAAGAACTATAAAATGTTTTAACCTCAGTTTACCCATGCAGTCTAAGCAATCTTTTAGAGGGTTTTTAAAGGAAAGTAAACAATTGTCTATTATGTGGTTATCATACAGTGTGTGTGGAATGATTTCTGGATGAAATAAGATAACATTCTATGGCCACACTTGTTAAGATCAGCATTCTCGGGCATTTCTTTAGGCATGTGTTTTAATAGGGTTTTCATGGAAAACTGTATTTCTTAGGTATTTTCTCTGGTATATTGATGTAAAAGGAAAAACATGCAGACCATTTTTTAATGTGGACCTGACTAAATTTCATGGATAATGAATGTAATGGCAAGGTGAGGTTCATTCAATACTTATGTTACACTTATAACACTATAATGTAATGGTTTTGTCTAAAAACTTCTATGTTTATATAAAAAGTGAAATTAAAACAATTTGTCTTTATGTGAACATACACGCCAAAACATTTTAGAAGACATTTAAATGATCAAAGTCTTAAAGTTTTCAAGGTAACTTCCTTGGGGTTTTATAATTACTGTAGTAAGAATGATACCACATGTGCATAGATGTTGTTGGGATTTTTATTTATAAATTTATTTTTGGCCCCATGGTTGCACCACACGCATCAATCACATACATAAGCGCTGGGGCTGTAATCTGTGTCTTACCCAAACACACACAGAAATATTCTGGTCTGTTTGCCACCCATCTATACACACAGATCACTATGCCCATCCTTACAGTGACCAGAGCATCAATTACAGCATCTGTTGTGGATTTCCGCCTTCAGAGTGTTACTGGAAATGTTGCTGTATGTGTTGTTGTTTATTTCCTTGTAAAGTGAATTCATTTAAATGCAGCATCAACCATCAATGTCTAATGGAATGACTTTGCTAATATGACTTTGCATGAATTCATCTGAATTCAATTTTTAATACTTTATACAATTACGTCTGAGGACCAACTATTTTGGTCTGATGTTTTCATGTCATTTGAGACAGTGGGGGAAAAGAAAGCAGCATGTATTGGCACTAACTGATGACTCAGCATTTCAGGCTAAACTGAATGAGACTTATGACTGCTACTTAACAAGAGAATTACAGTATGGATAATTAGATATTTTGGTCTTGGGGTCATATTAAAAATCATATTGAAATTTCTGATTTTTGGTCACACTTTGGTTTCATGGCAATTCTGAGCACAGTTTGAGATTTTGTTGAGATGGGTAAGTCTCCCTATAGTTGGGATATAGGGTGACCTACCTGCATGTATTGGAGTCTTGTTCCATTAAAAATGTCAATATTGAGGTTTTACGTGTATAATGGTGGTTTTTAGCATTACATTACATTCATACTGTACAGTAAAACTGATGCTTTCTATGTTTACAGTATATTATTTTTTGTGTTTGCTGTTAAAATATCCCACTTGTCGCAAAATGCATTTAAAGGCAAACATGATTTGCCTTTAAAGCATTTGCAACATTGTTAAAGATGCTTCAAAGGCAAAAATATTTTCTCAGGGAATAGCAAGCGCTGTGATACAATTGCGTATGCCTCCCTCTGCAGGACAGTTAACGGTAGTGAATGTTCCACATTAGAAACATAACCAAGACCTGTGCATGTCCAAATGCCTAATGTATACACATTCTGTATTATTAATTTGATCCAAAAAGGACTTGACCACTTGTAAAACTGTGTATGTTTACCATTTGTGTAAATTATAACTATATCTGTCTTGAGAGTTTATACAATTTTACAAGTAAATGTTTCACTTTTAAGATTAAAATGTGAATTTTGCCAGTTTTTTAATAAAAGTGATAAATCAGATTGACCATATGTAAACAAAAAGTATGTTCAAAGGTTTAGTTTAATTAAAATCCAAGCAACAATAAAATACTGAAACAGATAACTCAATTTGTACAAATCAGTTTTTCAAAAATATTACAAAGGATTCAAAAAAACATTTCCTTTTTTCTTTTTGCAACAGCAGCGAAACATTCAAAATTAGTTTTTAAAAAGCCCTTAAAGTGTGCTTCTGGTTTAGAACAGGAACAATAATTCTTCAAACTAATTAGTTAAAAACCACAAAGTGCAAAACAGCTTTAAATAATCACAGATCTGAAAAAGGAAGAGAGGTCAAGGGTCGGGTCAATCTAACAGGTCCCTTACCTCAAGAGGACAAAATTGGCAATGAACAGTTAGACAGAACATCTACCACATTGTCTGCAAAGGGAAATAAGTGCTTCAGTATAACTGACAGATCAGTTTTTTTAAAGAAGCAATATTGCCCTTTTGTTTAATGGGGATGAAGGTGGATTTAAAAACACATTAGACAATGAAAGGCTGAAGAGCCTCTTAGATCAAACACAGAACCTTTAAAGTGGTCTCTGTCTATTAAATGAGGCTTGACTTACTTTTAGAAGTAAGTCAAGTTTACTTTTAGTAAATTGTGTTTAACCCTTCCAGTTAAATAGAAATGTTAAGAAATTAACAAAACAAAAACAATCACCACAATAAGTGTTCTGTATTTTTTTAAATAATACTCTAATATCCCAGGCTAATCATGAAGATGTTAAGCATTACTGGTTTAAACTATAACAAGTTTAAGGGAGAGGTTTGAAGAAACCTCTTTGAAACATCGTTGTTTTATTTAATTCTCTTAGGTGAAGCTAGTGGTGCTAAAATTACAGACTTCACCTTTAACAGCTTTGTGAGGTTTAACAATCACATGACGGTAGAGGGCGCAAGTGTGTCTCTGATCTCATCTTAATGTGAATGTTTTCACAGCTCTCTGCTAAACCGGCATAATCACTGCTCATAAGATAAACGGTTTCCACTCAGCTCAGCACATTCACAAAGAGAGAGAAATAGTATTTTAGGGAAAAAATAAAACAAGGGTAAAATCATAGAGCAGTATATCACATCACTTAAAGAACAGAAGGTATTGCTACATGCTGCATACAGGCATACATAAGGAGCAAAACAGTGGTCTGCTGGCTGACAACTAAGTGTATGTTTTTGTGTGTGTATAAGAGTTTGTGTTAGTGAGTGTATGCACACTACAATGATCTTGACTGGAACTAAAGGCAGTGGCCCCTCTTAGAAAGATTACAGCAGAACTTTGTTTTAACTGAAGGCACAGATAACACGGGAATAGACCACAGCTCTTACCTGCTCTCACTTCTCTCAACGAAGAGTTTCTATGCTGCACTGTACATACCACATACAGTAAATAATTAAACCTAGAACAATAACAAGAGTCACTAATAAGGAACATGATTCCATTGAAAGTGCTGAATGGATCGCTTTTACACTATATCTGTGGTTGAATGAGGGCTCTTAATTATTCTCAATAAAAAGTCAAAAGTACATGATGATTGTTTAATAATGATAGGCTATCACTGTTCATAACTACATGCTGACTCTCAAGCTAGCACTTAGACCACTCCCATCCCATCATTGCACATCTTACCTGTAAACGTGCACTGATAAATACATTATAATCTGTCATTCGGGACGGTTTTTGTTAAATTGAAATAAATTTACAAAAAACTTGGTATTTAATTTAAAGCTAAAGTGCATATCTGGCAAACAGTTATACTGTTAGCAGTCATTAGAGCCAACTTAGAGTGCCTAAACCAATTTCTCTTCTTAACACTCACTTTAAGGGCAAATGTAACCACTCTGATACTGTTACTAAGAAGTCAACTAAACCTTCTAAAAGCACAAGCTACAAAGACTGAGACGTAATTCATCAGATCTTATAGGAAGTATGAGTTTTTTACGCAAGCACAGAATATACAGGGCTATCAGAAGCACCATTAAAATGGAAGAAACCTATTGCTACAAAATGTAACCTCTTTTAAAAAGCCATAGTTTAGGAACAGTCACTGCCATGCACTTCCAAGACAGACCGAATGTAAGCAAAAAGGTGCAAAAGCAAACAAAAAGAAACAAAAAGTGCTAACAAGTCCAAAATCACCACAGCAACAAAGCTTTCCATCCCAGTAAGTATACTGATGTTTACTGTGTTCTCTAAGTGCTCATCTGGAGTCAGTTTACCTTTGCTAGGGTCTAAGGGGCAGACAGCAGCGATCCAGGACAGGAAAGCTGCAATTAAGTTCATAATTCTTTGCAGAGACAGTCTGCAAATAAACAGTAAATCTGTACATTTTTACTAATAAGAGCCTTTAGGGGTAGTGTCTTTGAGTGCTTCTAAACACATTGACTTATTTGTCTGTCCCTGTAAATACTGCAGAAGTGGCAGGCATATAAAGGGCATTAATGGAATTAACATATACAAGTAAAATTTCCCCTTAGGGAATTTCATCAGAGTTGTGAATGTCAGATGAAAGCATACAGACTGAAAGTAGCTGCTCTCAGAATCCCTCATTTTTTAATTTCTCTGTTATTTGCGTGCAGACCGGCCGCTCAGGGCACACAGGCTCTTGCATGTCTATTTTTGTAGCTGTTGATGATTTCAGCTCGTCTGGTGAGAAAAGCAGGGTGCAGTGTTGAGAAAGTGAAATCGGAAAGCCAGAAATAGAGAAAGTTGCTGTTAAAAACTTCACTGTCTCACGAGTTCTTACTCACCTCCAAAGTAGCTATTAATAATTCTCTTGTTAAAAGGCACAGAACAGGCAAAACAAACATGCTTCACCATAAAATACTTGAAGAATGAGTCTATCTTAATGTAAAAGAGGAAGTGTACCATGGTCGTAGGCACTCACATACTTGGATGGAAGGCAATTCAGGCAGACTCTAGCAAACAGATTCAATGCTGATTCTAACACTGCTTCATAATGCATGCACATTTGAAAGGTGGAACCAAATCGTATGGAACCAAATCACAGGAATGGGTACATTACCATATCAGTGTCAGTTTTAACCACAAAACCTGTTTCAACTAAGTACACAGCTTGAAATTGACATTTATAAAGCTTTTCAATCAAAAGAACAAAAAGAAAGATGCACGTTCAATTTACAGCTTATGTTGGGCTATTTTGTTATTAAGATTGTCAAACAGGTAAACTTGTATAAAGAGGTGAGAGTGAGTCGCTGAATGTTGTGACATTTAGCAAGCTAATCCTGAGCACCAATTTTGTCTGCATCAGTAGAATGCAGAGTGATTCTCTATGTGAAGCATCACATTGCAACATTTCAAACACTACAGGAAATGGATAGATACTTTCTCCCTGTCTGGTTTACTGCAGAGGTAGAAGACCAGAGGAATAACAAAGGAGATCAGAGGAGTAGATTTGTTGCTAGAATGAACTAATAAAAAACGTCACAATCTATAATTTTGGGTTATCAGACATATTTTGCCAATAGCCAAGTTTTCAAAACTAAACTAGAGCTACAAACATGCTTGGATTCCTAGATACAAAGATTTATAATTTACAAACAAATTAGTAGCTATTACTTTCTAAAGAAGGGTAAACGCAGAAGGCATGGGCACCACCCAGTGGTGGAGATGAAAGGCAGGCAAGTCGAGTAGCTTGCTAGTGGTCATCGCAAAAAATACTCCATCAAAGAGAATGTCATATAGCTGTGCTAATTCTCTCATGGCAGTAGTATGAATAGCCCTAATTGTATAGTTCAACTGCTGTCAAGTTTTGTCTTGTTTCAGTTGATTTTGATAAGGCGTTTGTGTCTGAATGAGTTGTCTGTCTTTGGTGCTTTGTTAGAGCCTTTATGAGAGACAGACCCAAACTATACCCTTCTGTTCCTGCCCCTGAACTACCATATTAATAAATGTTAGAAACAATAACAACTGTTCCTCAGCAGGTGACACAATTGGTATGCAGAGCCAATATGGGCCAATGTAAAATCCAAAATGGAGATTTTTTGTGAGAATGTAGGCAGACATAACTTTGAAAACGGGGTGCTTATAACCCCTTTTATTTTATGAATTTATATATCCCTGCCGCCATTTTAGTTGCTAGGTATATTCAAAGCTTAAGCTAGGTTTCAGCTTGTATGCATTGAACATGGTTTTCCAAGAAACAGGTCTCACAGAAAAAGTTCAACACTGCAGCACCATGCAGCATCCGTGGGCCCAGGCGCCAGCGCTCAGAAAGGGTGCTGGTGTAAGTGTGTGGTCTTGTATAATAATAACAGTCTATTATCTATCTTAAGCAGATGAAAGTAGGTCATTGCAAAGATTGCATTCCCTACATGTTGTGCAGTCCGTGTTTTGGTGAGACTGCACACCTGTTGCAATTCACGCAGTCAAACATGTAACAGAGAGTGAGAAAGATTCTAAATGTTCTTCAAGATTTCTTCCATTTAAAGACACACGCTCTGAACTCTTGTGGTAGGCAGCCCACTAAGGCCCAGCTTGGAGAAGGAAGATGAAGTTTCTGGAAGATGAAGCAACCAGGATGGACACACCCAGACATACACATAGGGTTCCCCTAGGCTCGGCTACATGCTCCAAGACAGAGATGGATGGACAGGTGAAGTTGAGACTTCAAGAAATATGGGGTGCTGAGGAGGACGGATGTCTCCAGAAGCACCATCCCCGTTTAGTGTGTTGCTTGCGTATGATCTCTTCCTCACGCTCTCGCTCTTTTTGGGAGCGGAGATAGCGGTCTTCCTCCTTCAGGAACCAGACAGGTGGCCAGCGATGCTTCTCGAAATGTTTCTGGTTTTCTAGACAAATGAAAAGACAAATAAAAAAGTACAAAAAGGGCAAAAACTGGACACAACTGTCAATCAAAACAGATCTTTAAAAGGAACACCAGGCTAAAGTGCACCCTCACCTAGATTACCAGGACTACCAAAATGCTTTCTTACCAGCAGACATGGTCTTCATATCTTTAGGGAATTTGCGACAGACACTATTATAGTTGGTGCAGATGTGATGCAGACACCAGGCAGAGAGCTGTTTGGCATTGTGGAACTACAGCAGACAGAAAGCAGAGTTGGCACACAGCATCAAAGAGTGATTTCTCTCAATGAGGCTCATTTGAAAAGCAATGTCTGTATTTCCTTTGAACAAGAATGAAGCAGGCAATGAATGGATGACTATAATGTGTTCCATTTGTTATAGAGCCACTTCACTACTTGGCATGAGGGTGCTTTGCATTTGCATTGCAATATTAACAGCTCTGTTTGCTTCATCTTTATTAATGTTACCTGAGCCATCTCCAAGTATGCTAGCACATGTCCATCAATGTCCACCCCTTTAACAGACAGCTGCAACAGCTCCTCAACAGCATGTTGCTCTGTAGACCATAACAAAACACAATAAAACAAGTGTTAATATTTCAGCCATTAGGCTTAATAGTTAACATTGAGCAAGATATTCCATGACAACAAAAATACCTGAAGTGACAAACAAATTTCACATTTCACTTCACTGATAACAAAAACAAAATTCTGCTGTTTAGTGCAGATATAGGTGTCACATTTTATGCAACAACACTGGATCTTTATAACGACCTCACAATTTATCTCTTTGTTTTATTCTTTCACACTTTTTGGCTACTCCCATGCCTGGCTGCTTTAATAAGTTAAATCATTATCTCTAATATTAACCAACATTCCGTGCAAGTAATCCCAGAATGCATAGCAACAAGTTCAGTAATAAAGTAAATCCATGGTGGTGGACAAGAGAAATCTGTATGACAGAGTTGCTGTCTAGAGTATGCAGAGTGCTCCAAATAATTCACTTGAACTTTTGCATTTTTCACTGACTGCCTTCAGGTAAACACAGAGCCATTACCAAACCTACCTGTTAGAGCTACAAGGCGGGGAAGACAGAGCCGATTGGCTAGTATTATAAGGTCCATTGGCTCAAGTTCAGAACATGGTGTCAAAACACCACAGTAGAGATACTCCAAAGCTGCTCTCATACAGGCACAACTGGTGTTAGGAATAGACACCTACAAAGACAAAGAGAAAGAAGAAAAGGGATTAAGTTCAGAGTTATCAACAAAAGCCCATCTTGAGAAACCTTTGCGTAAATAGATTTTATAACCCAGGCTAAGGGATGTTTATTCATAACTCATCTTCAGGACTGGACATTTGAGAGGCAGATTTATCCTAGGATGAAACAGTCTGCTCAGCACCTCCCCCCTACTGAGACCTGCATGGTCCTCGCTGCTGACCATTTGAGAAGGCCTTCATGTGGTCATGGCAGGACCCAGAGAAAGCAGGAAGATGGTCCAAAAGGGATGTACAGTATGTGGCCAGGAAGGCTCACAGAGGAAGGGGTCTGAGAAAATGATTAAAGGGCAAGAGCAGTACCCCCCAATAGGGGTCTTTTAGCCTTCAGGAGATTAAAGCACTATGTGAAATCAATGACAGTCTCAGCTTAAAGCTGTGAAAAAAGACTTGGTGGGCTTGTCACTATGGGAACCTGGCCTCTGTATAAACAAAAGCCAGCAAGCCAGCCTACAGGACTGTCATCATATAACAGTAAACACAGAATATACTTTACAGAAGAAAAACACACTCTGTTTCCAACATTATGGAAATCCTATTAACAGTTTGATGCATTCCAGAATCATTTTATGTTTTTAACTGTATAGGACCTGATAACCGGTAGTGCCATGAACTCATAAAATTTGTAAAAGTTCCTAAATTTCTAAATTTGTCTATATTCAGAAATATTTTTTCCAGTGACAATGCTGTTTTTATCCATATAGTAAAAATGCAGACCTAGGTGACAGTAGTTTAGCCTACAAGGACACCAAAGTATCAAAACAGTACTGTAGTGAATTTAGAAGCATCAGTGAATGCAAATTAAAGAAATGCTTAAGAAAGGCTTAAATATTACAATTTCACAGGGACAAAAGAACTAGTCGAAGAATGAGACAAGGAATCTGGATCAAACTGGAGAGATCTGCTGGGAGTCAAGTGACACTGCTGAGATCCCTGGAGGCCACATGACATCACTTGCACATGTTCTAACCCTATTCATATCCAAAATCACATAGGCCAAAGCTGTTTTGTTTTGCTTTGGCTGGAGGGTGGCAAACAAACAAAGACATGCTTATTCTTTTAGCTCCAAGACACAGCCAAGGAATTACACACAAGGGGGAAATGCTAGACCTGTAAATTAATCCATGGCAAACTTCTCCTTATGCTGTCACTTTTGTTCAGAAAGCAGTTGTTTCTCTGTGAATTAGAACGGGGTGCAGCAGATTTGGTTGTTTCTTACATTACTCTGTTTGAGGTCTTATAACTTACAGGGCACAGACACATACATAACCCCTTCACAAGATAAAGTGCTAATGGTTTCCAGGTTTAAACCTCTACTTTGACAAATCACACGGAATAAAAATGGTGCTCAACACTAGCAACACCTTATAATATTATTGATCAAGCACATCCAACCTGGGAATGACAGTACAGTACATATTCATGAATCCTCAAGAGCCCACCAACATACTTCTGATTTTAGGGAAGGGGAAAAATCAATAGTTGATAAGGCTCTTTAAGTAAAGTGCATGACTCAAAATGCATTAAATAACAAATAAAGTCACACACAAAAGTCATATATTCTACCCTGCTTCTATCATAAGCAGGAGTTTGTGAGACCACAGCTCCAAGGAGACATAAATTCTAAAGATGAGATGGTTCATTGGGGATAGAAAGATGACACTCAGCGGTACTTTAGCAGTACTACCCTTAGGGGTGCCCTTCACCTGCCTGTCTCAAAGCCAATTAACAGAATATCAATGTGAATATGACCTTTCATTATGGCTAAAGGGCAGGCTTAAAAGACACAGAGGGAACACAAATGGTAACTTCCTGTTCAAACCAAAAGATGACAATGATGCTGTGAGTAAATGGAAATTCTATTTGCCCAAACCAAAACGATTCAAAGCACATTTCAGTTTCAGAAAACACACAGGCATTAACTCTCGAAAAGAACTCCATCTACTTGAAGGGAGAATAAAAAAATCTAATGAAACTACATAGAAACCACTCAGAGAAAAGGGGGTCAAGACAGAGAGCTATGTGTGTCAGGAAGTGGTCATCTTTCACAAAGCAACCAGACTCTGTCAACACCAAAACCACACAGACTCCACCTCATCGTTCTAGTTATCACTTCTTATTTCTCTCACAGCAGAAATGTAACAAGGTCTCACATCCGAGCTTCTGTTCACACTTGTGCTAATCACACTCAAAAGTATGATGTTGACAGGAATTCTGACACCACACAGCTTCTGCTGTATGTTCAAATACTGCCTGTTTTTCTCAAAAGCTGTGTCCGAGACAGAAACACCAGTCACGAACAGAGGCCAGACTTTTCTGAACAGGTCCTGAAACTTAAATTTGGTAATGTATACGTACAATATTTAAAGACCTTTAAATAACATTTGATAAGTAACTAGCACAGATGTTAACTACATTTTTAAAAGACAACTGTCCTCAGTAATAACTATGTACTGCCTAACCTCAAAAACCATGAGAGATATTTTTGCACAGCACTAGAATAGTAAAGCCTGAATTGCAGTACATTAATCAAGGACAAATCTTGACTTTGTGCGTCATAAACCAATGTGTTCAGTTATAGACATAAAACATTTGAGCACAGACTTATAAAGATCCACTTTGGGGTGAGCTATCAGCTTTACTTAACTGAATGACACTTTAAAAATATTTGTCACCCTGAGGTCTTGCAAAGGCTTTATATCTGGTTATACAACATCTTCTGTGGTGGCTTCCACACAGATAAGGCTCTGGTCTGTTTAAAACCTCATTATGTAAATAGTGCAGTGTTCACTACAGTCTTGTGTCAGACCAACAGAGACTTTGACAAGAACCAATTCACACGGCAGCTTCTTGTCTCACATCATCATAATGTATGAAATACTTTTTCAACAGTACATTTACATTGGTGGAGCATTTACAAAGGCCAGTCAGCTTTGTTGTAAAAGCAACAGTTGGCCAGAGCCAAGAAAGAGGCACCAGAGGCACACTCTGCGTGGTATGGCTGTGTACTTTTAATCTGAAAACTGTTTGGTTTTGAGTCTGTTAACCACCTTCCCCATTTCTCACCCCTCTTGTTGCTTTAACTTCTTACTAATGGTATTTTGACTGACAACAAGCCAAAACACACCACACTCTATTCATTATATCCATTTTGCTCAAACAAGATTAAAAGCAAAACAAAAATCGCTATGTTTGGATTAATATCTAATAGCTAATAATTGTTTAAAAAGCATTTATAAGCCTACCAATTCATTAAAATCAAACTCTATTATACACCTTACATTTAACTGTTGACCAACAAACATGTCAGGCTTGTCAAAGTAGCACCATGTTTACTCATCTCTGGCCACCTTATTTTGCTTGATGTCTATGTGACATCTCTCGGCCAGTGCTGTCAGACTAGAAAAGCAGACAGCATCTTATTTCCTGCACGAGTGTGTGTGCTGTAAATCTAGATGCCTGTAATGCATGTAATGTTATACAGGGTGATCCTGTTCCCCAGCAGGCCTCGGCACCTAAAACGCAGCCAGTTCTCTCTCTGTGCCTCTTGTGTTGGTCAGCCTGGTCCTGAATCTCTGCCCTCAGAGAGTTTGTCTTTCTAAAACTTGAGCTGACAGCCGGTAGCCCAGGGAAATCAGAGAGCATGCATGGGATAGACCTGGATTGAGTTATGCACAAGTGAGATGCTTCAGAAAGAAATACAGTGAAACCGTACCTTTGACACCCGACTTAATAGTTTTGCATTAAAAATGCATGAACCAAATTTACGCCAAGAAGCACTTGCGATATGTTAGAATAATTTACAAGTGAAATTATCAACTGGTACAGTGCAGGACTAGCAATGCCAAGGTCATGGGTTTGAATCCCTGGGAGTACACAAACTGATAAAAATGTATACTTTAAATGCAATTTTCTCCAATGTGAGTCACACTGGAGAAAACTGGAGCGCCTGTTGTGTGAATTAATGTAACCTAAATCAAATCTGTCTGGAATGCTCATCTTTTGGTAATTTGAAGTATTTGAAAAAGTTCTTCTACACATCAGGTATTATGGTGCTGACTGAGGAAGTGACTAGCCGGCAGTTTAAAAAGTGGCCAGTCTATCAGACTTCCTGTCAATGCAAACTAAAAAAATGCATTAAATGCATCACACATAGAACATTTCCACACACAGTATCAGAGCTTTAAGTATTCTGCTGTAGGTTTTGATGCTAGTGTATGAATATTCCAAACACAGTAGCTGGTGGCTCTTACATCAGATCACATTACATGCTGAAGAAATGAAAAAATGAAGGAAAAGCCTGATCCTGAATCTTGAACTTGAATTACCTCTGTTCAGAAATAGAAAACTACCAGCCAGTAATCTGAACACACCTACTCATTCTTTAAAATTGCTATTTCCAATTTTAGAATAATAATATAGTCAACACTACAAATTAACTCAAATAAAATGAGTGTCCAAAATGCTAAACAAATGAAAGCCATGTCAAAACCACATTTTATGTGTCAACCAACACCATTAGGTATAAACATAAGCTGAAGTACCATGTCCGGGTATGCTGGGACATATTTTACACTACAACATATTTTTAAAGGAATTCATATGTTACGATGCACAATTAATATTTGTCTACAACTTCTACATGTCTTCAACTTGTCTACATGCTTCAGAATATGCCAACCTATTTTAAGGGGATTCTACTGATGTCAAAATTACACTAACCTCAAACACTTTAAAGAAATCCTAACAGACCTCTTCTAGTTCCCTTCCTGCCTCCTTTGGAACAAGGAGCACAGAGATTTCAGAGTATCTAATCGTACCTGTGTGTCGTACCTGTCTGATCCCCTCAGAGGCCTGTTTAGTCCTGCAGGGCTATTAACTTATTCCTATGGATAAGATGGTTCCCTGTCGCTGCTGCATCAATATGGGTCAGGCTGTTATAGCGATGGCCTAGTTTTAACTACCTGTATCACTTTTTTACTGTAATTTGTCAGAGCTCCAGGGTAGGAAGAATCAAGGTGACTGAATCTAATCAGTACTTCCAGTTCTTCCAAAAAGATGCTTTGCAGAAACTAGAAAAGATACAGCCAGTTTTTGAGAATTTCAAACACAATATTACACAGATTTTTTCCAGTACCCCAAGTACTAAGTTGATACCAGCTTTCCTACAGTATTACATGCCAGCTCAGTTTGGTACCTACCCATTTTGTGACTGACAGGCAGCCGTTTTTTGGACATTCCCATGTGCTCCTTAAAGCCTTTTCTTAAACACTAGAGATCAATATTATTTAGTATTATTTTTAATCTCTTTATGTTGTACTCTGCTTATAACTAAAAATATGTATGACTAAGCTTTGTTCACCTCCTCAACGTAACTCTCCATGAAGGATCCACGAAACATGGCTGCCATCCAATCACAGCTTGAGATGAGCAGTGGCTTGTGGGCTGGCAGATATCCGTCATCCAATCGAAACACCACATCTAAAACCGGGAGCAAAAGAGCACACATCTCGGCGTGTGTCACAGAGTTGAGGCTACAGGGAGGGAGACAGGTGGTCGAAAGAACAAAGAGACAAACGAAACACACACACACACACACACACACACACACAGACCAATAATAAATAGACAGATAGACAAGGCTAAATACTACCCTGCTGAAATAAATGCCTTAAACCAACCAAAGATGGTTTGCTTGTCTTGAAACTTTGTCAGACTGGTCTGTTTAATGGATTTAAAGGGGGGGGGGGTATTTTAGCTTCATATATATATTTCATATATATATAATATTTTAGCTTCAGACTAGGAGGCCATCTGAGCTCCACCTTAGCCAGTTTAGCCTGCTTAAACCAACTAAGACCATTTTAGACAAAACAGGGAACCAGCTAGACCTGCCTAAACCACCTAGGACTAGCAAACTAGCTTAGTTTAAGAAAATATGAAGGGAGTGCCAGTCAGATTGTGATAATTTAGAGGAATTTATTTAGTAGTAAATTCTTCAGAGATTGATGTGGAGGATTTGTTGTGCTCATTGTGGCTCACTGATACTGTTTTGCAGTTTTAGCAATATGCTGTGGGTGTCAGAAGGGCATGATGGGAAAAATGCACCTAATAAAACTTTTTTCAACTTGTTTTCTTATCTGGAGGGGCAAGCTAATAAATCACTAATGCTTTAGTTCATAAACTTCAGCTTACCCACAGGGAATGTACAAAACGTCTAATGGCCACAATGGAGATTAATATTGTTCTGGTTTTCAAACAAGAATGAAAAAATCTCATTATCCAACCATGAAGGTACTTATGACAATTGCAAATGAAGCAATGAAATCATACATTTGGAGAGTACAGGAGTCTTAAAAGATGTTAATTACAACAAACATGCACACAACACACAAGACATGACAACAACAAAGGGTTAGCAACACAACACAGGACACCACAGAGCAGAAATGCGAACACATTCACAAAATGCAAATTTTCACTGACAACAGTGAAGGGATATGTTATAGCGCTCCACTGAATATTTCATCAAAAACACAGAGAATGAATGAAATAAAGGAAAAACAACTTTTCTAGAGCATGGGCTATTCTATTCCAATTCCATTGAATTATGGAACTGAAAATAGAATCATGAGAATCAGTTACTGTGAAGAAATTTTAAATATAACACATTAACAAAAAATGTAAATCAGCCAATAACACCAGAACCTCCTGAAGAATCTGTGCTATACAAATCAGGACAATTAAACAAAAAACACCTAAAACTATTTTACTCATTTCCAGCAGATATATGTTTCTTGTCAAAAGTCTATATGAGCAAATGGATAAGAAACATTGATTCCTTGTATGTATGGCAATATTGTGCAAGTCTATAACTGAACCCATTTAAGTAAGCTGAACCCTTTGAGTATTATAGCCTTTAAGTAATATTTCAGATTACCTACCAGAAAAGGTACCCTTGCTCAGACACTCTTTGATGCGATTGGCACGACGCACATGGAAAGCTTTGGTAATTTCTTGGTTCATGAAGCTTTCACGGTTCAGCACATTGGCCACCATCATGCGCAGGTCAAAGACCTCCAGAAGTTCAGCGATGGTGGCCACCTGCATCAGGTCCCCACGCTTCTCATCCAGATTACCCGTGTAAAGGTACTGCAGTACTGCCTGAAAAAAAACAAGTGAAGGCAAACAGGGACACTGACGTTGAGATAGATATATGGAGCGAACCTTCATCCAGAACTTCCTATGAAAACATACAATCACTGCTTTCATTTATATGATCTACCTTGAATCGCTGAAGAATGTGACCATGTGAGTTTTGTTCTTACCTGGAATGGCCCATTCTGAATTAGATCGTCCATGGACACTACTGTCATAAGTCTTGGTCGACCAGTCATGGGGTCATCCACCATCTCCAGGTATGCCCCCATAAAACCACGCCCCCATCCCAAAAGAGCACAACCTGCTCCCAGGGGTCCAATAGAGCATTGGCTCATTGCAGGTAGAGCATTATCACTCTTTGAAGTCCTCAAGGGGCCTTGCTGTAACATGAGCAGCCTGTTAGAACTCCTGGCACCCCCTTCACCTTCCTTATCAGTGTCCAGACTTTTGGTACGTCCAGCTTGTTCTTTGGCTCCTCTTCGGCTCTGTTCCTCTTCCTCACTCCCCTCTGAACTCTCCACAGTTTTCTTCTCCTCCCCAGCTGTTCCAAGATCCATCGTGAAAAGGTCATAGAACTTAGAGCAAGAAGTAGCAAGGTACACCTTATGGGCAAAGACACGCGTAGCCCCATCCTGTAGGAGAAACAGGACATCTGCACACAAGGGCTGGCAAAAGAGAGAGTCCAGACCTTCACCATCCATGGGAGGAGGATCAGGGATGCCCACCACAGGCCGTGGAGGTCTGGGGGGGAGGAAGGGTGCTTGGAGGAGAGGACGCTGGACTTTCTTTAGATGGGACTTCCAGAACTGAAGGTGGCGTCGAGAGATGAGTGCGGCACGAATAGCATTGTCAAAGACATCCTTAACACCAAACTGAGCAACAATGCTTGTTTCGTAGTATGGAATGCCAAGTTCCTTAGCGACCTCGTGGCCACGCTCTGGGGGCAGGATGTCTGTGGGTTTGATGGGTCTTTCAGGGAAGAGTTAAAGAAACAAAAGAAGCATAGTTAAAGCCAAATTCATCAATAAATAAGACCAATAACAGGATAACAATATAACTGTATATGCATATGAGCAATGAAGGTTCAACCTTATTTGTGGTAGTATTGTGTATGTCACAAATGACCACACTGTTT
Organism: Chromobotia macracanthus; assembly: GCA_036877525.1. Lineage (NCBI taxonomy): Eukaryota > Metazoa > Chordata > Actinopteri > Cypriniformes > Botiidae > Chromobotia > Chromobotia macracanthus. The sequence goes on from JAZGTH010000058.1 coordinate 954,761, forward strand.
CAGAAACTGAAGATTTAGAAAAATAATGAAAGTAACAGAATATGCACTACAAGTGGGTGTATGATGTGGTCCGTACTTGGCCAGGGGCCGGCGTGCCCTGTTAACAGCATCCAGATCAGCATAGCGCAGGTCCAGCTGGCAGCCCACCAGGATTATTGGGGTACGGGGGCAGAAGTGCTTAATCTCAGGAAACCACATGGATCGGACATGCCGCAAAGAGTTTGGATTGGCCAGAGAGAAGCATAGCACTACCACATCTGATCTAAACATACAGAGAAAGAAGTCTGTATGAATTTTCTCAAAATAGACAAAGAAAAAATAGGAAGCATGAAATTGGCAAACCCTCAACACTAATCATCCTACACAGAGGCTTTAAAATGGACACACAATAAACAATTTATTTATTTATATTAAGCTGTTAATATAATAATTAAGCTTTTGGAAAAAGAAAATCAGTGAAATGTAATAAACAAACACACAAAAGCAGACATTAGAAAGGCATTGTTTTCATTCAAATTGGTGTAAGCCCATATTACAGTAAATTTGCTTGCATGTACTTTTTTGCATAGATGCAGATCCGGTTCACCAGTTCACTAATCATAATCACTCTTTTGTATAATGAAAATTGTGGTTTGGCCATTTTCCCAGAAGCAATGAATTTCACAAATAAAGAGTGAGCAAGCAGCCAGACAGAGTAATGACTGTGTGTGCATAAATGCATGTGTTTTCCAGTGACTGTGTACGCATGCACTAGGATCTAATTGAAGCAAGGTGTAATAAACAGCAATGGTGTAATAACAGTAAGCCATCCTGCCATGTCATGCTTCACAGCTGGACTTAAAAGCTCATCACTCATCATGAGGTACTAGAATACACAGGAATGACTAATGGAACACTGTAAGGGTTGTTTGTAATGTAAACACAGTTGGACTACTGGAGTTGCACTCACATGCTTGTTTACATATGACAAAGTGATTGAATCTCAGAACACACTTCTCAGATATTTCCTTGTCTTGCTGGAAAATGCTTTTTGATAACAAAGTGAAAACAGAGTCTTATGATAGCTGTTTTGAAACAGTTCTGGCTTCCCAAAAATATTTTTTTTAGTATTGGCACAAACCTCATGTATGGTTACTAAACAATGGAATTTCCTTAGAAAATCCTTTTAATCAGTTTTGCACAAGTAAATATAGACTTGTTGTGAACATGATGTGAACAGTTTAAAGGGGTTAACCCTAACCTTGACCCGGTTCAGATTTTTGGAAAACCCTTACTTTTCCTGACATAGTAAGGTTATAGATATATACTGTAGGTCTTGCAAATATATAAATAGAAGTACTCAGTTAAAGCCCCATTACCAAGCCTAAGACAGCATTTTAAACCACATACTTAAGGATCAGAAACATAAGGTCAGAAACATACTTTGCATAAGAATGAAAGAGCGATTGCTTATGAATTACACTTATTTCACATTTCACAATCAAATTATGGATGAAATATTTCAAGATGCATCTGTACTCACATTATCATGCTACTGGCCTAGGTTATAGCCATATAAGCCTTATAACCTAGAGGGCTCAAAGTTGACACCTGTGTTTCTGTGCCTCTGTTAATGTGTGCATGTAATGAACATGGGACTGTCTGCAAGAACATGGAAATAGGTCAGACAATAAAGATCAATAAAGTATGCAGCACACATAACAATCCATCTGACCATTTGAGGGCACTGAATAATAACTGTGTGTGCCACTATTGCAAGTGTTTAGGTTCATAAAGGACAGTGTTCATCAGTGTGTATGGTGTTCTGTAGAGCATGTCTAAGTTCAAACTCCTGCCTTCATATCTGCTTGACTTCACTGTAAAACACAGTCTTGATCCAAGACACAGTTCTAAACATATAGAGGGTATTCAAGATCACTGCCCGTCTATTCTGAGAAGAACAAAATACAAATATGATACAGCAACCAATATTTATGGAGCTAAGACCCACCGAGATGTTGTGACACTATGGTACACTGAGGGTATAAATAATTAATGGACTCAGCAGCTAGATTTTGATAAACATTATCAAGAACTGTTAAATGTGTCAGTGTGTGTTTAGTTTAAGTAGCAGACAGTGGGGGTGTAGATCATCCGATTCTGTTTCCATAACAGGGCACCAACATTAATATGTGCCTCCTCCCTACAATGTGCAGTGTTACACAGACGCAAATTCAACAGTTGAACTGGCATTGGGTTTTATTAGCTGACTGCATCTGTTCAAACTCCTGAAACAAAGAGAAAGTGAAGATTTTTTTCCATTAAAATGATGTTAAGGCATCAACTTTGTAAAACAAGTTTGATTAATTTTCTCAATGTCCTGACCATGTCACTAAGAATCACTAGGTGTTAAACTAAAAACGACTGTCCTAAAATCTGTTACTTGAAATTGTTAAACTTTAATCTCAGCAGCAGCTGATTTTGTACTGTAGCTGTTTGACACTCGCAGAGATTAGACTTCAACCATTCAACCACTTGCAGAGACTGATCTTCAACCATGCAATAGCTGAACATTCATTTCCAATAATACTCAAACTACACATTCTCCATATTAATACAAAGGAAAAGTGATAAGAAAACGTTTACTCAAGTACTTCACACACAAAACACACTACATTTACAATATTTTTATATTAACAGATTGTTATAGATAAATTACATAACTGAAACCTCATTTACTATGACTTCTAAACACTATGCATCTAATGTATGAGTAATGTGTTTGGCAGCTGGGTGCCAAAGTAACAGTACCAATTAAAGTCAGTTGATGAGGATGTCTTATCACCACTGTGCGCTTTGATAATGTGCATATCCACTGGCAATGAGCTTATTTTCTGGATGATAAGCATCTGCTACTTGACAAGTGACAGTTATTAGAATCAGTTGCTTACTGTTAGTCAGGCTCAGATGATGTCATAACTGATCAGCCTTTTACAATGGCCCCACAATTTTACTGTATATGGACACTATAAACATGGCCACAGCTGTCCAAATAGCCAGTGCTGGGTTGCCACTTCATCCTAACTATGTTTTAATGTTTTGTGAAATTAAACATCCAGCTTTCTATAATATTTTTGAGTTCTGGTGATTTAAATATGCAACCAAGGTAAAATTAGCGGAATTGAACAGATGAGTTTTGTAAAACTGCATGAATGATTTGTGGTCGTCTTAAAAGCATCTGTCAGAATGTCAAGCATCAGAAAAGTCACGTTGTTCTTGGATAAAGGACTAGCAGCATTTCATGCTTATGCAACATATTCTGTTTCATGCATTGAAATTCATACACCTTTAAGTGTGGCTTAAGTGTCTAAATACATAAATGGTAGGCTACAGGAGCTTCCAAAAACAGTATCAATAGCTTTTATTCTCCAACCCATCTCTCTGCTTGCCTCAGTAGCTCCTGTGATCTGCCAGTGATCTGCTGCACTGCCCTGAGCCAAAAGCATCACTGCTGATCCACTGATTCCCCACTGCCCTGTACTGCGCTGGGAATAAGAGCCTCCACGCAGTGATCTTTGCCTGGGATTACAGCACATTACCTTCCCAGCTGGGAGGATTAAGGCAATAACCAAACCTTGGCAGGACAAAAAATGCCACAGCCAAGAGTGGAGATCAGAGCAAACAAATGAAAGATCGATTTATGCAATGGCATTGTGTGAAACAGGCCCGGTCTAGACTGTATTGAATGATGAGGCAGTGATACAAAATGGTTGAAAACAGTCACAAAGTGTATGTTTAGAAAAGGAGGCAGAGTTGCAGACAAGCTGTTTGTGATGTCATGATACGATAAACCTAGACTGATTAAAAAAAAAATGCTATTAATCGTAGGATTAAAATGAGGATGTATGCTAAAACAATGTACTGCATAATACACACGCATTAGGCTAAACACATAGGTGGCTTACCGGTTCATGCACAGAATGACACATTGAGCTGTGGTGCTCATACAGGGAGTTGTGAGTTCTAAATTATGCAACTGACCTGCCGTAAGCAAAGCGTCTGTCTTTGTGATGATCTCCAAATGTGTCCCACAACCTGAGGGAGACACTGACCTCGTCCACCACGTCTCGTGATCTCTCCAGCACCTAACCAACAGACTTCAACTGTTTAGTGGGATCTCACTGTGCCAATACACCAGTGCAAACACATGATAAGTCTCACTATAATATTTAAATGTTATGCTAAGTAACTATTTGTTAGGTATTATTTCCTGGCCCTCCATGTGTTGTCAAAGGTTGATGTTTTATTTATGTCTATATAAATATTTTTACAACTGTATATGTTTTTATATTTTTAAAAAGTATTTTATTATGAATCATTGCACAGTATTCATTGCACAGAATCAGTACACACCACTTTTATTTCACAAATTATGCTCCTTTAGCATGCTTAGGTGTACTTCATCATAAATATTTGTATGTAGCTATTCCACTATAGGACTTCCAAAAAGATGTATTTACATCAACACTCAATGGATAAAATATACCAACAGCCTTCCTACCTCCTGGCACACGCGGTATTGGTCGATGGCCCAAACAGTTGGCACGTGGGTGGCAAGCAGCTGGTACTGAGTAAGGGTGGCATTGCAGGCACGGGCACAGATCAACCGGGTCTTGCCCACCGCGTTATCACCCACCACCACACACTTTATAGTTTCCACATTAGGTCGTTCATAATCCGTGTCTATATCCATGGAGAGGGCCCTGAGTAATAAAAAGGGAGAAAGAAAGAGACTTAGTGGGGTTAATTTAAAGTGGGGTTAAGTTCTAATAAGTCTAATAAAATACACTCATACAACTTACAATAATGTGCATGTGCATTGACCTATGTGTGGGTGACCAATGTTTAAGTCCAAAGATTCGAAATATTTATTATTACTATTATTATTGTTATTATCATTATATTTATTATTAAAATGTATTATCCGTTCACATGTGGATGTAACTCAGCATAGCCTCTCAACAATGAATGCATCACCAATACCGACTACTCATTCACCAAATGTTCAAAGTTAAACAAAAATCTGGGTCAGGTGCTATTTCTATCTGAGGAAGAAACAACAAAAACAGCAAACACAATTCTTTTATATGCTATTTCAAAGTGTTTCTGCATCTAGCACATTTTTTACTTTTCTTTACAAAGTGTTAGAAGAGTCTAGCTGAGGCTAACTGAGATCAATGCCCAGTGGCAAAGGTTTATTCTGTATGAGAGAACACTGATCTCACTTGGTAAATCAGACAGCATTAACACATTTTCCAGGATACTGAAGCAATAAACACTGACCTAAACAGGTATACACTGGGTCCAAAACTACAGCTCTCCTTTAGGAGGCCTGCGTACCAGCACATATGGCTTTAGCTTTATTTTGCATGACAACTAGGAAGTTCTCTGTTAGACAATAGGAAGCAATGTGAGAACTTTTTTCTCTAAAACAATGAAAGCTGTATGTCTGGATCTGCATTCATCCTACCTACATTCATTTATTTAATACGATGAACTGCTTTGCTTGAGGAAGCTGCATGAATTTGAGCATTTGTAAAATCAATCTTTATTACAACAACACTGTAATAAATGAAACCTTCATGAAATGAAATTTAAATATATTGGGAGCTGTAATTGCTCGGTGGCTTTAAATGTGCACCTACTAAGGCTTGGATTACCCTTGATAGATGCAAAGTGACCTATGCTGCACAACTCAATTACATTGCTGGGAAACATTAAAGAATTTCCTTGAATAAAACACACAAGCAACACCCTCTGCCAAAGCAGTGTATTCGTTTGATGCAGCTAAAGTGATATAGCTATCTGTATTACAAATCGCTTAGAGCTCTGCTGTCCAAGTCAGCTAACGTTCCATAAAAAGAGTTCATGAAATATTAACATGGCCACTGTTATTGTTCCATCAACAAAGACATCACAGTTCAGGCCTCCAATGACATACTAAGATCTAAAATTGGTTCTCATTGATTCAATTCACTCTGATTTGCTTGAGGTAAAGTTGAAACTTCTGTACATATTTTTAAAATTAACTACCATTTGGACTGTTTGAATGTTCATGGTGCGACACTCAAAAAAAACAATGCGCTGTCAGACAGCAAATGATATCAGCCCTTTAATTAAAGAACTGCTGCTACACATCATAACTATGGAAGCCCTGAACCTCAGAATAAAAAACAAGGTAAAGAAAAGGTTGTATCCTTATGTTCCTTTTACTTTTTGAGAAGAAAGCATAATTCTGTATGTCTATAAATAGAATAAACGCAGTTTAAAGTGCCTCAAATCTTTGGATACTGCCAGAATTTAATCTGAGGAAATTGATTGCAATAGCCAGTAATTGGCTGTAGGAGAACATGTCAAATCTACAGATTTTTGCTTAAGATTAGAGAAGTTACAGGATCAAAATTTGTCTCAGACAACCAAATCGTGGCCAAATCACAGTGTGTGATTGGCTTTACTTTACAGGTAAAAAGACAGACTTATCTTGAGCAATGGTGCTCAGTTTAGTTTCTCATGAACAGGACAGCATGTCCCTGTCTGCCTTGAGATTTAGTTTCAGTGAAGAAGGTTTCAGAAATGTTTCTGGGAAATGTCAGTAGTAAGGATGCTCTGAGAGAGCTTCTTTAACTCAGGTTACATAACAAGGGCAAGATGATAAAGACTAGCTGTAAATGTTACTACACCTTTCTGCTGTATAACAGTAATTGCTGAGGTAGTTAAACATAAATGTTTTGGGACAATTGACTGAATTTATAGAGGATGATGTAAATGTGGATATCACAATGTTTACACAGTGTGTTATATAAAAAAGCAATTAGGAGATCATAACCTGATTTTCATAAAAGCAGAGTATGTATGTCTTTTCAACTAGCAGAAATTGGGGCAGTAGGTACAAGGTTGTGATTGCAAGCTTGTGTACTTTGCTTGTGTACTAACAGCCAACCTCAATATTTCTCCTATTTAGAGAGACAGATCCGAAATAAAGTTTGTCATTATTTACTCATGTCAAGATGATCTTTTCTATATTCTTTGCTAGACAATTCCAAGCAACAAAAAAGTCAACATGAGAACAACATGAAAGCAAGTAAACAATGACAGATTGCTATTTTTGTGTGAACAATCCCTTTAACCTTTTTAGCATTTGATTTAAACATATCAGGTCCCATAAACCTGGAAAATCACATTAGGAATAACACCAAACACTAAGTCAGACATACAGAGTATAGAGCTTCCTTTTTTAATGTGTACATAAAAGCAATGATACCGGAGACAAGAGTGTTTCATGAAGCTTTTATCAGAGTCAGTTGAGTGAGTCGGTGTTTGGTCATGGGGAATGAGATGTGCAGTGTGTCACACTATTTCTTGTTGTAGTGACAGGCAGTGGTAGAAACAGTAGGGGGTGAGCGAGTTAGTGAGACAGCGAGTGAGAGAGATAGAGAGAAGAGAGAGATGAGACACGTGGTAGACGCCCACTCCATTCACAAACACTGTGTGGCCCACACAACAGTTTGTCTCTTCTGTATTCATTCCTGCCAGCCTGAGTGTGTATGTGTTTGTGTGTGTAGTGTGTGTGTGAATATGTAGGTAGAGAGATTAATATCACAGCGTGTGAACTGACCAAAACCCACAAGCAAATATGGCTGTTAATGAAAAATTAATTGTTTTGCACAGAGCACCGGTTCCAAAACATCCAGGCACCAGAACAGTTCTTCCCACTATTTCCATTTATAACAGTTAGCACAGCCACTGTGGTCTTTTGTAATAAACAATCTCTCAGGCATTATGCAATAAAGACGTAAATGACATAAATACTGCACATATGTAAACTGTGGCAAAACACTATACCCATTTTGCGCACACCTGTATTTAAGTTTTTTCTTTTGTTTGCTTACATTTATCTTTTTACATACATATATATCTTACATATATCATACATTTATATGCTTACATATATGGCCAGTAATGCTTTTTCGGATTGTAATATTCTACAACAGGCTCAGCCATAGTACTCTCATGCCTTTTTTCCTCTTTTGCTATGGATGTATGATGTATGATAAACTGTATGATCTGAAAAAAACATTTTCAGAACCTCCACACCAAAGAAATCTTTCAGTAAGTTTTAACATTCTTTCCCACTCTGTCTATCTGTCTCTCTAGAAAGCCGCGCAGCGTAGACTTGCTCACCCCTCCCATGATATGCGTGTGCACATTACATAACAGCTCCAGTGGCAAAGGCTGCTCTCCCTGCTGCCACATAACCACAATCCACAACTAACCCTCACTCTCAGAGAGCACCTGCTATCACCTGTCCTACAACACTCACCCCAAAACTTCATATGAGCACAAACACACTTCCCTTTGCAAAAACACACTCAAATACATAAACTAAATCAACCGTATTTACAAAACACACAAGCTGGATGTTAACTCCTAGTTGTTCAAAGTGACCTCATTTCAGCCTTTTCTATCAATTCCTTAAAATTTCAAGTCTACTATAAATCTTTAGTCCAAGTGTTTTTCGAATGCCTGTTTTCAAATGTTTAATGAGTGAAATGTTTAAAAACAGTCTCTGCCACAAGTAAGATGAGCACAGACAACTTATGTAACAGTATGTGCAGTGAACAGTAAACAGGTTACAATGTAACAGCATTTCACCGTTTCAATACTGAACCCTTTCACAATGCAATACAATACAATACAATCAGCCTGTCAATGTGCCACTGCAGCGCAGCAGTTCAGAGTGCATTTATAGCCCTGCACCGGGTTGCATAGTCTTTAAGAGTGCTGAGTTCCCCAGCTTAGAGAATGAATTGGATCTTTCCCCTTACTACCATCAGTCAATGGGGAATAACAGAGGAATTAACTACTCAGCTGATTATATCCATGTCTTCGCTAGCAGTTCAAGTAAAGTAATGGATGCTTTACTTGTTCCACATATCACACATCAGAAAAGGGATAAGAGAGCAGAGGGAAAGGTGAGGGAGTGACTTACAAAATATCCAAAGTGACTTACAGTGCATTTAAAGCATGCATTTTATCAGTCCATGCATTCCCTAGGAACCGAACCGGTGTTGATTCCAGTGTTGCTAGCATATTGCTCGCTCTGCTGAACAACAGGAAGCTTAAATACATTAGTGTTTAATGCAGTGCACGGTGGGGCATTTACTACAACATTTGTATTGCATGGCGTCAATATCTGCTGGTATTTTATCTATTTACTGACTGCGAATATCAGCGATTTCTGTCTGAAACTAACTGAAACCCACGGCCTCACCTCAGCAGAAACATCATCTTAGCAATTTGTACAAACACAGAGATATACACACCAAAGTGAAATAAGATAATCCATCGATTTAATCATACAAAAGAGGTAAAAAATAGCTGCCCACATGGACCACAGCATGGGTCCTGTGGACCTGAACAGACAGGTGCACTATTTTCTTAATTGCACCTTTGCTCTCCAGAGAAAACTCAGCAAAGAGTGACTCATTAAAGCTGGCTATGGAAAAACTGAGAGGTAGTGTCTCCAGACTATTTTTCTCAATTGACCTGCCAAAGTGAATCAAACAGCAGCTTATCTGGAAGTCATTATGCTTTAGATGATCAAGCAACATTTGTATTTATTTTATGATTGTTAATGTGTTACACACATATTAAACATTTAGTCAGATAAGTTAACTGTAGCTGATGGCTGGGTACATTGAGGAACTTGTGACACAAAATCAGAGTCATATTAAAACAGAAAGCACCAAGCACAGTATGGCAGATCATAATGTTCACTGCAGTTTGTAATGCGTGTATGTGAAGTAACTGAACGTTTACTGGAACGATAACAATGATTAACGATGATCTTTCAGAAGACTGAAAGACCTGGATTACAATCAACAAGAGACCACTCAGTTGCACTAGTGGGAGAGCAAACTTGCTTCACGGTAATATTTCGAGAAAATTCAGTTTCGATATTTCCCACGATTACATCAGTTGTAGAGATAGAGGTATTGTATCAAACGTGCAGGGTCAGCCATTGACAAGCCTCCATTCATACGTCCAAGAAGCCCTAATTCAGCACCCATTCAGGATGCGATTCATTGATAAACGTAAACCAACGGCCAATTTTCTTAGTAATAGTATTTCTCTCTTTAAAATGAGTTCATAAAAGAAAGAAAGAGAGCTAAGGTGTAGAGAAAATGAGCCAAACCCAAGCACGCCGAATCAGATTGCACAGCGGGAAATGAAGAAACAAGTAAAACGCTGTACTGTGAAGACAAGCAGGATGCATAGCAACTAGCTGCGCAAAGCAAAGAGGTGGAGAGTTACACCAGTTGCGACGTGATACAAAGACACGCTTCTAACATCAAACATTAGACAGGCGGATGGGTAGCGTATTTTTCAATGAAAGTGTTTTGATGCAGTGGTCAGTGTAAGAATGCAACAGTGGCCGAGAATCCGCATATAAAGGCTGAATGATTGCTGCGAGGTGAAACATCGTTGGTGTGCCAAAGTGAAATTTCACCACCTTACCTTCCGACGCTTCCAGAACTGACCCACATGCCAGTCCTCTCGTGATTCAGTCCTGGCTCCCGTTAAATCGGGGGCAGGAAAACAAATAAAACCTTTAAATGATTGAGACGTATCCGAAAAACTCTCGACTTTTGAAGTTCAACTCGCTGGGGTGTCTGTCACATAGGTGGCATTTTCACACGCGCCCTTTCTTCTGAGCTGATGGAGATCCTCTGGAGCAAGTTATCAAAAAGCAGCAAAGAATCTTAACCAATAAGGATGCTACATCTCTCCTTCACTTTCTCAACAATGCATTCACCTCCTAAAATTATTGACATTTATAGGTAAGCACTCATTTTTGGGGCGTTCTCTGGAGTGTTATTGTTTCTACAGCTGATTTCGTTAATGACACGCCCCTGCTCTTGCGTCACGCAAACTGAACTCACCCCGAATTCATGAAACTGTGACAGGCAGCCAATCAAATCCATCCCAGCCGCCGGCCCCGCCCCGTCTGGACACTCGCCTTTTAACCCACAATCTACCAATCATTTGTTTAGACTTGCACTCCGGCGGGTGGACGTATTACAAAACGTTTTCTACGACAGAACACACACTGTAATTTTGTTTGCAGATGACATGCGTTGACTCACTTGATATAAAGGGACCGAACATTCACTTGATACTAACGACGTTTTAATACGATAGCGGAAAGGATATTTGAATTTATATCAAACATGATGACAGACAGAAACACAGCAGTTTTACACACTCCTTTTAGGTAAATGCAAACATTTAACGTGTTAGAACCAGGATGCGATCTGTATCGATAAAAGTTACGTTTTTTCAGGGCTGCGAGTTAATACTTGAAAGGGCTTTGAAATGCTGTTATCTAACAGAAAGCCACTGTGGACAAACATCCTGTGTGATATTATATTTGGACCTGTTACCTTCAAGATTAAATATTTACTATTCATTCACTGTGGTATGCTGATAACATCTTTAAACATGTCTTCCGTTTAAGGTTGATGGAAGAGGCCTGATGAGAAAGGAAATATGAAGAAATAAACCAAATATAAACAATTAAAAAACGGATGCTTAGCACATGAACACATTTTAATACAAATGACGAGGAAGTCTATATATTTTTCTCTGTGCTATACGAGAACAAATACAGCAGTGTAAGTAATGAATACTGACCTCTAGTGATGTCTACGGATATAGAACGCAATAGTACACTACCATTAGATTAGAAAGCGCATACAGCATAGAAATTAACAGATAACACCACACGTAGTAATGACCCCATTTTTATTAATTTAAATTCCGAATAACGTCACTAAAATAATAATAATGCACTAGAAAAGCACTTTAAAACATCCAGGCTGCTGATGGGGATGGGGTCTGACCATGAGATCATTGCACAAGTTTGGCAGGCACAGATTTCAGTGAAGCATATACAGACCCTATTCCCACATTTCAGTCAATGCAGCCCTTTCTGCCTCCGTCTCATGCCCAGCTGGATTTAGTAGGCATACTAGAGCTAGTGCAGCAGCAGGCCCTGAGAAAGTGATTCCCCTGTGCCCCCTTGGAATAGAAGTGACAATCAGAGTTGACAGAGAGGTGGAACTCTGAGCTATGAACATATGGTAATTGTCTGTCTGTGAAAGTGTTCAAATGGAATAAAGTATGATATTATGAGGTTAGGGAAAGTGTCAGAGCCTCTAATGTACAGGCAGGCTTCTTACAGTGACATTATGACTCACATTAAAATGGCTCACATTAGAATGTGAGCAGTAGGCATGAACACACACACATTACAAATTTAAATATATTCACATACTAAAAACATGATCAAAGGCTTTAATTGTTTATTCTGCTCTATGTTTCTTTCTCTCTGTTTTTTATCTAGACAGCAATGCCATTGGATGGAGAATATCTCAAGACTATTTTGTAAGTCTTCTGGATTTTATACAGTTCCTCTGTGAAACAGACGGCCATAATCTTACATCTGTGTCTTCTCTAGCATTTCAGATAAAATCTCCACAATAACTCATATTTGCAAAACTTGAGTCAGGGATCAAGACCAATTTATTTCAGCTATACCACAGTATACACATTTTATTACTGTATGCTCCTACTTTATTTAATTTGTTTCTATTTATTTATTCGATTTATTAATTTATTATTAAGGAATTAACAGAAAACATCACAGGCATAAATAACTCAAAAATCTAAAGTCCCCTTAGCTCTGAAAGAGTAACCTCTGGGCAATTTATTTTTTAAATCCATAAATTGGCCCAAACAAAACAAACACACTAATTCTGCACCAATATACTAACAGGCATCCAGATCCCTGTCCAGTCTTCCCAGGCATGGGGTGTGCAAACTGACTAGGGCCATGCCTTTATATTCGCCTCTATTCCCCCAGCTGCCCCTGACAAAGTGAATCCCGATGAGCTGTGCATTACATGATGCCCTTATAAATTCAGCTGTTATAACAGGGTTAATATCACTCCCACATCTACTGCAAACATGTTCATCTTTAGTCTAGGAAAAGTAGGTCAGGCCTGTTATACAATGGGGAATCTTTTTAGGGAGCAAACATTCTATGAAGTTGATCCACATAAACAGGAAGTTACAGAATGCTACTACTATCAGTAATGCAATAACAGTGGACAAACAGTCAGTCAGTACATCAGAGGGAACAGCAAACTGTATGCTTCCACCTTCCTGTCATGGGTACTAATAGTTTATGTTAAAGATGGGATAAGATTAAGTACATGGACACAAAGTTCCGTAACTGCATTATGTGGAGAAAAGAGATTGAGATGAGATTGACGTTTTTAGAACGGGGGGGAGGGGGGGGTTTGTAGTATCAGTGCACAAACTGAGGCATGGTGTTGCCCATGTGAGAGGCTTGTGAGGATGTGTGCAGAACATCCAAACAAAGATAAGGTTAGGAAAAACAGCACTGATAAAAGGGGAAATTAAAAATGTAGAAAAGAAAGACAGGGAATATTCATGCATTGAGTGCAGCAGACCGGGACATAAAAGACAAAAAACTTTTCCTGTGCATGTAACCATGTGTGTGGAGTGTTTAGTAATTCTTAAGCAGTGTCCGGCTTATGTTTATCATACCAACACAGCTTCTTGGAATCTTGAGTCTTAAAAAGGCGAATAGACAAAAGGACAAGTGGGGGACCAGGTGGGGGTTTGCTGTGGGTTGGTGGGGTTACAATGCGATCGGGGGCTTCAAGAGGGGACCAAGGACAATGTGTGTGTGTGAGAAAGAAGTCAACGTGTTTTCACCAGCCTTTATCTTCACAGCATTAGGACAGGCCACACTGTCTTATCAACCTGCAATTTAAAGCTCTCGAAGTATGTTAGCACTGGGAGTACAGGCCAGCTGTCAATGTGCAACATGTGACCTATTTACTGTTCTGATTTATGTACAGCATGCATGGAGACAACTTTTCTCATTATAATACATAAATAGTGCATTCTAATATAATCCTCAGTGCTCTTGATGACACTAATCTATAATGCTTTGAAGCAGGTCCCTGAGAACTATGACTGATTGGTTGCTTAGCTGTCACTCATCCTTCAACCTTCTGCTTCCCTCTCAAATGCAGGTCAGTTGACCCAGTCAGTAGCAGAACACCCCTGTAGAAACCCCTCCTAGTAGTGCACCTGTCTATTAACAAAACATCCAATCTTATTGTGCGTTAGGAAACAGAAGTGCCACTCCTCTTAGCAGGATGTGACTTGTGCGTTAAATGTGAACGTTTTTAAGCACAACTCTCTAAAATGAAGAGGGTAATCTTATTAAGCCTTTACTCAGCTGTTTAATCACAGGGCTACACCAGGGCCGAGTTCCCTGAGTACACCAGCGCAAAGACAAGATAACCAGGCAAAATCTGGCTTGAATTTATTAATACAGTTCTGAATGTATCTTAGAATTTGAAACTGTAATGACTGTGTCAGGCTATAGCAGAGAGAACATTTTCAGTAAATGACACTCTGTCATGCAAGGATATATCAATTTTTTGAACCCTTATTACATACAATGAAATCATAACCAGCTGGTTATGAACTCAGTCGAACTTCAGGAATTGCATGATTATCCTAAAAGCAAATTACTTCTTTCCAAAAATCTGTAGTCACACAAAACTGTAACTTTGTGTGTGTATTTGTTTTAGCATGGATTGATTTAAGATCGGTTTAGAGGATTACTTATAGCACTTGATAGTGGACAAAGACAAAGAAAAAAGCCTTTTTTAAAAAAATATTAAACGTAACAAAATGATTAATTTGTTTGGACTATCAATCACTGCTCTGAGATGTGGAATTACATGGTTGGCTGTTAGCAAGCTTTTGAACTTGTGCAGCAGGGATGCTGCAAAGTTCTGAGCCAGTCTTCAGATAAACAACACCAACCTTGGTGCAGATATGCTTCAGGCTGTGTTTGTCAAGGATTTGTCATTGGCTACTTCAAATGAATACTGACAGTGGTAAAACTCTTGTGGTAAAATGCCTTTCGACTGAATATGTGAAATTCTTACTATAATATGAAACAAGGAACAAAGAAAAGCTCAAGCCACAAAATGCACACAAAAAAACTTGAAACCAAACATGAAATTAAATCAACACTAGTAAACATGAGGTGTTGACAGGAGCATTCAGGCATGCATGAAGTATTAATACACAAAAAGTTCATATAAGACAACTAGGTGATTAGATATAGTTACTCTCTATATAGTTTGTACTCTTTGTACAAACTATAATGTAAAAAATATAAAACTAGTATAACTATGAACATGCATAAATGTAGAAGAGATCAACAGGCTAAACAGATTAGCATTTTAAAACAAATATTTTTGAATCACTGTAGGCAAAACTGGAATGGGAAAATGCACAGCACCAGTGCTTTCTGCTCTGTGAGGAGCTTATGCTGGTAAAAAAACAAACTAAAAATAAAGTCCTGCTGCTGCGGAAGAATCAGCCAGAAAAAGGAAGAAAATGCGGACCAGAGAGAGGAACTCTACTGACATGATCTTGTTTTTATTGGCTCACATTTTTCGGTTGCTGTAATCAAACTTTTTCTCTGTTTCTCTCTCACTTTTGGGCTGGGCCTTTTAGAGAGAACAGGAAAGGATTTTGTTGCGATAACTAGCAAATTTTGACCGGGTAATGCTGTAACTGCCTTGGAACGTATTACCATACACTGCTTAAAAGTGAGTTGAGAGGGGAAAACAGATAAAATTAGACCCAAAAATTAAACAATGGTTATAAAAAGAGGAACTAATTTAGGACAACAGCTCCTCGAGTTTGGACACAAACATATGCACACACAACAAACTGGCTGTCTGGTGCCTTGCTGGACAACTAAAATAGCATCTCCAACAAGCACTGGATAAATCTGTATTAGTGTTTTTTCTGTGCCAGTCACATTAGTGTCCTATTGGCCAACTGTAACCAATCACATGTAATTTTCATTACAGCACCAGCACAATTGCTGAATTAATAATGAATTAATAATGAAGCTTTTATTATTAAGCTTAGCCTATTATTAAGCTCCATTATATAGCATGATATTTTGAAATAAAAGAAATCTATAATCAATTGTTAGTTTTTGAATTGGGGTGTGTTGGCTGTGGTAACTTATTGCAATATTCTAATGGACTGAAACATAATGACTGGGTGGAACCACATTTTTTACAGTACAGAAGGATGCCAATACGCACCCTGTCATGTTTTTGTTAACTGAATCTACAACTAAAGGTTAGTTCTTCTCAAAAAGACTCCAAAGACTTGTACTAAAGATCTCATTACCCCTACACATAGAAAAACATTAAATACTTAAGTCACATTTAAAAAGTATGGATGACAACTAGCATCTGCAAACAAATAACGCTAGAGATTTTCTAGGAACAATCAATATTGTATGTTTCTGTGTCGTGGTTTCATTTGTAAAAAAAGAAAGCATTTTATAAATGATTATAATTTAACTTACTGCACACTGTGTAGCATGCAAAGGCTGTGTACACTAACCACCTCAGAAGCACTGAGAGATGTTTATATACACATTTTCTGTTACACTATTCACAAAATGTCGGCTGGCAATGTTGAGAAATGCTCTGAATCAGCAAAAACAACAACGACATTTACCCATGTAACAATTTATTGTAATTCATAAGTATTTGCTACGAGATTGACAAAGCAATAGAAACCCATGACAACAGCAGTCTTTAGTCTTTTGTTTAATAATCTGACACTTCTTTTATTATGCTCGAAAAGTGTGATTGTGTTTCTATAAACTAAATGGCACTTGGCTTGAAAGGACAAAGGCATTCATACCTTTACTTCTACTTTTTGTATGTTGCATCTCAAAATTATTAACAAAATTAAAAATAATTAACAAAATTATTCATTCGTTTGGACTATCAATCGCTGCTCTGAGATGTGGAATTACGTGGTTGGCTGTTAGCAAGCTTTTGAACTTGTGTTTGTTGCAAGGATGCTGCAAAGTTCTGAGCATTCCTACAGTCAGTCTTCAGATAAACAATACCAACCTTGGTGCTGATATGCTTCAGGCTGTGTTTGCCAAGCATTTGTCATTGGCTGCTAATACTGACAGTGGTAAACTCTTGTGGTAAAATGCCTTTTGACTGAATATGTAACCTTACCATAATATGCCACAAAATGGTTTAAAAAAAACTTGAAACCAAACATGAAATTAAATCAACACTAGTAAGCATGAGGTGTTGACAGGAGCATTCAGGCATGCATGAAGAATTAATACACAAAAAGTTCATATAAACAAATAGGTGATTAGATATAGTTACTCTCTATACAGTTTGTACTCTTTGTACAAACTATAATGTAAAAAATGTAAAACTAGTTAACTATGAACATGTAAGAATGTTGCAGAAATCAACAAAACTGTAAATAGATATACGAAACTGCAACAGAAAATCAATACATCTGTTAAGTTGTAAATAACGTACAACATAGGCACAGTGAACTGTATTGTCTCACATTGTACAAAGGGATCTTGTATTTTGTGCTTTGTTATAGAAGGAATTAGCACCAGGCACTTTCGAGTTGTGGGTTTTCAGACATAAAATGCCACACCAGACACTCCCTGCTGTACAGGGTTTTCCCGCTGACTCACTTGCTGTGTTGGCAGGCTATTAATGTACCATATATGCTTCTTATGAGATCACAGATCAAGTTGGGTGTGCTATTTTGATATATGATTTGCATGCAGTTCAATGGGTTAAGTTGTCTTTGCATCTACTTTACAAAGAGCAAAGGATTTATAGTTTATATATTCCCATATATTCCTATATGTTTCTGTAACCTGTACATCAGAAATTGTGTAGTTGTATTCTGTATGCAGTAGTTATTCTACAACAAATTATGTGTTTATTATAGATATAATACAAAAAATTAAGTGATAGTTAAGTGATAATTAAGTGATAAAGTTACATTTTTTTCTTTTTTCTCCTTTTTTCTAATTCCATCTCCCTTACACACACACACACAAACATACATGTCCATACATATACCCAAAACAAGCATGGGTGTGCTAAGAGGGCCTCTTAATTCTCTTTTAATGAATCTCACACCTACCCAAAAGCACTTTATGGGAGTCACAAAATCTTGCACTTGTGTTACTTTTGGGCTCAGGAAATTATGCAAGACATTCCATTCAAATAGTTAAGGAAACATAGACATTTCACACTATTTAAAACATAAAGACCTTTGCTGAACCCATAGCTGACCCACAATGTTTTCATGCAAAAGAAACTGTAATATAACATGAAAAATATGCTGCCCTGATGTTGCCCTGGTGTTGATTTTGGATCGAGTTCCTGTTTAAAAACTGACCCTATGGAAGCAAAACAAAAGAAAAACAGTAGAAATGGGGCAGTTAATTTTAGGGTTGGTTTGTTCCAATTTTTACCAATTTTTAGGATACATCTGTGTCAGATTTGGTCTTTTGCTGTATAGCTATTAGTGTGAATTTGGGGAGAGATCTTCAAAATGTTTCACAGAATAAAGGAAGAAAAAATGTATATGCTTGGTTTAGTAAACTAACTTGATATCACCCACAAAAATCTACAAGGACTGCCTTTCACAGGAGTGAAACAGCCTGTTTTTGATGTTTCTGATAATGAATGTAATTATGTGTTTAGGGCAAACTAAAGGTGGTGTCAATGTAAATAGATAAAATGCCACTTTGCAAAGTGATTTAAGAAGTCTGAATAAAGTGTTTTTGGAAATGAATTGAATTTTTCACAGATATATATGACTGAATGGCACTGTTACTGGTAGAGTGAGCTGCATCGACATTTGGCACAATACAATGCAACAGTGAAGCCCATTTTTCAGCAGCTTTTGTATGAACCAAACCAACCAGATCTGAGATGAATCATAAAATTACAAACTTAATTTAGAAGCAACAACAAAAAAAATATTCAAAAATGAAGAAGCTTAAGGTTTTGTTTTGAATGTTAAATTAGTTTTCTCTCAGATATTAATGGTGACCTGAAATGTTTATACTATATCTCAAAATGTTCTGTATCAGTGAGAAAGGAAAACAAAGCATGAGACATTAAATTTAACATTAAATTCATTAATCCTTCCCTCTGACCAATCAGGTGAAAAACAACATGCAGGAGAAAAAGTTATATACTGTGGAAAAAAGTATACAACAACTAGGGAACTGTGGAGTTCCCTATCACAGAATGTGGTTCTCAGGCATGCACTGAGCATGTAGGGCAGATTGAAACCTATACTTATTTGAAACACATGAGACAAAGTCCCATACAAAACACACAGGTATGAAATAGAGAAGACTGGGAAAGAATTAAAGGGAACATTCAATTCAAACAATACTGTAAGGTGAAAAAGGTAATGTAACTCCAGGAAGAGATAAATCCACTCCTGTGGTGAGCAGTGTTTGGGTAACTGGGTTCATGCACCCTAAATGTGAGCCAATAGCTGTGCAATATGCAACTCTACAATTTCAAAGGATCTCATACACACATGAACAGACAGACAGAGTGCAGGAGAAAGGGGTATGTGGACTAGGACAGGAAGATGGGCAGTGGACTTTAAACCTTAATTATTCCAGCATGTAACATTCTCATCTGCAAATGCCATTAAATATTATACGACAACGAGGTGACATGATTTAACCCTCATGTTGTCTTGAGACTGACTATAAAATCTTTGTGTTAAAAGATGCAGACAGCCCAATGCTGTGCATATAAAAATAATCTTATTCATTTTTAAATTAACCCTAATAAAACATTTTAATATGTTCCACCAGAGAGCTAATTGTAGGAAAGTGCTTACTGGTAGGAAATTCATTGGTAAGAGGGCTGGATGGTTGTGTGTCAACACAGAGGTGTATTAATTACACACACATGAACAAAATATTCTTATTCCTTAAGCAATGTTTACTGGAGGCTGGCTGGTTTATTTGTTATTTTTTTAATACATGTAAACAGAAAAGCCAAGGGTTTGGACTAATCATTATGGATATGTGATTAGGAAGGTAAAAGAACAAACATTAAACCAAAAAACTTTTTAAAGAACTTAAAGAAATAGATCTTAGTTTTTCTTTTATTGTGGTATACTATATCTCTAATAACCCTGCCCCTAAATGGCATGTACTATCAAAACAAAACAAACTGATTGATGTCAGTCAGGCGCTATTGATGTCAGTCCGACTCTTCTTGTCTAAGTAGGTGGTTCTTGCCCAGTTTTAGCAGCAAAAACACCAGACCTTTTATCAGTAAAAACATCTGCTAAATGAGGTCCATTTCTCTCACTGTATTACTAATACTTATAGTTGTTACTGTTTTTTTCAAAATGTTCTTCTCTTCCTATCTCCCTTACTGTCTTAGAATTGAAGTTAGAGATCTCACTTTCATATTCCCTTATTTCAGTCACTCTTTTTGTTTGCAGCTGCGACTTATTCAGCTGAGAACCTCCCTTCCACAACCTCTTGCATGTCTTGCTAAGGATCTGCTCTCTTCTTTTTTCCTCCTATTCCCTCTCTCACTTTCTTCTCTCTTGCTATCGGCCCGCTGTCCTTGCCTCAACTTTCTTTGCACACGGACTCTCCCATTTCAAAAACAACTGTGAGAGCAGCCAAAAACGCAGAGGGAGATAGAACACTGTACAATGACCGTCTCTTTAAACTGCATTTCTCCAGCACAGACGGACATCATGTGCTTTGGGGAAAAGATACATGTTTGTTTTTCTATGTGTTTGTATATGCATATATGTGTGTATGTATATGTATGTGTGTATATGTATATGTGTGTATCAGGTCATAGGGGGCACAACACTAATTTAAAGATGTTGCTCAATACACTGGCCCAGGGTCTTATATGGCTCCCAGCTGTGTGAGGCTGGCCAGCTCCCTGGTGCTTGAGAGGCCTGGAATGTTTGGAGTGCAAGCATTCTGGAAAGCTCAAGTCACCAACAACAATCTCTTTGAGTTTGAATAGAAAGAGAAAGAATGAGAAAGTGACAGAGAGAGGGGGAGAGAAGAGAGAGAGAGAGAGAGAGAGAGAGAAAGAGAGAGAGGCAACATCCTCCAGAATGTGCCTCACCCAAGCAACAGGGGTTTTAGTTTTATGGGTGGAAAAAAAAACATGCAATTGTTTTCTTTAACTGTCTTTTGATTTACCACACAGAGCCAGCAATTTATTCACAGGTTTGCTGTTCACAAGATCTTTGATTTTCACTGTATGTTAAGTTTGCGTTGTCCAAACAACTCACACACTCCAGTGCACACACTCAAAGTTTACACATTTGTCATCGCAAGTGCCATTAACAGCACTGACACAGATCAGTCATGGATATAGACCACAACTTAGAAAGTTATCATGTAATGCCAAACCAAAGTGATATTACAAAGAATGTCTATCTGTAATTGGTTTAAAATTTAAACATTACATTTATGCATTTGGTAGGCACCTTTCTTCAAAGTGACTTACAGTACATTCAAGATACATTTTATTATTATGTGTTCCCTGGGAATCAAACCCATGTCCTTGTGCACTGCTAATGCAATGCTCTACCAAATGTAGGTTATGGGTGTTATCTATAATAATGACTATCATTTATTACATTTGCATTCAAAAAGTCTGATTTATTATTATGAAGAATACAATGGTGAGGGTGCGTTGCTATGACCAGCAGTAAGTGTTTACACAGCTGTGTTAAGATCCCCAAAAATACAATTTGTGTGTATACAATATGAATTTGAAGTATGAATATGAAGTGTCTGACACAGATCGATTTGCCAAAGAACCATTACAATTTCTCAAGTTGTAAACATGCCCTACAGTCCATAATGCGTATACCACCATATGGATTACCCGAGTGACTCACAGACACTTGTTGAAGCAGTTTACAAAACAAACACTGCCTGTGTCTCAAAAATATTGAGCTGTCTATTTGTGGCCATCATATCAACATGCAACATTTTTGGCCATCATTCTGGACATCAAAACCCCATAAGCATGCTGACAGACTCTCACTGCAATTAGAATGATGCCTAAAATGTTACCTAGTTAGGCAGTTCTATCTGTTTGAGAAACAGTCAACAATGAAAGTGCGAACTCTTGAAGAAATCGTGAAAGTGTGAAAGTTGCACTTCACTTAATATGAAGACATGGTCGTCCCTTTTGGAGGTGACAGCTAAGGCGAGATTCAGCCTTGAATAGATATATAACATTATGTCCCACTGATATATAACATTATGCCCCAACCTTATGGCGCACGGAACATGGATCTCAGGGTACAAACTACAAAATATTTTTTAAAAAATGTACATTAGAAAATAATGACATTATAGCAAATGGAAACATAAAAGTAGGAAACGCATTTGATAAACTTATAGAATCTTTTATTGCGTTATGCAATCTGATTCATAAAACCCACCCGATCACAAAGGCGATGGCGACAAAACACGTAATCATGTTTTAAACATGTATGAAAAGTTTTCTGTTTGTAAATCACTCACCTTTAATGTGATATCTCCACGGGAATTTTTCGGGTCGCACTTCAGCAATGCATTCACTGTCTATAACTAAAAAACGAGACAGTTTAGTGTCTATCCTCCACAAACGGGCGTTAGTCACTGAGTTTGGACAGCCCAAGACTCTTAGGAGGGACACTAAGCTGCAGACCAACAGTTCTAAGATACAGAACGACGGTCCTGGGATCGCGGGGCTTCGGTTCAAAACCTCTCCCAAACAGACAGGACAAAATGTGTTCGTAGCGCCCAAATCTTCAGACCCTTTCACGGAGAGGGTGGATATCGTGGTGCTGATGCAAGTTGTCTGCCTCGTCCTTTTGATTTTGTCACGCCGAAAGATTGTGACCCCCCTGTCTCTTCACTTTAGCACTTTAGCACAGTTGTATAGGAATGTACTTCAGTATATGCATACTGCGACGAGTTGTACCTACTCCAACAATAAAAAAGAAAAGTCCAAACAAAGATTCTGTTTTGCAGCTCTCTTTGCTGTTTTGGAGGCAAAATCGACCCCACAAAAATCTTAAACTCGATGTTTAAATAGTTTGACAGTAAGTACTTACATCATCGATAATAGTATAGGGAACGTAACTTTTATTATTCAGTCCGTAAACGTGTCCACGTTGTCTACCGGCGGACAAAAACTACATGCCTGCGATTCCTTTGTCTCCTCAAACCATCCTCCCACCGCTTACACGTGTGAACTGGCCCTGTCGCACAGCGCTATGCGCCTCCGTATCGCCTCCGGTCGTCCTTTGCCCCGATATTCGACTCTGCCTGTTATCGTGTGCTGTCGCAAGTCCGCTCACCGGCGAACGCCAGACCTATTAACACCGTGACGCCACCGACACTCACACTACAGCGCCACTCCCATCCATTCATAAAGTGGAGCGCGAGAGCGCGTGGACAGCGGCGTGCGCTGCTTTGCTGCTCAAAGGCTCACATTGTACAAGTGATAGACAGGGACAAGACATTTTTTTGGTCGTAAATATGTGTTTTGAACAAAATTTATTTTTGTTTAAATTTATCTACAAACTTATTTGGCATCGTAACAGTTTAAATAAATTCTTAATAGTATACCTATGTGTGACAACATAAGACGTTAATTCATTTATTTCAACCGTCAGTGTTACAGTCAGTGGCTTCCTCTCAAGAAATGCGTGACAGTAAATGTTTACAGTGCCAGAACAAAATAAATAAATGAAATGTAAATATTTGAAACATAAATATTGCAATTGTTATTATCAAAATATAAAAAAGAGGATGAACACAAAATATTGCAAGAGAATTAATTTTACTGTAAATCTAAATGCTGTGAATTATTTAGGCTGATTAAGGTTGACTAATGGTTGTTTTCTTGAATGCTGAAAGTTACTTTGCCGATAGTTTAAACTAGACTAATGTAACACACATGAAGCACTTGAATGGCTTGCAACATTTATGTCCTCAATTAAGCTGATAATGTGTGTGACCTATCATTCAGATAATAGAATAGGGCAGTGTTATTATTATTATTATTATTATATTGAAACTAATTCAGATTTGGACACATCTTTCTATTAGGTTTACTACAGAAAGTTTTCATCCAATCAGAGAAAATAAAATTATTTACTTAGTATTATTTACCTTGTAGAAGTATTAAGTATAATTCATTTTAATGTGTCTCATGAAACAAAATAACAATGAGTAACATCTTTAGGACAGATGCATAGAACATGAAACCATTGTTTAGGTCAGAAAGTCCAAAATGTTTCAAAACAAAGTATTTTTAGTCCAACAAATTATTATCTGGCATGCCACTGCCAAAGCAAGATTTTACTGCCTGTCTGCAATACAGTACACTGTTCCATAATGAATGAGCATCATTAGGCGAAGCTGTTTACTGTTCATTGATCTTAGAACTTCTGAGAAGTTACCTGATATTCCTTCATCTTCTTAAGTAACATCCATTGAGTTATTCTGAATAATTATAGGGCACACTGCTTTTGTTGAGTGTGAAAAGCAAGTGAACAACATGGCAGAAAGATTGGGTAGTCTAAGTTCAAGACACATTTGTTTATTATTTCATTTGCTAGTCTGTATTATTCTGTTTGAACTTCCCTTTTTACCACTTTCCCCTCTAACTTTTTAGTGATAGATGTTTGTCTCTTTTCATTTAACATTTGAATGCTGTGCTAAATGGCCTGCCCACTGTGTTGCCCTGTCCTGACCTGAGATAGCTGGCATAGACTCCAGCACTCCCCATGACCCCAAAAGGGCTAAGCAATATTACAGAGGTGCCAATTGAGCTTGAACAATCAGCCACAAAAGCTGTTATTTACATATCCTGTCCTCTGGCCCAACCCCTCTGCCCAAAAAAGATCACTTTCGCATCCAATCACAGCTACAGTCAAGATCATTGATTTGTAAAAGCAGGGCAGCTCTCTCAAGTATATATATGTGTGTGTGTGTGTGTGTGTGTGTGTGTGTGTGTGTGTGTGTGTGTGAAAACATTTGATTTACAGAAATATAGGTAATACTTTACAATTTGTTAACATTAGTTAATGCATTAGGTATCATGAACTAATGAACAATGTTTAACAGCATGCTTTGACAACTGTTTTATATTAAATATGTTAGTATATGCAGATATTATCAATATTAACATATATGTAAATACAAAGATGTATTATGTGATTACATTATTATTTCAACTTATTTCATAGCATTAACGTATGTTAACAAATTTAACCTTTTCGTAATATATTTATCTTTATATTTTATATAATACTTTTAAGCAATTATTTTTTGTGGGCCAGTAAATAATGTAAGGTATGGCTATGAAAGCCTGGGTAAACATTTTTCCAATAAACACAGACCTCCTATACCAAAATGATCCTAAAAGATCTTATCTGGGGTAAATTGTGTCACCATTGGATAGCAGGTGTTACTTAGATTTAAATGGAACTACTATGAATTCAGGTTTTGCAGTAAGCTCATCCACACACCTGTGCTCTCCTTGCCCCCCTCGGTTTCTACTCTGAGTGTCTTAGCATGGTATGGTCTGTTTTGGGTTGGGCTGCATTGCCCAACTGTAGCCACCACATGCCCATCCTGAGCGTGGCTTACCACTGAGTGCTATGAATAGAAACTTCGCAAACGAGACACATGCCACAATCCTAGCAGCGTCACACCTCCAAGCAGCACTTTGGGGTCACCATGGAAACAGAGACGAGCTGAATGTACACTGCCCTGACATCTTCGTATCATGCCCCGTATCAGGCCTCTGAAATTCAGTGGTTAGAGGAATCCGGAACAGCAGGTGTGTTTTATTTCCTACAGTTTTTGAATGTGTGCTCTCAGATTGCACTTGACATTCAGATTGGTTAACAATGGTTATAATGGCAAAAGAAATTCTATGGAACAGAAAAATGGAAACAAATGGAAAAGTGATACACTATGGATTTATACAATATATAATTTTAAATTTGAACTCAGTTGTCTTGAGTCTGAGTCCTTATCCTGTTCCCTGTTTTCCTCCGCTATCTCTTCTTCAATTTCCTAACAAAGGTATAATAATAATAACCTAAAAGCTTTGTTTTCATATATGGGTTCCAGATGGTTTCCACTTATCATCCATATGGCACACTGGTAAAACCCTTTGGAGTTTCAACTTGTTCCTGGAAAAACTTAAAATACTGTCCCTCAGGAACCCCATCATAACCGCATCATAAGTAAAAGGTTTGAGGGACTTGAAATGTATGTTAAAGTTTCTGCAGTACATAAACAGAATATTTAAAATAGAACATTTGAGAGTTCTTTAAGAATGATGACTAATTTAGACTAATGTGTGAATACTAACTCTATTTCCATTAGTAGAATCTAGACACCGACACACCAGGGGATATCCCAGAGGGTTTTCTGATCATTCTGATACATTTTATATGATAACAGTCCGCCATTAAAGCCTGTGTCATACAGTCTCATTACTGTCAAAACCATGATCTTCACACTTTATTTGATCACTTTCATTTAGTGTTGTCTTTTTTAACTTTCAGAAAAAACAAACTGAACAGACTTCCATGTTTGTTGTTCTGCTCCATTTAGATTTCAAAGTTTGTTCACCTTTGATCATGCAGTCCAGGCCTGCAAGCCCATCTGGAGACCACATGAGTCCAACCCAGTCTCCTATATAAACCCGCATGAGAGGAGAATTCCCTGTATAGGTGTTCTATTTACAGGTCATTCCGATTACACTGCCTCTAGGATCTTGTGACTGTGGTAGCCTGTGGTAGAGTTTGTCACTGACTGGAATATAGGGAACACTGATTGGTAAAGATTTGAAGTTAAAATCTGACTTTATCTGTAGCAATGCTGATGTTGTTTATATTTGGTTAGTGTAGGTTTTATAAATTGGATGGACTGGCTGAGATGCACAACAAGAGGGACAAAAAGCCAGAATTTAAGGCACCTTGGGGGTTTAAGCGTTGGGTAAGAGGATTGGGGTCAGGTTAGTGTTTTAGTGTGTGCAGTTATGACTCGCTCAAATTTCTGCTCAGCAGAGCAAATTTAGATCATATCGGAGGGCAAAGGCTAGTGTGTTTTACTAGTGGGCTTCTATGAGCATAGGGCATTAAAACACACACTCACATCCACACACCTACAGTAGTACATAACCCATAATACCCCCATGTTTGCTTATAGTAATAACATATTATGTAATTGATAATCGTTATGGCCTGCAGACAGTTTTCTGATTGTGTTTATTGTGACTTGTGATTGTGACTGTGTTTATTCTTTATGTTTTTTGTAAGATGGCAAAAAGGTCAACTCTGCCCAACACCTGTTTGACAAGTCAAAATCTGTATGACATTACTTTTTGCGACACTGAGGTCTGTTAGAGATGAATAGATGTGACTGCTCTAACTCTAAATCTTAAGTGTATATTTAAGCATCACCATGAAGTCACCAGTTTCTCATGATACAGATCAAAACATATTGACTTTAAAGCTGACATATGAAACCAGGTCTGACCACACTGTGAAGAACTTACCAGGAAGTCTCTGGAAAGATCTTGCTGTTTTGCAAGTAGTTATCTGGCTAAATATCTAACTAAAACATTAGGTTCAAAGGGTGAATTATAGCTTCATTGAGGTCTGAGAACCTGAAGGTCTGAGAGGTCTGAATTTGATGTAATAGAAGTAACACAGACATATTATGACGTTGATTATGAGTTGCAAATTCAGTCATCTGCCAATGAACACAGTTGATTTATATACATAATAACATCTTAAATGGGGCTTTGAGACAAACTAGCTGGCATTACTGCATATAATATGCTTGTAACTAGCTCAGTTGTTTAATTTTGTTTTCAAAAGAAGCATGAACAATGCCAATACTAGAAACTGAGAAAAATGGCTTAAGAGATTTCTGAATGAGTTTTGATTGGTTTAAACCAATTAGTATTTTCTTTGATCTGATTGCCAAATAAATGTAACAAAAAGACTAAGAAGATTGTGGAAAAACAAACAGATCCATCATGACAGTGCTACCCTGCTATCTCAAAGCCCATTAAGACTGACTGACCCATCAGAGAGACACAACAAATGCCCCCACATTGCCTTGCAACTCCAACTGCCATTTCACAGCAGCTGGCAAAAATTAAAATCTGTTTATTTAACACTAAAACACTTAAACCTGGATGCTTCTTGAGCCAGTGCTATTAGCAACAGATGAAGGGGAGCCTGGTGGCTGTGTAATGAATTGGTTGCCAGGAACAGTGGTCATATAAACCAGTGATCATTTTAGTGATCATTATGCAGAAAGTATTTTAAAAATATTTAATTGTTAGAAAATGATATAGAATTATAGTAAGTCCTCAGTTAACACAAGTCATTAGCTTAGTAAGTTTTTTTACTTTATTTCATGAGGTTATCCATAATGAAACTTGATGCTTGACAGGCTGACTTCCTGTTAGTTGATAATAATGTCTGTTTCTGGTTTTCAGTCTCTTGTGATGTTTATAACAAAATTTTGAAACAGTTAGGACAAAACCAAAAGAAAACAGAAGAGAAAATATTAAAACAGTGGTGTCATACTCAGCTCCTGGAGGACCAGTGTCCTGCAGAGTTTAGCTTCATCCTTAATTGAACACATCTGATCCAGCTAAAGGGACAGTTTAGTGAATAAACAGTAGCATTAATATTCTTCAAGGAAGTCATATGGGTTTGGAACAATGTGGATGAGTAAATGAGTAAATGGTGACCGTTTTTGGGTGAATTTTCTCTTTAACGTATCAGAAGTTCTACATTTCAAGCATAAGTTTAATATGTCTATTTAAGATTAAGGTTCTTGGCGTAACCCCATGACTAACCACAGTGACAAGGATACTTTTTGTTCTATTGTCCCATCATCAGGTCAAGCCCTTTAAAACAGCCCACTCTCAATTTTTTATCTTATTACACCCAGTAGGGAAGACAGGAACAGCTGTTCGATCTGGGGTGTGCACACATCTCTCTCTCTTTCTCTCGAAATGACCAGATGAATTATCAGCATGGTGTCAACCTTTCTCTTACTCCAGTCACTTTATCAAATCTCTAGCCTCTATCTCTGCCATCTTGTTTGTGCATCTCATCCCCCACCCTATTCCCCTCCTACTGATTTTAATCTGTTTATATGAACTACTTCCAAGAGACACTTTTCCCCAATTTTCTCCTCACTTCTGTTTTTCCCCTCAGCTCCAGACTGGTGAGGAATTACTTTGTCAATCCCTGTGTGGAGAGCTTTCCCAGCAGGCTCAGTTTTAAGACTGATAGACTCTAAAATGTCTTGGGAGGGAGAACAAGTGCTGCGTCCTCCATCCAGACATCTCCAAATTAATTATTCACATTAATGGGATGCGTCCAGTGGCTTTTGTTTACTAAACATCAAAGTCAGATTGCTGTTTGGCTGTTGCTAAAAATACAACGAAAAACAGGCATGATGTTTTGTTACAAATTTAAGCGCACACAGATTAATATGCACAATTCAAAGGTTTTTTTTTAACATTTCTTTCTTATGAATGAAAAATCCAAGCATTTTAATGATTATGGTCATTTACATCTACACCATCCTCTAAATCCTCTTACTCTCTTATTTGCATGAATAAACATGTAACATCCTGCAAAACATATTCCATTCAGACTAATGAGCCTGTTATGGTTTTCATTCGCTTTTGTGCAACCAAATATGGGTTTTGTCAAAGAAAAAACCAAACAACTAATGCATGTTTATTTTAATTCCAAGGGCTAATTGAAGAAGATGTGTAGTTGTCAAGCCATAATGATTTTTTGCAAAATGACATTTACGACTTTCAGCTGTGGTCATTTTTGGGCTTTTATTTCTAAACTAATAAATATATTTTAAAACACATCAAATTATGCATTGTATTATATTTTGTAATAAAACGAATTTTTTTTTTTTGCTAACGCTCATGGGTGGTGGGCTCTGGTCTACTTTTTAAGTCTGGTACAAATGATATGCAAAAATAAATATATAGCAGCACCGCGCTTTATGCGCAGGCACACAAGTCAACATGAACAGGACCATGCATCATTTGGAGGATGACTGCAGTCATTTTTGCCGCGCACCAACTCGCAGACACGTCAATTATAAACCAGGCTTGGCAGACGGTGCTTTTCTAAACACGCTCAAAAGGCTCAAACCTTTTACACGGCTTAATGCACGTAATGGACA
Organism: Chromobotia macracanthus; assembly: GCA_036877525.1. Classification (NCBI taxonomy): domain Eukaryota; kingdom Metazoa; phylum Chordata; class Actinopteri; order Cypriniformes; family Botiidae; genus Chromobotia; species Chromobotia macracanthus. The sequence goes on from JAZGTH010000058.1 coordinate 985,074, forward strand.
AATACACAAACTTGTGTGTATGTAAAAAATGTCAGTTCTGAGTTTTTACATAGCCTAAATTTGTTTTTTGTCTTGTGAACAAAATGTTGGTTAAGAAATCGGAAGCTTTGACTGCAGCCTAATATTCCTTCTGCTGTCTATGCTGTTAATAACTTTTGAAGCTTTTATAAAAATTCAACCAATTATTAAATTACAACAGGAGAACATAGTTTTTGTACAACACCAATTAAAAAATGATGGGATATTCAACAGTCTTTACAATTTCTGAAATCATTCAACAATTTGTAGACACAGTTTTGCAGATAGGTGAACCTCTGCCCATCTTTACTTCTGAGAGACTCAGCCGCTCTAAGATGCTCTTTTCATACCCAGTCATGTTACTGTCCTGTTGCCAATTGACTTTTTCAGCCTTTTGTTGCTCCTGTCCCAACTTTTTTAAGAAGTGTTGCTGCCATCAAATTCAAAATGAGCTAATATTTGGCATGAAATGGTAAAATGTCTCGCTTTCAAGATCTGATGTGTTGTCTATGTTATAGTTTGAATAAAATATGGCTATGTGAGATTTTATTCATTGCAAATCATTGCATTCTGTTTTTATTTACATTTTACACAGTTCCAACTTGAACAGAAACTTTGAATTGGGGTTGGAAGAGCACAACATTCTTCATAGATCTAGTATCTTATGCTATTTTTAGTTACAGAATGCACCAGATAGATGCATTTAACTTTAAAATGTACAAAATGTTCTTATGAGGAGCATGCCCCTGGACCCTCCTAGAGGGGAATAGTTCCACCAACCCATAATCTCAGAAAGTCCTGTGGGAATAACTGAAGCCTAAGTTTGAGGAGTGCTAAGAATGTCTTAATTTTTATTATATTGTTGTTATTTTACAAATTAGTGTGTATTGGTTTTTGACATGGTTAAATTTAGTATGTTAAGTATGTATACCGTAATGCTATAAAACTCTGTAATTGGTCTGGTGAGTTAGAAACATGGGCCGCCCCCTTCTTTCAATTCTTTCTGTGATCCATGTCCTAAACACACACATAAACTATATTTTTATACCTATTGCTTATTTTGACAAAATTACAACACATATTAAACACATCTGTTCTGCTCTGTGCTACAATGCTGAAATGCAGCGTTACATAATTGCATTAAACCCACAGACAATGGAGATCTCATTTATGTTACCCTGACTCCCTCTAGTCCAACATCTATCTGATGGTCAGCCCTCTGCTCTCCTCCCATTAGGTATGCCTCTCTGCGTAACAGATACTAGGGCAAACAAGTGTCATGCACAGGACAAAGTTAAAAGTCTTACATAACAAGCATTTGTTTAACAACAACAAGCAGGTATGAAAGGTTATGTGTGGATAACAGTGAAGCAACAACAGAATTTTCAAATTATGGACATAAATATTTTGGGGAAATACGTTGCAATGAGTACATAGCAAATATTGTTAGCGGGTTGCTGATAAAATCTGATGTGATAATGTGCATGTCTCTGGTGTTCTGCAATGACCTAAAAACACACCTGAGACCTGCACAGATGAATGATGTCATAACACAATTTTACAGCATGATAATAGGGTGTAATAAAGGACAGGGATAACAGGTGCATGAACAGCACATCTGATGATCAAAATCCCTCACTCTGTCCTAAGGGCAAACAAAGAGGCACAAAGTAAAATGTAGTAATTTTATGGATGATGATGCTTAAATATAAATTTGTTGTTGATATAAAATTAAAAAGGTTAAAATACCATTCAAGTACTATTATATTGCTATACAGTCATGTGAAAAAATTATGAAAGCCTGTGTATTTTTGAAAACATTTTTGCAACATTTTGGATATATGGATATTTAATCTCAATTTTAACAATACAGAGAGATTAAAGTAATATATTTAAGCAATTAAAACTGAAGAGGGGATTTTCTGTAAAATGTAATTCCACAAAATGCAAATTCTAACTGAGGCAAAAGTTAGGACACCCTCACATGTATTTCATCTTAAAATGGCTCAAATCACACACAGGTGTATCACACCAGGTGCACATAATTAGTAGATCGTTACTCAGCATTTTGAATGAGGCTTGCCCTATCTAAACCTCAGACATTTAGTTTGCTGTGCTCCTGACTGTTGAAGTGAGAGTGAGGCCATGGTGAGAGCAAAAGAGATGTCAGAGGTCTTCAGAAAAACAATTGTAGCATCCTATGAGTCTGGTAAGGGATTTAAAAAGATCTTAGAAAGATTTTGTAATCAGCCATTCCACTGTCCAGAAGATCGTCTACAAGTGGAGGGCTTTCAAAACAACTGCCAACATGCCCAGGTCTGGTCGCCCCAGCAGGTTCATCCCAAGAACAGACCGCAAGATGCTAAAAGAGGTCTCCAAAAACCCTAAAATGTCATCTCGGGACCTACAGCAGGCTCTGGCTACTGTTGATGTAAAAGTGCATGCCTCTACAATCAGAAAGAGACTGTACAAGTTTAAGTTGCATGGGAGGTGTGCAAGAAAGAAACCTTTGCCCTCTGAGAGAAAAATCAAGGCCAGACTGATATTTGCCAGTGAGAATGTTGACAAAGACCAGGACTTCTGGAATAATGTTCCAAAATTTAATAATTTGGACACCAGAGCAGAGAACATGTTTGGCGAAAACCAAAGACAGCATTCCAGGAAAAGAACCTCATACCAACTGTGAAGCAGGGAGGTGGAAGTGTCATGGTTTGGGGCTGCTTTGCTGCAGCAGGACCTGGTCAGCTCACCATCATAGAATCCACCATGAATTCTACTGTGTATCAGAAGGTGCTTGAAGAACACGTGAGAAATTTAGAAAATTTTCATCTGTTAGAAAAGCTGAAGCGGAACTGGACCATGCAACATGACAATTGCTAGTATGTTTTGGGTCAATCAACCAAAGACTGGCTGAAAAGGCAGAAATGGAGAGTCCTGGAATGGCCGAGTCAAAGTCCAGATCTGAATCCCATTGAGATGCTGTGGGGTGACTGGAAAAGGGCTGTACATGCAAGAAACCCCTCAAACATCTCACAGCTGAAAAAATTCTGCATCGAGGAGTGGGGTAAAATTTCCTCAGACCAATGTCCTAGGGTGTCCTATCTTATTCCTCAGTTAAAATAGGCATTTTTGTAGAATTACATTTACAGAAGATCTTAAAGACTTTTTAGTTATATTACTTTAATCTCTCTGTATTGTTAAAATTGAGACTATATTAAAAAATGTTACAAAATACACGCTTTCACAGGGTGTCCTAATTTTTTCACGTGACTGTTTCATGAAGATGAAATGCCAATTTAAAGAACTGAAACTTATGCAAAGATAAGTTTTACTGCCATCTACTGATATTTATAATTGCAACAAAAAGCCACACACAAAAATAGATTTTGCTGATTGACACTGACAATACCAGAACAAAATATTGTGATAAACTGGGTTTAGAACCACACTGAAATAACTAGCAAGGTACAATGAGACATAGCTTCATACATAAACTGCACTACATAAACTGCATACATAATTTTTTTTTTTTTTCCCCTCTATTTACTTTTTACCAGGCCAGTTAAAGTAGCAAAGCAAAAAGAGAAGTTCCAGTGTGCATGGGCATTGAGCTGTGCATGCAGTATACCAGTGACCTCTTCATACAGATGGATCTGTCCTGTGCCATAGCCTGCAATGACTGTCCCCTTCCATAACTTTACTGAGGAACAACTTGTACATTTCTGCACATTTCAATAATATACTTCCTACAGTATTTGCTGAGGTACATTAAAATTGTTGATTAAAAGCCCGACAAAGGCTATTTTAAGCTGCAATGCATCTGTTCAATGGTCATGATTTAAAGCCTAAAGGTGGAGTACCATAAAGGTTGTTGCTTATTGCAAGGTGCATACTATACAATGTTGTATGTGGTTTGCTAAGAACATACTTTAGCCACTAACTAACACAAATGTATTTTCAGACTTTTATTATGTATAATTATTTTTTATAATTCTTTTTATTTTGTTGCCTACTTACAGAGCTAAGGTTAGTCGTCTTAGACCTATGCACTAACCTGTGGGGGTCTCTAGTGTGTCCAGTGAATGCCAATACACCATAATACATCTAATGAACAAACATACCTGGATCCCAGACAAATAAATGATTGAGTGTGGAGCTTGTATTGCAAGATAATCTACTGCCACCCAATAAAACATCAAGATAATCTACTGCCCCCATCTGGACTCCAAGAGGCACTGAATAAACAATCGGAAAACAAAGTTTTACCTGCACTAGCCCTGCTTGCTTTAGAATGCAGCTGTCTATGGGAATAATTAAGCCCGTCCCAAAAAGAGCTGAACATGTTCACAACGCTGGCATGTACCACGGTGAAATAGGTGAGGCTGCGGCGCGATGAGCAGGACGCTTAGGTACAATGCAGAGGAACTTAATGTTTTTCTCTTTGTGATACATTTTAGCCATTTCGATCAAACGATAGCCACCGTTTCTTAACTGTGTTGAGCTGGAAATGTTTTTTTTCCTAAAGACAAATCAGGACCATGGAAATCAGTTCTAAGCTATTTAGCATGATTTGCTTAGTTTCTCTAGACAAAACATTAACAGGAATTCTACCTAATAACATTATTACAATCGGATTGTAATAAATCAGATTTTAGGCGCGTGTAAAGATGGACACAATATTGCGTTCCTATTAATAAGCCTATTAGTAAGCTCTCGCCATCTCGCGTAGCCATAGTGACGGAGCAAACGTGCGTACATCATCACAGACGTGTGTAAAACGTCACAGATTTCGTAGGTACTGGCGAGTGACGTACATTTTTAAGCATCTGAAAGACAACTTTATACAAATAATTATATTTAAAAATGTATTTATAAACTATAACCTCCTTTAAAATGTAACAATTTTGTTTAAGCCCAACTTTCAAGTGTAAACACTAATTAACTAATAATCCGCACAGGTGTAACTGAAACAATTGAGTATAAATACCACGTAGATAATCGAAGATGAATACCAATATACAAACAACATGACTACATATATTGTATATTTATGGGTAAAATATAAACTCATGAATACGTGACAGGCTCGTGTACTTTATTTTTAACTGAATTTTGTAACTGAATGAGATTTGTGAATTAAGAAAAATAACAGCAACAGAACTTTAATAGCACATCTGATCTATAGATATGCAGGTTTACTATGCAGGTAAAATAATGTAATTCTGTTCAGTCAACATCTTCACAACACTAATAAAGTAACTTTGATTTTTAAACTGCCAACTGAAAAAGAAACCTTGTTTCAACATGTCAAGACTATCACTGACTTAAATTAACAATGTTTTACATATTGGTAGAAACTACATGACTACATTTATCAGATATATGAGCAACATCTGTGTATGTATCTTAATTACCTCTTTACGTCTTACAGTTTTAACCTCTATCTTTGGTTTCCTAATCATTGATTTTGCCACTCTGGTAAAATCTGTTACTCAAATTTATATAAAATAGTAAATCCCTATTTTTTACATGTTTGTTTTTTTTTTCCCTTTAATGATGTGAGATTTCTTTTCTTCACTGTGGCCAAATGTTTTCATGTGTTTTTTTAAACTAGCAGTTTGCTTAAATAATTTTCCACATTCTGGGCAAGGGAAAGGAGCCTCTCCAGTGTGAAATAAAATGTGGGCATTTAAACTGTTCCGATAGCGAAAAGCTTTGGAGCAATAGGTGCATTTATAAGGCTTTTCCCCAGTGTGTACACGCGCATGAGCATATAAGCCTGAAAGCTGGGAATATGCCTTTGGACAAAGCTTACATTTATGAGGTTTTTCCCCTGTGTGAGTTCGAATGTGCCTCTTCAGGGCACCAGGATCTCTAAACCCCTTTTTGCACTCACTGCAAGTATAAGGACGAACACCTGTGTGAATAAACATATGTAGTCGCAGTCCTGAGTTGTTGCGGTATGTTTTGCTGCAGATCTCACATTGATGTGGCCGCTCTGCTGTGTGAACGAGTTTGTGTGCACTCAGCCCTTGAGGCTGTTTAAAGCTCTTGTCACACAGTGAGCATTTGTACAACCTGTCTTCAGAATGCACAGCACGGTGAACAGCCAAACTACTGGGATGTCTGAAACAACGTCCACAGTCCTCACAGAAATAAGGTCGGTTATTGGTGTGTGTTTTCATGTGATTGCGCAGATAACTCAAACGCGAGAAGTTCATATTGCAGTGCTCACACGAATAAGGACGTTCACTTGAGTGCACATTTAGATGTCCTTTTAACTGGACCCGCTGTCTGAAACCCAATCCACATTCAGGACATTTGTAGGGCCTTTCTTCCGTATGTATGCGTTGATGAGTAGCAAGGTTACTGGAAACACGAAACTTTTTACCACAAATTGAACAGGAGTATGGGAATTCTCCAGTATGGATTAGTAAATGTTCCCGCAAATGTTCTGCTCGATGAAAATTTTTACCTAAAGTAGAGACAAGAATACAAATATATGAGAACATATTACACTGCGCTCTAAAAGCAATGCTGCCAATTCAAAGTAAACTTTTTTTAATTGTGATGACCTACCACACTGGGTACAACTGTGCCGTTTTTCTCCATTGTGAGTTTTTTGGTGTGAATTCAAGTCACTGCCTCTGGCAAAGCTGCGGCCACATTCCTCACATTTATATCTTTTTACGCCACTGTGTAGAATCATATGGGTGTAGAGAGAACCTGTCTGGGTAAAACCTTTTTTGCAGATCTTGCAGGTGAAGGGACGCTCCCCAGTATGTGAGTGCATGTGAATTTTAAGTTTTGATGGGTTAGCAAAGCACTTGCCACATACATGGCACTTGCATGGGAGTAAGTCACGATGTGCTGTCTGGTTATGATTGACAAGGTCCTTTCTGCTCTCCAGAACCATGCCACACTCTTTACATGGGAATTCACCTTTCACCCACTGATCAGAAAACTTTAACTTCCTCTCTTTGCCATTGCTTTTGGCTTTCCCATTACATCTGGACAGGATGTGACCTGCATGATTTGCAGATTTCTTGACACTGCTGATCTGGCCACGCTTTACATTTCCATTTATACCATTAAGGTGCAAGTCTTCCTTGCATCCGTTACTAGTAATACATGATTTTAGTCTATCTTTTCTCCCCCATTTATCAGGTGTGTGCAGGGGCTGGATTCCCATTTCATCAGTAGGTTCCTTTTTGGGAATACAGGTTTTGCTTTTATTCCCATATTCAGGGGACCCTGCAACAAAAAGACATGTCTCAATACACTTATTTTAAATCATAGTAGGCTATATTTTCTCTTAACGCAACATGCTATCGTAATGCCTACCAATCCCTAACAAAAATTAACCAAGGTTTTACTATAGTGAAAGTGTCGTAACCATGTTTTTTGGCACATTGATTCCCATTTATATAACTAAAAATGTTTTTAACGTGGTTTAACTATAGTAACCATGTTTTAGTTATAACTGTACAATGGTTACATTTGGTAAGGGATTGTACAACAGATGATTTTTAAAACCGCATTGTTTTACATATACTTAGCAGAAACAGCCATGCAACTCAGTTTTCTTACAATCACTATTGTTTAGTTGTTGTTGAGTGAGCTAATTCTCGGCTTGAGCATGCAAAACTAAGAAAAGCGCGGTTTGCTTACTTTCTCTGGATGCGTTCCGCCTTTGCGCGCGTGTCCGCATGTTTCCACTCATGCATTTACTGTAGCTCCTGTTTCCCGCGTGAATTCTCCGTAATAAATTCCCACTCCCAGATGCTTCCCGTTCCCGCTATTGCTACCAATAGCTTATCAACTGCGCATGCGCTTAATGTTTTGATTGGTTCCGAGGGAGAGCTGTCCCGTGATCATACGAAAACGCATTTCCCTGCTCAAAAAGTGAGACACTCCATGCAAATCCGATATAATGAGCCACTATAATGTTTTATAATACCCTTTATTGATAAATGGCATAATTCGGCCCATGACATTTACAAGAACTCGATAAAGTAGGCTAAGAATTTAAATCTAACGAGTGTGTTCAAACAAACAAAACCATGTACAACTATTTTTTTTAATTTTTTCCAAATGAACCGAGAAAAAGTTTAAACATGCATCCCAAAAGCATCTTTATTTTAGCGACAAACTCCTTTGCAGTTTGTGATGTCTCGGCCTGCAACCTACACTCTACATGATGTCAAAATGTCCTTCAGATCCAGTTGTAAAAGATTTGATTGTTGGCATACAGTAGGTGGTACAAGAATTAAACTGTTCCTTTAGGCCTCTCAGATAAAAGGAACATTATTTTTCTCCAAACTCAAACATCAATGGTGCCAAAATCTTGCATGGGAGCACGGGAGCTAAGGAAATGTAAAAATAATCATTAAAAAAATAATTTAAAAAACTATAAACTTTTTAAGTGTTTTAAAAATTTTAAGTATAAGAGGTACCAACTAATGTGTTCCTTAGATCTGAAATTTTACTGAATAAAATGTAATGATTTCTTCAAACAGCTTATTTTGAATTACAGTCAGATATGTTTAAGTAAAAAATTAGATTTAAGGCTTAACGCTACATGTTTTATGTGTTTTGTTTTTACATTTTTGTTTGATTTTTTTTACTTGCAGTACCATAGAAACCCTAAAAAGTGGAAACATGCTGTGAGTGTTTTCGCTTGTGTTCCCATCCTAGTTAAATATGGCCTGGCTCAGTGGACACCAACATAGCAACAGCATAACAACGGGAACAGAAGCTCTGTCATCTCAGTGTGTCATGAATGGAATGCCATTCAAGCTGTTGTGCCTTGTAAAAAAGGATCCTCGCTGTACATTAAGCCTCTGTGAATTATCATTTGGAATGACATTTCTATGTATAGCTATAAAAAGGCATCTTTTGAAGCTGTTTTTGAAGCTGCTAATAACAGTTTTGTTATAATATGCATAAAGTTGTTTATAAGATTGGTGTGGTAGCCATCATTGTTTTTGGTTGTTTTTGTGTTTATCTTTGTTTTTAACTGTTTTTCTTCCCTTTGTCCAGCATGGGAAGGACACTTATACTTGCCTTTCACCATTAGCATTCTGTAGTCACGCTTTAAAGACCATAAATTTCTTGTCTTCCAAGTGAGTCTGTTTTGCTACAGTTGCCAGTATCTGGTGGATCAACAGCCTTTTGCTCACATTTGCTATTTTGCTTTAGGGGCATATCAGGCGTGGTGGGAATGAGTATTTAATCAGTTGAATCACAGAACATCATTACTGTAAATTGGGTGTCTAATCTGTTATTGTTGGTGTTATGATGGAAGGAAATTGGAGAGGATTCTGGACTTTTGTTCTGGCAATACTAGTTTTTAAAGGTAAGGCTTTTCTGCTATTTTGGTGATTTTTGAGCTCACTATAGCTCTACATATAAACAATGTAAGCACTTTCTATAATGTAAACTAAACAGACTCTTTTGTTGTATGATCATTGTCATAGGTTGTAAATGGAAATGGTGGTCCTCCAACTGATTTGTCAACAGAGTGTTTTCAAACAAGTTTCACATATAGGGATGCATCTATGTGCCAAATTGTACCTGCCTTATGTATATTACCTAAGGAAGTATTACAGACTTCAGTAATACGCCCACTTTTCCTTTGTAGATGTTATTGGATTCAAAATCAGGAATGAAGAACTGAGAAAGTGTGTACAGGTTAATGAAGACGGTGGTAGTTTAACCCTGCAGGAGTGCAGAGCAGATTCTACTCATCAGGAATGGAACTGGAACTCCGTGACCCGAACCCTTAGCCATCCACAGACGGGAAGGTGTTTAACTGCACCCCAGATCCAGGACCATGAGACTGTTTGGTTGCAAGCTTGCAGGTCTGAGGAGGAGGATTCTGAGGGCCAGAACTGGAGTTGTTCTAAAAAGGGACTCCTGACATTACATGGCAGGGGTCTGCACCTGAGCGCGCGCCACGATTCCTCCAAGCTCTTCCTTTCCAAAGATCGTGGGAAAGGCAGCAAGTGGAGGACCCTGGCTAATCAAACAGTATGCAAGGAGGCAGACAGTACACATCATGGCCAGAATGTGCTGCAAGAATCTCAACAGACACTTTGGACTGGACCCAGAATCCTCACTAATATTCGCTATTGGCATTGTAAGAGAGTTAGAATTAGAAGAATTCTTATGTAATATGTAGGTCTGTGTTTCATGTTACGTTCCATCATACCATCATTCTGATTACTGTCAAACACATCTTCAGTTAAAACATCACAGAGTTTTCCAGGCATCACTCCTGTCATAGCAGACCATATCTTTTTTTTGGTCATGTGTCTGTTTACTTTGACACTTCAATTAAAGTTGTACATTGTGCTTCTTATAATAATTATTATACAATTAATGATGCTTTTAAATTATTGTACTTCTTTACTTTAGCTGAGAGAAATGATCTGACAGGTCCTAAGACCACCACAGCAACACAGACCTCAGAGGCATTACCTGAACCTCAAAGTAGCATGGAACCTGAGGGACCTTCTGTAAATGTTTATACTGTAGATTATGGTAAGTATGAAAAGTGCCCATCCATGCTGGACAGTTCAATTATCATTTTAGCAGTTTTAGGTGTTATTAAGTGAGGTAAGAAATAATAAACTGAAAAATAAAAAAAATGTGTGATAGCTTAGTTACCTTTTGTCCACAAGAGGGAAGCAAATAAGCAAAAAAAAAACAAAACTAAATAATATGGCCTCGCCTGTGATTGGAGCTCAGATTTATTAACTTTAATCTGAGCTGGTGAAAAATGTTAGTAAAAAATGGGTGAAGCATAAAAAGAGGAAAAATATTATTTGGTGATATTCTATAAATATTGTGTTTGCTATCAGGAACAGGCTGGAAAATGACAATGCTGCTTCTGAGTTTCTTGGCCCTGTTACTTGGACTTGTTATCCTCATTCTAAACATTTATCAGAACAGGTAAAACACTTCTCATTTTAAAGAAATAGACCTTATTGATTTCTTAAAGGCGTCTGAGAATTTATGTGTAATCATAAATAGATCAGTTTCATAAGGAAAAATGTAAACTATAACAGACAAACACAATGAGGAAGCTAAACAACAAGGCTTTACCCCTTTGTAATTGTCTGTTGTATTTTTCCTTTTCTTGCTTAGAAGGAAGAAGACTGTTGTGGTGCTGAAATCTTACACTCCAACAGGAGAGGTCAGTCAGCCAGGTTCTCCGGTGTCTAGTGAGAGAGCCCCTCTTACTCAACACCCGATGAAACCTGCCCGGTCAGCCACTATTCAGAGAGGAGAGATCCTTGTTGAATGGAAAGATGGAACAGTCACGCCACTTTTTGAAACATACCTAACTGACTAAGCTCTGTGTAGCTTATAATTGTATTAATGTTTGGTAGGTGCAGATGTTTACAGCGGAAGTTTTTAGTGGTAAGGGCTTATGTGAAGAAATAGCACTATTTACATATCAACATCTTACAAAAATCACAGATTAAAAATGTGGGGATTACTGTGCTCTTGCAAACAGAATACCATTCTTTTGCAGAACAAAAAACTTGGGTCAGACAAAATTTTGTTCCGTGCCAAATCCAATAAGGTAACTTTAGATCATATTCTGTTAGAAACTTAATATAATAATAATAATAATAATACACTGTATATTAAACCTTGACAAAATGACTACACTGTAATTATTCATATTTCATTTTACAGATAAGTCAGAAAGCCTGGATTATTTGAAAATTTTGCATTTTGTACTTATTAAAACATTACTGATCTGCATTTAGTCTCTTAAGTTTTGTTCTGTAAAGGACAACAGCCCAGAAATGAAAAAAAAGTCTGTGCAGGTGTGTTTAAGTGAAAAGCCTGTTTGAAAGAAGTGGGAGAGAGAAGTAAATAAGAGGCTGACATGAAAGCATGAAAAATTATAACAAGCAAAGCTTAAAAATCAAATTGTTGGATTGCACATGCTACTTTGAAGAGTATATGGTATTTAGGCTAAACCATAAAGAAAAGTTGATTCTGACAAACCAAACTATAAAATAAAACAAAACCCTTTTGAATAATGATTACATAATTTCTAATTTCATTAAGATGTACTTAAAAATGTCAGGAGAATAGTTTGATAATTATTATCATAGTAATGTATTTCATCAAGAAATATTCACAAAACTAATTTATTTTCCTGCAAATTGCTTTTGGAAGAATTTGAGAGTATTATGGCACAGACCTTGCCTGAAAGAGGTAAGATCAAACAGATAACAGGGAGCACAAGTTCTCAGAAGTATCTCTCACATCTGCATTCCACCATAATGCTGTGGCACCGGTTTTAGTTTAATCTTTTTTGTAAATATATTTCTGAAAAGCAAATATGCACTATATGTACATAACAAACTTATTTTTTTCTCTTGCTGTATTAGTTAAAATTCTTGTAGAAAAGATAACAACCAAGCAGATGAAGACATGTCTGTACCAGTAACAGGGTGTGATAGCAGATTAAAAGCAGTGTTTGAGCAGGTGTGTATTCACGCTTCCAACAAGAGCTTGCCACGTTTCATTGCATAAGTCTGCAAAAGTCTAAACACAATGTTGTTTAATTGTCATTATATTTATTATTATTTACAAAAAAGTGCTATGCTTGAGGTTATCATGGCATATTTACAGTAATAAAAACCTGCCAGAGATAAACGTAAACAGAAAATTAACATTGAATGCTTATCTAACATCTGTATTGCTTTGAAATGCTACACTCAGGTACACTCAGGAGTGTTTTAAGATACAGACAGAAAATGATGCATCTAAATATCAGCTAATTGGAATAACAATAGCATCCATAAGTACATACTATATATCTTGCAGCATTTCAACAGCTGAATAGATAGGAACTATTTTTATATCTAAAATGATGCTTGTTTGCAATGAATTTAATAGTGTGCCACTAAAAATGTCTACTGTATGAGCACTAATACACTAAAAGTTTTAATTCTTGTTTTTCTGGATCCTGATTAATAAGATCACAACCTGACAAACATGGCTTATTTTAAACAGATACTATAAAATAACAATAGGTGATTCTTTGAGAATGACACAAAAGGTCAGACAGACAGCACTGGGCAATACATTGTTACAATAGATTTCAAAGTTAAGGCCACAAATAAGAATCTGGAAAGCCAATGTAATAACACAATGGTCACATCAACAGTGTGTACAGCAAAAATTTCAAAAAGGTATTTACAATAATCCCTCAATATTTGTTGCAAATCATGTCTGGTGTGTGGACAAAAAATAGAAAAAATGGATCAGAGCATTTCATTGGTTTCACCTCTCTTGTTTTCTCATCTCATTGTTAATCTCAGACCAAAGTACCTGGTTTGGTATTGTAAAAATAATTAAGGGTGTACTCACACTAGGCACGGTTGCCTTGAACCATGCCCGAGCGCAATTGTCCCCCCTCCCCTGTTGGCCTGCACTTACACTTGTACTTTAAGTTCCAAGCCGGAGCACACATATCATTAACAGTGCAACTTTTTGTTTTGAAGAAAAGCACTTTTGCTAATACAATACCTAATAGATTTATCATTTATGCTGTGTAGCGATTTTTCACTTGATTGTACAACACATTTTACAGAGACAACTGACTTGATGGAGGAATTTGCAGCTTTACTCGCAAACTACAATTTCCATTTATTAACAAGGTGAGAACCAGACCCTTTATAAACCTAAATATACTCAAATTAATTAAATTAATTGAAAAATTTGCTATCCAAGTAGTAATAAAAGGTGTTTGTTGTCATAATGATGAGTAGCTGTTCTGTGTTCTGGCATGCTCTGGCCCGGGCACGGTTAGGAGCGATCACACTGGTCAAGCGGACCAGGCTTTGGGGGTGAAACGCGCTCAGGCGCGGTTCAGAGTGCCTAGCGTGAGTACACCCTAAAATATCATCAGAATCCTGGTTAAAGGTCTAGATTTCATTAAAGCCATGCTAATTATTTTTATTATTATTAATGTCCTTCAAACAAAGAGCTTTGTCAAGATCATTTTTGCATTATCATCTTACTTATGTCAGGATAAATGCTTCTTTCCTTCATTCAAAGGTGTTGATTACACATTTTGTAACCTTCAATTTAACTGAACTTTTCAATGCTATGAAAACATGCAATAAAGCAAACTTGTTTGTTCGTTAGCCAGGGATTGTGCACACTCAATTTCTTGTACATGCAAAAAAACCAATAAATATATCCTATAGTGATTTGATCATGTTTACAATGATCTTGATGAAACTGCATGTACAGAACATGGAATGATTCAGTGATTATTTTCAGTTTTTTCAGTCTTTTCAGAGTATTTTCAGTAAGGTATTCATGTTTTAATAACCTAATAAAAAAATCTAGAAAATGCCTGAATAAAGTAAAATACCGGAAATGTTAAGAATTTACTGTCAGAGGATTGTACTACTCTTCTGAAAACATTTTAAAAATATGTCATCAGTATGGCTTGAACATGTGGGCAGCATATGGTTGGCAGCTCCTTAAAGGTATCAGGGTGCTGTGATGTCTTAGCTCCCAGAAAAACAATGACCTGTTGTTGCTGTGACCTGTTGAAAAGCATGTCCAAAGGCACTTTTGGTACATCAAAACAGGAAATAACATAGGTTAGAAAACCTTGGAATGTCCATTAAAAGTGACTTGTGGACCTCAAAGAGTGAAACTAAATAACAACTTGCAAATTTTGCCCAGATAGACCATGTTTGCTTCAGAAGTGAATCTAAAGCAGAATAAACAATTTGGCTGAGGTAAAAAACTGTCCATCAGTCATACATCATAAGCAGCATATATTGCTTCACTTAAAGACATAATGAAAAGAGACAATGTTCCTTTGAGCAGACATTAACATAATATCAGTAATGTCAGAATCTAGTGATGCCACGGGCAATATTTATAGCTACACCCATGAAGTTTTAAAAGACTTTTTTAGGTGTGGTATGTGACAAGTTTTTGCAAAGACCCAAACAAGAGAAGCACCCTAGGGTGCTTTATTACCTCCCAAATTCTTACCTTAATGACAAGCTGCCCGACCACTCAGGTTACTAAACAGCCCTTAGGAGTTTAACGTGTAGTGTGTTCAACAAGCACAGTTTAGTATGGTGATAGGAATGTGAAATTTCTTTACACTAGTTAATTATTACTGTTCAGAGGATTCTGCCCAAGTAAAAACCAAAACCTTGGAGTTAAATTCCTTTTCCTAATATTTCCCAAGTCAGTTATAGCCTCGTATGAAGATTCCTAGCCTTGCCACTCTAATTTCATAAGCCGGAAACTGAAATGGATGTGGGGGCACTTGCTGTAATTACTGTAGATTTCTGTTTATGTAAGAACCCCACAGCCAAAGACAATACTCTGTGATATCACACAAAATGTTCACAAAACAGTCAAAATAGTGCAAAAGCCCTGGAATAACTGCAGACTTCACGTCTCATTAGGACTGCCATGCTTCATATCAAGTGGCCAATATTTCAGATGAAGTTCTGTGAGCTTTATGCAGATGTGTGGGTCCCAAGCTGTCTTTGAATGCCCTTTTACAAAGAAACACTTCATAGACACTAAACAGGGCACATTGTTATGATACTTGTTCAACAATTTTGCCACATTGATGTAGGAAAAATGTTGGAATTATGTTGGAATATAGGAATTAGAACAGAAATAGTTGTGTGGAAGTGGTCCGCACTGTAAAAGGACACTGTGAAAGGTTATGAAAGTCTCTTTTTTTACAGGAAAAAGGGCATTGTAAAGATGTGTAATATGAGCAAGGTGAGAAGATTTTCTGATATACCTGGCTTGGAGTGACAGACATAGGACTAATTGTTATTTAAACAGGGAACTTATTCCGACACATTTTGATTTGTAAGAAACATCAAGGATCATGGATTATTGTAAAATATATTCAGTTCAGGCTTTTTTTGTCAATTATAAATTATACATATAACAGAATTGTATTATTATTGATCAACACTGTGCAACCTTTTTCTCTTAGGGTTCTGGGAAATAAATTACAAATGAGTTCTTTAACCCTGAATGAATGACATGTTCTAGCTTTGTAGAGGTAATTGCAGTATTCAGTTTAAAGCTTGCTTTTCCTCTTTTGAATGTGGAGAGTATTATATTTTAACATGCACACACCCAGGTTCTATCTGAGCAACCGTAATATGCTTGAACCTGTACCTGAGCGTAAGGGTTCAAATTCTCAGAGCAGTCCACACTTACCATTTCATAAGGCCTTATGAAAACAGTTTCCATTCATCTTTTGACAATAGCTTTGGCCAGAATATGAGTTCCATGAAAAAATAAAGGGATTTAAACCAACAGCCCCCAAAGGGGTTAAAGAATGTGCATGTGCCCAAAAACCAAACCATAAAAAAATATAAAAACAAATCACATTGTTGATAATTTTAAAAAACAATTTATTAGGGGAAACAATCCATCACTCAAATCACAGGAACAAAATTTAGCTAATGGTCTAAGGTCTTAAAAGGCAGATTCTTATAAGAAACTGTGTGTTGAGGCAAGTTGGAGCTAAACTCTGCAGGACACTGGCCCTCCAGGCCATACATACATTTCAATAGTTCATTCTTAAAATGTAAGTGAAAAACTCCTGCTATAAATGGAAATGACAATAGAACATATTTACACAAGTTACACAATCAAAAATTAAGGAAAGTTTTGGTAGGACTGCTCACCTTTCTTAACAGGAACATCAAAACATTTGTATAACAGTAAAAAATGTGTATAAAAGCATAAAATACTGTATATATTGATATATGCTACACTACAATTTTACTAGCTTTTCAAAACAGTGAATTAATATAATTCGTGTTGCTGAAGAAAGACCTTTTCCCTTAATAGAGGAATATGTGAAGAAACATATGAAAAATGATAAAGCAATAAAACATCAGACATAACAACTAAGAAAGATTGAAATCTAGAGATGTGTAACGTTTAATCTGGAGTCCTTTTAATAGGTTTCATGACAATCAGAATCTGCTTTCATAATGAAAAGAAAGTCTTCTGTGGATTGATGTAGCCTGTATTAAAACCAGAGACTCTTGAGCAGAATACAGAGCTGATGGAGATCATGCACCTCCATCCTTACTGGTGACATCGTTAAGCTTGATATTCTCCTCCATAGCTCGATTCTTTTTGTCTCGTGCTTCTCCCTCCACATGCCACCCCACCATCAGTTGGTACACAATCACGCCAAAAATGGATCCCAGGAAGGGGGCGAAGATAGGCACCAGAAACCAACATTCCCTGGCACTGTTGCAAACCAGAGGAGAAACATTCCTAAACCCTTTCATCTTTGACAGATGCAGACTGGCAAGCTGTACGCAAAGCTTATAAGTACTGCAAGATGGTTTATGATATACTCAAGTTGTTTTTATTGTTGGAGTTATATAAAGACTTACGTAAAGACTTCACTACCCCAGCCAGCTATGGAGGTGAAAAGTCGAGGTCCAAAATCTCTGGCTGGGTTGACTGCATAACCAGAATTGAAACCCATAGAGAGGCCAATGACTAGGACGCTAAATCCAACAGTGAAGGCCTCAAGACCTTGAGGGATTGGATTGTTGTATGGGTCCACAATGGCCAGGATGCAGACAATCAGAGACGCTGTGCCTATCACCTGTGAAGATGGTTATATTGTTATGTTGTAGAACTTTTAGAGCAAAGAGGTTTTTCTACTGTATTTGAATTATTTTATTAGATAAATGAAAATGAATGAATGAAAACATTTATTAATAAAAATGTATTACTTAAAATATGTAAAATAAAGCATATATATCACATATATTATTATGTGATATAATAACCTGGTCAAAAAATCCATTTAAGATGGTGAGATGCTTGCTGGGGTATGTAGCAAAAATCCCAGCAGTTGCTTTATCCCCAGTTACAATCAACTGATTTGATTCACCAGCATATTCATACATTGCATCTAAAACACCAAAAGAAGAGTCAGAAATAGAGACTGGAAAAAACATACTATTTTTATGATAAAAAGAGCATTTCTACTAAATAGCATTACCATGGTATTCAGCAAAGATAATAGCAGCACCCAGGAATGATCCAAGTGTTTGGAAGAAAAAGTAAACAGGGAACTTTCTCCATTTTTCTCTTCCCAAGAGGCAGAGAGCAAATGTAACAGCTGGATTTAAATGCCCACCTAAAGACAAAATAAATAAAGTCAAGTCAAAGGAATTTTTTATAATAACTCAAGATTTTATACCCATGTACAACAATGGCTTGGGATCCAATTTTAGATGGGTTTCCTACCTGACACCTGGCCGCAAACCAAGATTCCAAGAGTAGCAGCAAACCCAAAAGCAAGGTTTACAGTGAGAAAGAGACCGTGAGATCCTTCACTTAGTATCACTTGGGCAACTGCACCACAACCAAACATCTGTGAATTTTGTGAAACAAAACATGAGTAAATAACTGTTTAATAAACCATATATGTTCTAACCTAACTGATAGAAATATGTTCAGGAAGAAAGTTTTTCTTTACTGGTTTGTTCAAGTGTAGGATTTATAACAGCATGATTTGAAAAGAAATTTATTTTGTCAAAACATACTGAGGTTGAAAAAGAAGGTCTTTTACAGCCTTTTAATTTGGAGTCAAAGCATATAATACCTGGTAGCTCAGCATTTGGAATATTAAAAAGTCCTCAATTCATAATAAAATATTATCAATTTAAACTATGGCACTTTCACAAAAAACACTCCATGTTCTT
Source organism: Chromobotia macracanthus (assembly GCA_036877525.1). Classification (NCBI taxonomy): domain Eukaryota; kingdom Metazoa; phylum Chordata; class Actinopteri; order Cypriniformes; family Botiidae; genus Chromobotia; species Chromobotia macracanthus. The sequence continues at coordinate 1,003,874 of JAZGTH010000058.1, forward strand.
TCTGACAAAGAGAAAGTTGTTGTTCTGACCTGTGGCCAACATTTCCACTATACGTGTTCTAACCAAACACGCTGATTCATGTCGTGTTTGGTTTGGACATGGTGTCAGAGTGAACCCAAATACCTGTTGTGTTAAACAGATGTTTTAGGCTCACGCTACACAGTCTTACAAAAATCCTATAATTACCAGGCTGAACTGAAGAGCTCTAATGACACCTAATCTCAGCCACAGACCTAACACAAATCATTCTACTTAACTGAAAAGGCCAATTCATCATCTAATTCAAATAAATCTTCTTTGAATATGAAGTTTTATTCATTTTCAGTAATGACAGGGATTACAATACATTGATCTTTCTTCTTTTCGTGCTATTAAGTAGCCAAATAGTATACAACCAAATACCTATTCTTCCTGTTCCTGATCTGGTAAACATGTCAGCTGATAAAGTCAATATCAGCACATTGACCTTCACAGTAAAAGACTGTGTGTTCAAGAAAGCTCTTTGTAGTTTGTTTCTGAAATACACTGAATGCCTTTTTTACCACTCAGCAAACATTACACCTGTTAAGTGATTCAGTTATGACCTCTGCATTCAAGTATTATCTCCTCAAGCCACACACCTCGAAACCAAACTATGAGTGTGCTTCTTAAAATGAGTTGTTTTTACTAAAGTGCTTGTAAAATTTCTTTGAGAGCCTTCAGTATTGGCAGTTTGGTGTCAATCTACTTTTTATTAAGTCATATTTCATACCCCTCCTTGGACTGTCTTCAACACACCCTTAACATTTTACAACTCAGTTTCTTCCTTTTAGCTGTTAGAAGTTGCTTTATGTGGTATTGTAATTTTTCAGATATGAATATACATATTTGTAGCACATTAAAAATAACTGCATTAATTTCAAATCTTTACCAAATCTATATTTTACATTTTAGGATAAAATTCAAATTCAATTTTATTAGGATAACATTTCAAAATGAACCATGCTAAAAGTGTGCCCAATTATACATCAATTTGATGATTCATCAAACATCAAAACATTAGCAGGTGTTATTTCCAGTTTGTGGGCTGTAGTGTCAAAGTATGTGATGACACAAGCATTAGCAAGTAAATATTTTGGCATTTGCCTTTTGCCCATTTCATTATTGCTACATGCTTATCTGCATTGTTTGCTGCAGGGGAAATTAGCATTTAAATAGAGAGGACGTATTTGTTTTGCATAGCCAATTGCAAATGACTTCATAAAGCCATAAAGCACAGTTCATCAGGGCGTAATGATTCTTCAGATATGGTTATATTTGTATAGCATGGTAATGTTTCCATAAAAGCATTTATAGTACAGACAAGGTCACTGTTAATGATGCATATTTTTTCTCAATTTTATTCAGTGTTCAGTGTTGGACAGGTGGCCGAAAACAATGCAAAAATTGCATTTATTTGAACGCTTACAATATATGCCAACAATAAGTTATTTTAACATTGAAGTCAGACATTTTGCATAATTCAGAATGAGACGTAGAGTAAATGATTCCACAGAGTGATGTTATTGTTTCAACTATTATCATATACGAAACAAAAATTTCATTACAGAATATGTGAGAAATAAACCTGTTGTCATGATTTCAAGCTATTTGACAACCTTGAGCAACCTTATGACTTACTTGAAAAGTAAGTCATAATTAAGGAAAAAACCTACCACCAATATGAGAGTTCCCAAACATTCAGCCAGTCCTTGACGCAGTAGCTTGTTGCGGATCTGCAGAGTCTGTGCAAGCTTATCCAGCATGGCCTTCTGCCTTCCCATATTTTCACCTGGGCCCTGAAGTCTTCCCTTGACTGTGTGTAAAAACCTGTACGTCCCTCAAAGTATGTTCATTTGAAGGCCAGCATTTGACTCTTATAGATGTGGAAAACCAGGACCAACCCTTCATGCTCCAACTTGCCCAGTCACACACTTCTCCATCTCACACACTCAAACACTCACACACTTACCCACCTATACACCACATTATCGCCCTCAAACCCTCCCTGTATTATTCACACAAACACATGCTCCCACCCCTTTCTTCACACACTGCATTCCTGTGCTGTTCTTTCTCTATTATATAACAGGTTCCTCTATTTTCTAAACTCACATCTTTGTATTTTTGCAAACCTCTGAAACTTCATCACCCAATTATAATCCTTTTAGTTTAAAAGAGGGTCTTGGTGTGAAATTGCAGAAGTAGATTAGACGTATCTTTACAGGTCTACTGGTATGAGAAGAGTTTCATTTTGAGTTCACATAAAGCATGACTCAGGATCTGGCTTTAGGAATGGGCTGGGTCACTCGTTTTGCTGTATATGATTCACAAGAAATTAGTGAAAAATGATGGGTGAAAAAGACAATCTTAACTGGTCTCTTTTAATAATAACTGTTGTTCTAAGTACATAAATGTGGTAAAACTTCATAAAGCAGAATAGCAGAGTTGTTCCCTGATCATCTTTAGTACTTTATCTATCTCTCAAGTCTATGTGAGATAGATAAAGTACTATGACTAAATCAATGCGATTAGTACCCTTAATCACTGCAATAATGTAAATGCACCTTCACATCTGTTAACTATAGTGTCTGCATTATAGACTACCTGAGGTTATTTTCCTCTGAATCCTTTATTTCCCTCTGAATCCTACCAGTAATTATAATCTGTAAAGTTTTCAGTGTCAGTGTCCCTCTAGTCAAAGTTGAATATTTGACAAAATATTCGACACACAGTGGTTGCACGCTTAATATCTTCAGTAAAAGTACTGACATACAATTCTTGACAAACAAATTAAATTATTTAAAATAACTGCAGTCAAGCAAGATTTGAACTTTTAAGGAAAGAAATATTCATCTAGGCCACACTGGCTCATCTTCAGGTTTGCCCCTGGCAAACTCAAATATGTTTGGTGGTTTGGTCTTACCTGATCTGCATTGGCCAGTTGAAATGTATTAAAATGATTCTATTTATTTGCGAACCAAGATAATTGCAGATAAAAGAACATTTGAGCATGGTTTTTTAAGGCTAATGGAGTAATTAGCTTCCCATATAATGCTTCTGATCTGCTGGCTATATAATCTTCAGGGGCTGAAGCCAGGGGGTGGCCAGGAATAGTTACCATAGTTTGCAAACCACCACACTGGCCACCTTGCTTGCAACTGCATTTTAAAGAAGTCATATCATGCTGTTTTCAAAGACAATTATTTTGTGTATGGTGGGTAATAGATGATGTTAACATGGTTTCAAAAAACACACGACACATAACTGTAGCTCCTCTATGCCCCGCCCTTCTAAGCGCATGGATTTCTACAAAGTCCATCCTTCTGAAAAGCGTAGTGAATTTTGATTGGTCAGCTGACAGCATGAGTTGTGACTGGCCGAATATCTCACGCACATGGCGGAAATGTTATACCCTTTACCATAATTGCGAATTTCAGCTTTTAAAGCCATTATAAAGATCACATCAGTCTTTAAAGCCTAAGTCAGATCTAGAAAAAGCAAATGACCAAGCCGATCAATTGGAACCAATTTTGCAAGCCCCGGTGAAACAACCAATTTACTTTATTTTATAAATAAATAAATAAAAGTAAGTTTTTGGTCATCTAAAATACTTTATAAAAATTAAAAAAAAAAATTAATATTGCGTGATATTAAGAGTGCCTTTTTTGTTTGTATAATGTTTTGTGCCACCCCAGAGTAATTGCTGGCCCCTGCCTGACAAGTCCATGCAAGTACAGGTACATACATACCAAAAACCCTGAGATCAAGACTGCATGGAAAGCACCACTGCATGACTAAAAGTTTCCCCTGACACATCAACTAACTTACTTAATAAAGCAAACTTCAGTGATAGGTACGGCCTGAGTCAAATGTAACCTGCTGCTATTAAGACTGGTTTTTTAATGCTATTACTTAAATTGTTAGCACTTAAAATACATCATTGTTAGCACTGACAATTTTTTAATAGCACAGTGCTGATCATGTGACCAACATGTACTAATGTCACTTGATAACAGTACTTTTGTGTGATTTAACAATATGTACATATATCCAATGTCCATATGTGAAACCAGAGCCATATATGAAACCTAGAAATTTGAACAATTCCCTATATTGACATATAAATCTACCCCTGTATATTATACATATTAATATATGAATGATAATCTTATTATGAACAACGAAACTTTCATATATTTGTTACAATATCTTTTAATACAATTTAAAGTATCTTTTAGGTCCATATGTTATTTTAATAAGATTGCATATAAAGTAAAAATATATTGTTAACATATATATATATATATATATATATGTATTATGGCCGTAACATATATAATACTGTATAAAAATTCATCATGTACATATTTTAAATATATGTGTATATATACAAGCATTTTACTATAGGGTTTTAATATATGGCACAAATCTATACCATATATTACATTTCTGTATGGAAAAGTATAATAAGCCAAAAAATTAATAAGCCAGTTATCTCCCTGATATTTTTTCTTTGTTGCTAATAGGCACAATGTGTCTAGCAACCAAAATAATTATGCAATTATGGTGCCATAACCTAGATCATTGATGGGTGAATTTGGAAAAGATGTTGTTTACTGTTTAAAGAGTAGGGTTGTGACAGAGGCAGGTCTGAACAAGATCACACATTCAAATTGTAGCCAGACATGACAGGTGTGGCTGTAACAGTTATGAATACCAAGACTCTTCTGTACTGTGTGGAAGATGTTGACTGATGACAAGATCAAGGTAATAGATTCAGTTGTTGTATCTGAAAACAGAGGATAAACATCCATATAAAATAACATATAACTCTACTTTGAAGAGACTTTTCATCGGGTGCTTTGTAATATTCCAGGGAAATCTAATTGGCATATTTTATATTTTCCGAAACTCAAATTAAACATTGAATTAACAGGTAAACTTTTACTTGCATCTTTTTAGCTTCATATATATATATATATACTTTTTTGCATCACAACACACACTTTTGACACACTGATTTTAGCCAACATTTATATAAGAAAGCATTTACATTCTATAATAATTATATAAATTCTGGGTTTACATTATTTCCCTCCAAAACTAGTGTGATTACCATTTGACTGCCATTATGGCCATCATCCTGCAGAAAAAATTGACCTCATGAGTTTTTTCTCTTTACGTGTGTGCAACAAAAGCTTATATTAACATTGTAAGTGCAGTGTTTCATAACAGTGTATATTGTATTGGTGTCCTGTTTTCAAATAAAAATTTCAAAGTTGGCAAGATTCACACTTGAAATGTATAAAAATTTAAAAAAAAAAATCTCTATTACTAATCCTGTAGATAAAGATTTTATGTATGAGGAATTTAGCATTGTGCTTATAAGTATGTCTGTAGTTCTGAGATTTCATTTTAGACACAACATGGTGTAAGGCCACTTCTTTTTTTATGCATACTGTGGTGGTGCGGATAAAGGCTTCTCATTTGTCCTCAATCCCTCTCTTGCATTACTCTCTCTAATTACTTTTTCCAAATTCCTGCTACAACAAGTTTGGCACATCTGTCTGGGCTGTTTTCCAGAACCTCTGTTGTCCCTGACATCTCAGTGTCAACAAGAGGTTTGAGTATAAACACATAATCCTGCTTCAAGCTCAAAGACATACTAAATTCTGAAGCCAATGTTAGCAGAGCTCAGAGCAAAGTGCATATATGAGCACCTTTGCCTGTTACTGCCTTCCGTTTTCATGTCTTGTTTGCTTTCCTTCCTTACTAATCAGATCATTTATAGAGCTCACTTTTAAGCGACAAGCTCAACAGTTAGTTAATAGTGAGAGACAACAGAACCATTCAGGCTTTCATATTTAAAGGGCACTCACTCTTATCAGATACAAAGTAAACATTTGTTTTAACAGTATCAGATGAAATATCAAAGAAAGCAATTCACTGGAACTTTACATACACACTACACACGTTTAAATTTACACAAAAAAAGTGGATCTTAAGACACAAAACCTGAAATTCAGGTTTTTCATTCTAGTAAAGTTTATCTAGGTTTGCATCCACTTCATCCTGTGTCATAGAAAATCATTCTGTCGGTTACATCCCCCCCTTAGAATTTCTCCATCTCATAGCTTCAGCTGCATGTATTTCAGCGGTATTTGACACCTTCCTGTTCTAGTAAAAATGTAACTGGTAGAGTAACATTAGTTCTTCATAAACCTGATTTAATCAGACTTTTAAACAGGCCTACAGAATTTCTGATATTCTCTTTTTGGCATTTTGGCTACAGTCATTAATTTTTGCTAATGAACCATTGGTGGACTGAATGGAAGTATAGAGAATTTTCCCAGTGGACTAAAATTTTTTATTCTCTCTTATTTTTACTGTACATAACATTTTTTCTATAAAAATATGTAAAGATCTTTGTAAACAGTTTAAAAGATGCTGTATAAATAAAAACTAAAATTTTAGTCTTTTATTGTTTAATAACTCGAACTTTTCTCACAGTTCACTGTAGTTGCTTGATGTATGGCCTTCCAGTTTGGAAACTACAGAAACAAGTCATCAATTGAATGTGTGGGTCAACACTAAGCTGTGTTCTACAACCATCTGTATGAATCAAACAGCATCTGTATATCCAGAGTGCTCTTTAGTGCCTGTGCCATTTTAAAGTTCCTCAAAGAGCATGGGGGAAACTTTATAATATGTGCAGCAATCAGCCATAAAGTCTTCCTTTATGACCATGAGAACCTTGGTTGCTACAACACTTTCTGAACAGGGTAACATAATATTCTCATGTCAATATATGTGGGGCGTGACACCCCAGTATACCTGGGCGTGAAACCTCAGAGCAGTTCAGAGCTGCTGTCTTTATATTAATGTGAATCTTCACTACACATATTTGGTTCATCAGTTGTATCAGCTTATATTAATTTATGTATCTATATATTTCATCATGCTTTTCAAAATGTTTGCCCCCCAACCATATATATCTGCATGTCTGTTCTTCAAAGGAGACAATGTAAGCAGGCACAACATCATTTTAAATTTAAAAACTATCAATGTGGTAATGCCACATCCTCCTCAAAACAAAAACACAAAAATGATCTGAATCCATTAAAACTTTATTGTCCCCCAACTTTAAACTAACAGTGAACAGCTGTTTCTTGTAGCCTGATTTGGGATTACATAAATTCTGGATTACATAAAATATTTTCCAGTCTCTAAAGAGTGTTCCAAAGTTCTGTCAATGAAGACAGGATTGATTGAAGTGTTCCTGGAAACATACTGTTTTCAGAGATGATACCTGCAGTTCATGAACCAACAGGTCAGAACGTTGTTTTCCAGCTGAAAGCAAAGGCAATGTGGAGCAACTGGAAGAAAAAATACAGACTAATTTTGAACTGTAATATTAAACTGACATTAGCTTTACATATGCATTCAAATATACAAAAGCTATTTTTTAGTGGTTAAAAGTAACATTTTATTTTCATGGTATTGTAACATAACCCAACAATCCATCTAAAAGCCATGATCTATTTACTTAAAACTGTGCATCTATATCATGTAGGCAAAGCTATATGATTGTCATACAGTTAGTTACTGAGATTGTCATTCTTTGAATTATTTGCCCTTAAATGAGTATAGTAATATGTTCCAATGATTTTATTTTTTTTAACCCACATGTACTCCTTTTGTTCTTACAAGTATAACAGAAAATTAAAAACAAGATGTTTAAAGTTCCAAGAAAACTCCCTTTTCAGAGAAGACACCACACCTTGGGGCAAAATGCTAATACGTCAAGAGTGATCAAATATAAGGAAAAGGAAACTTAAGACCTGTGCTTTACAGAAACATGCCTGAACATAGACTGCCACAAACAGAAACTTATTTTAAAGCATGGATCCCAGCATCCCAATCCTGCTCCTGGAGGGCCAGTATCCCGCAGAGTTTACTGCCCTCCCAGACCTGAGCCAATTAAGATTTTGTCAGAGCTATAAAAATATTAAAATTCACATTTTCTCATTTTATTTGTTTTATTTTAGTTGGTCAAATGAATACAGTAAGGCTAAATAATAATTTTTAAATACAATGTTTGAACATCAAAAAGCCCAAATCATTCTCTCACCTCTCACAAATCTCAAAGTATCATGTATGCACAGACTCTCTGTTTGTTCTGCATTAGGTAAGTTTTTTATTTTTTGAATAGTACTCATTTTAAAATTGTAAATGTAGATGTGACATCAATATATGAATTAAATTATAAGTGCTCATGGGGCTGTCTACCATTTTTTGAATACTGGGTATTTAGCCATATGCCTACTACTTATTTCGCATACAGATTTTCGCATACATATAGTACAGAAATAGACATATTTGGATGCAGCAATTGTCTTGACCAATGCTAAGTTTTCTGAATTGATCAAAAGAACCTGTAGCCTAGATGGGTAATGATTAGTCCCTGTCACTTGCATTTATATCATTTGTTTTTATCTACTGTATGTAAAAATGCCAACACAGAAAATTACTGCTTATAAGTCACCTTTGTGTAATTGGACCTTTGATTCAATAGTTATAGTATAGCCCCACACTCAGTTTCAGAGGTGTGGATCATCATTCTCACATGCTGCCATTTCTGTTTAATTTCTAAGATAATCAAAAATATCTTTCTTTAAACAATGAATCAATGTCTTCAGTGGGTGGTGGAGAAACACTCAAAAGTTGACCTGATAGGTATTGTCTTAAGAAAATCTAAAACAAATTTGCTCAGTATACTGATGTTTAAAAGGAAAAGGTTTTCTATTACACTTACTCTCTTATCTCTTATCGCACCCCTATTCAGAACTTCTTCCTTGTTTTCTTCAGTCAATTGAGGCATAAAACTTTTAGTTTTAGTTACATGATCAGTTATGTTTACATAGTCAAAATAATCGCTTTTCTTAAGCAGTCATAGAGGTCAAAGATGGGTCAAAATCGATCAGCCATGACAGATCAGCCATGTTCGCTGCTACTGAACAGCACCTGTTATTATATATTTTATATATATATATATATATGGAACCATGCCACCTAATAGGAATGACTACATGAAAGGTTGATTAAATGGTTTGTGTTTGCATATTTTTAACCAAATCTTTGCTCTAACATGTTTTGTGTCATAGTGATGCCAAATTCTGTGTGCTTGTTGGAGCCACCAGAAGTCTTGTTAAACCCCGTGAGAGATGTTTAAGCGATGTGGTGAGGTGCTCATAGTATGTATTTTTCAACAATTATTGGGTGCAGGACAATAAGATCCTTCCAGAACCCACTCAAACTTTGACTACAGGAGACAAAGTAATATTAAGGAATTACATGAATATTGTCAAGAACATGTCATGTAACATGTTACATGAATATTGTCAAGAACATGTCATGTAACATGTCATGAAACCAAAACTTATAGTTTTGGTTTCTACAGAATAAAGATAACGTAAAGAGTGTGTTTAAGTGCTACCTCCTTAAACAAATAGATGTTCTGGATGTAGACATCCAATATAAGTTGAAGATGAGAAAGCTGAAAACTGGAGAAAGATTTCCTTGTGGTTTTTGATCCCTTATAATTATGTCTTTTTCCCCTAACAGGCAGCTTCAACTAAATTGTGTGAATTGACTGTTTTGTATAATTAAACTAAAAGAGGGAAATGTGGGGGAGCTGTAAATAAAGCTACAATAATACAGATTGAAACCTTAATGCGAGTTTTGGAATATAATGTTAACAAATAATTCTTTGCATAACTGTCTCTTGTCTTGTCTTGTCTCTTGGCCCTGATGTTTCATTGTCATCAGAAACTGCCTCATTGCCCCATTCCTCCTCCACAAGCATCCTTGCTGGCCTCTCTCTCTCTATTTCTCTCTCTCTCTCTCAGGCAAGCAATGTTAATGAGCACAACACAAGCAACAGTAATGTCAAATGACCTTTATGGAGTCACTCGGAGGTGGTTCAGGCAGTGGAACATGATGAGACCAAATGTCATCTCTATACGAGCTCTCATGCATGTATTAGCAATGTTATAGTTTTATTGTGCTTCTGTCTGTGGCTCCTGTCCTCTCAGGAGATAAGCCAGGGCTCTGATAACATTTGGGGAAAGCTGTCACCTGAAACTTCAACACTTAATATTTCTGGCTCCTATACAAAACCAATGATTTGCTGATGGTCTCCAATGGTTTATAGAAATTTTACACTTATAAAACATAGTCTGTGGGACAATGAGCACTTTATTGTGGTGTGTGTTATGTGCAATGTATGGTACCCAGTTGTTTACAGATATATCCCTTCTCTTGAGAACCTGTGCCGCTCATACAGGTGGTTGTCTTGAAAATCCAAAGGGTCTGACCTGTTCCTAAAAGTATGTTCCCCTCTGAATGCTCTACATACCATGAGATTTCCTCATCCACCACCTCATTAATGAAAGGAGACGCCATGATTCATAAAGAATGACACATGGGCTGAGGTCATTATTTATAGAACTTTAATTAAACAACTTACACCCACCAAACACATATACATTTATGTATTTAACAGGTCATTAACAATGCATATAAAAACCAGATTTCTTAATAGTAATGGTGATATCTTTGTATGTCCAGCTGGTCATTGATAGTGGAACTCTGATTAGGCAACAACTCAGGCTTACCCTTACAGTTAGCCTACCCCGGACCAGATTTGTTTCCAAGCATAAGCTACCGGAGTGGCTGAGCTTAAGCTATGTTAAATTAGCTTTATGAAACCAAATGATTTGACAATGAGTCATACTAACTGATATAACCTTGCCTATTTGGTAAACTTGTTTTATGAAACAAGCCCCTGTTAAAGGCAGGAATGTTTTCTTGTTAAGTTCATTTTTCATGGCATTTCGGTGTAACCTCACAGTATGAGAAAAAATATTTTAGTTCTCATTTCCTTTAGAAACTCACATGCGCTCGTAACTGAAGCTTGTGCCCTTGATGGTTTTAAATCATACCAAAACAAAATTATGTTTTTGATTTAAGTAGTAAAAGCTGCAAAAATACTACTTCATTTCAGTGACATTTATTGAGCATGAACTGCCCATGCTATTAATATTTGCATTACCCAATGCATAATTTGTATCTACACTATTTCACTCACGTTTCCTAAATTCTTCTGTTTGGCTTCTGTTTAGCAGTTTTCCTAGCTCACTACAGCTACATATGAGTTAGCATGTCTGTTAAAAAGATCCACATGTCTGTTGGTAAAAATTTTGGCTCAAATCTGATTTGATTGTGTTTTGACAGCCACTTCTTTTAAAAGAATGTGTGTATTATAAGTGAGCTCCTGTTTAAAATAAACTGCAGGGATTATAAATAAAAACCCAGTAACAATAAAGTAAACCCCAGTAAACATGAAGATCAATCCTCTCCGTAAGGTTTTTGATCTCTTGTATAATTTTATCCTCTGGCAGGCTCAGACAAATCTGTTCATTGCTGTTTTCTGGAACTGAAATGATTTGTGGGGATGTCAAAGACAAAAGGAGACTTTTGTTCACCTATTGACTTTCCAATTGAAGAGAGAAGAAAAAATCAGAAACTATTGGCTGAATTACCATGGAGATACAATGGTACAACAATAACAGAGAAAGAATGATATGGGATATATGCTTTATGACATATCTTTATGACAAAACAGTTGAGGAATAAAATACAAGTAAATAGATTTACAATATGCAAATAAACAATGTACAATTGCACAATTTACCCTATACATGCATAACATTTACATAAAAGTCAGACATGCATAAGCACTTATCACTTTAGCGTCATCCAAAGTATGTTCATTGCTAAAGGCATAGTCCTGCCATAAAAAAAGAAAAAAGAAGGACATTACAGGCAATGAACTTGCTTGAGAAGGTATGTTCATGCTACAAATGTGTAATCATTTCCTGTCCATGTAATGAACCGTGTACCCTATATATGTATGCCATGTATGTGCAACTATGAGAATGACTACACTCTGGTTTCCCAGTTTTGGATGTTCAGTGTAACTTTGACTCAAATACATGTCTGACTTATATCCATACCAACCTTATTTTTTATTAGCCAGCACCATAAGAAGACTTTAACTGAAAAACAAGAATAAGTACACATAAGTACATACACACACAAACATATACAGTGCATTCAGAAAGTATTCAGACCCCAAAAATACAACTATTTAAATTATTTTTTACTAATATACACTCAGTACACCCTAATGACGAAGTGAAAACAGAAATTTAGGAATGTCTGTAAATGTATTAAAAAGAAAAACAGAATATCACATTGGCATAAGTATTCGGACCCTTTGCAACAACATTTGAAATTTAGCTCAAATGGCTTCCATTTCTCTTGATTATGTTTCTACACCTTGACTGGAGTATACCTATGGTAAATTAAACTGATTGAACGTGATTTGGAAAGGACATCTCTCTATAAAAGGCTTCACAGCTGATCAGAGCAACAACCAAGCCATGAGGTCAGAAAAACTGCCTGCAGAGCTCAGAGACAGGATTCTTGCAAGGCACAGATCTGGGGGAGGCTACAAAAACAAAAGTTTGGCTTTTGTTTGACCAGTACTCTTCCAAGAGCTGTTCCCCTGGCCAAACTGAGCAATCGGAAGAGAAGGGCCTCAGTAAGAGAGTCTACCAAGAACCTAATGTTCACTCTGACTGAGCTCCAGAGATCATGTGTGGAGATGGGACAAAGTTCCTGAAGGACAATCATCACTGCAGTCCTCCAGTGATGTGGGATTTACGGCAGAGTGGCTAGATGTAAGCCTCTCCTTAGTGCAAAAAACATGAAAGCTTGGAGTTTGCAAAAAAGCACCTGAAGGACCTGAAGCACCTGAAGATTCTCTGGTCTGATGAAACCAAGATAGAACTGTTTGGCCTCAATTCTAAATGATATGTCTGGAGGACATTTGTTTTACAGTAAAAATTGTGGTGGCAGCATCATGCTGTGGGGGTGTTTTTTAGCAGCAGGGACTGAGAGTCTGGTCAGGGTTGAGGGAATGCTGAATGGAGCAAGATACAGAAATATCCTCAATGAAAACCTGTTTCACAGCACTCCAGACCTCAGACTAGGCATAAGGTTCCCCTTCCAGCATGATAGTGACCCTAAGCACACAGGCAAGACAACACAGGTTTGGTTTAGGGACAACTCTGTGAATGTTTTAGAGTGGCCTGGAGCAGGGAAGATAACTAAATTTTTTTATTCTAGGATTTTAAAATTCTAGCGTGCCAAATGCACTACCCAGACAGCTCACTCTGTGTATTTTACATCACTAGCCTGAGCAAGCGGTCTATGGGGTGTTGGTGAACCATGACTCATCATTCACCATCGGCATCACCATATAACAGCATCACCATCCTTACTCCAAGGAGGGCAGAAATGGACATCACCCCGGAGCCTGTGCCCCTCATTAAGTCTAAACAGGTCTGTGAGCTGGAACAACTGTGCATCACAAAGTACTAGCGGAATTTGGAACTAGTAGAGTACTAGTAGAATTTGAGAGGATAAAAGGAAGCCCCACCCACTGCTCCACCACTGTGTAAATGTAGAGGATTTAATGAACTGGTTTGAGGAGGTAATATTTAATGTCTCTGTATCTCCAGCACCCCCTATATTTTCTATGCCTGCATTGGTTACGCCCACCCTGAATTTCCAGTTTCCCTGCTGCTTCTGCCCAGCCCTGGATTTGCTGTGTCTGTGCTGGTTCTTCCAAGCCCTAAAACTCCTGTTTTTGTGCTGGATTTATGTGATCACACTGATCCCTTTCAACCACCCACTCCAGCCTCCTCTGATAGCCACATCTTCAGCTATGCCTCAGCTGCTTTCTTTCAGCCTCTCTTAATCTTTTCCACTTGGCTGTGAGAATCTGCCTCAAGTCTTCAGGCTTCCAGCTCCACCTAGCCCAAAGGATCCCAGAGTCCATCTCAGTCTGTTGACTCCACCATGGCTCCTCCCTCCCTCAGCTCCACCAGAAACCATTAGCCATACAGCTCCACTCTGCCTTGGACGTTGTTCTGACTGTGTCTTCTGCTCCATCTGGCTCCCCCTTCCCCCTGGCTCTTTGACACACCTTGGACACTTATCACCGTGGCCTCACCTCGGTCCCCAGTACCATCAGCTCCACCTAGGTCTCCATCTTTTGTGGCTGTATCTCAGTCGGTTGTCCCCAGTGTGTCTTCTATAAAGTTGTCACCACCATAGTTCCTCCCTCCTGCCCTTTAGTTCATGTGTATTTATACTCCCTGTGGTCCTTTATTCTTTGTCCTTGAGGTGTGTGTTTCCCTGTTATCCTTAATTTTTGTGGATAAAAACTATTTCTATTTCTGTTTGCTCATTGTTATCATGAGCTTCTTATACACCCGTCACATAGACAAAATGCCCCTGAAAATCAGCTCAAAAGAACAAATATTGTATGTACATTGTAACATTATATGTACCAAATTGTAGTATTATTTTAGGCTGGTTACTGTAAAAATTAAATAATAAAAATTGTAAATAAATTTGATCAATAAGATAAATTGTAGATGAGTATGTGAAAAGAGGAAAGGGAAAATATAATATGTATGAGTGTTTGTATACAAAGTAACTCCAAAGGTGGTTGACATACAGCACTTTCAATTCAATTTTCTATATAAAAAAGACAATGGAAATATGTCATTAGAGCTGTACAAAGTCAAAACTATGGAATGCTCCTTTAGGACCTCAACTTCAGCAAGCAGGGACCTTCTTCCACCCTATAAATAAACAGTCACAAGCACTCTGTATCATTCTGTATCACAGAGTATGAAAATAGGCCATCTTTGCACAGGTTGGGAGACATTTACTGATAAGAACATATTTGTTTGTCTTTGCAAATCTGAGTCCTGATTACCATCTGAAATGGTGCCAGTCAGTCAGGCTCAATTCTTGGAAAACATCTGAGGATTATGCTTTATCTGTAGGAAGGTCAGCAAAACATGGCTCAGATACTGAGTAAATGTAAGATCTAACTGTTATGTTCAAGGATGTCAAGAGACGTATTTAGTCTTAACTGCCCATTGAGATGTCATGACATTCCTTATTTGCACAATACTGTCTGTTCACTGTTCCGCAGCAGAGAGACAGGGCTTGTATATGCTATGTATTCAAAAGAATGATCAATCAAAGAAAACAGATACCTTAAATTTAAACCTGCTAAATGCAAATCAGCTGCAATATCATAATAAATATTTCATGAGTGCTGTTGTACTGAATATCATCAGAGCTATGATTTATCCATAGGCACGAGGCCTCAGGTCGTAACAGGCATGCTGATATTCAGTACAACATCTACATTTAAGTGTAATATTTTTAAACAAGAAATAAATATTGATTACCTAAATCTTAAAAACAATATGGCAAGCTTTCGTTATTTTTTAGAATAGTTTCAAAATGAGGATAAACAGGATTATGTCAACAGTTGCATGTTGAGCAATGCATAGGCTGTGCACCTGTCTGGAATGCTGCAAAACAAACAGGTTGAGTGATACAAACTGAAGCTGTTATTAGAACTAATTGTAATTAATCATTTTAAATGCACAGCCTTATATCTGCTAAACTAAAACAGCCCACAAATCCAACTGTGTCTAAAATAGATGGCTACACATGTTACTCGTTGATATTAGAATTTGTTTACTACAGACAAATAAAAACCGTGAAATATTTATACCTATTAGATACATCAGACATACATACAACCAAACACATGTCAAATGAATATATTTTTAGGGAACATTATAGTAAAGAAATACTGATGTCCAACCTAAGCCTAATAATATCTGTCATCATGTACTTACTAGGTAAGGTACAAAAGCAAACCTTTATAAGACAGTGGTTTGAATGATGTGTAATATCTCTAAAATACCCATAACACAAGAATAATTCAAATCATTATTAAATCGTGATACAGGAATATCTCCGTTATAAAACTAAACCTTCAGGGAATAAAGTAAAGTAATGATTCTGTGCTGGATTATTTTTTGTCCACATGTTCAGTTTTAAAGAGGGTGAGTTTTATCACTCTCACCAAATTCACCTTCACACTACATGGCATACAACTGGATTAATTCTTAATGGCATTAGAGACCTCATATTTGATTCTACTGAGAAAACATGCTTTTCAAAAAATGTTTGGACAGTAAACGAATCAAATTATTTTGCCTTGAAATTGTATTTAGCAACTTTACTTTTATTGTCTATTATTTATTGAAATTGCTGATCTTTATTAATCAGGTCAAATGTAAGTAAGGATTTTAGATAGACCTTACATCATCTTCAGTATTTCTAACCTGCACTTTTTAAGTGTTTTTTTAGAACTGTATGGAAATATGTGTCTATAGGTCATGACATAAGTAGCTCAAGAATCAATTTTTACTCATAAATGTTCTGTCTCCCTCTTCTGGGAAATGTGTGCAACTTTTTGTGGCAAGATATATTATGGTGTTTACAATTGTCTGGTTTAGTTTCATATATACAAAGTTCAGTTGTTTCAGACATGGGCATACAGTTTATAGCCCCTCATTTGAATAATCATTGTAAATATAATGATATCAAAACTCCCCTCAAGCACAGAGATAGACAGCACTCTTTCATTCTTTCAGATCTTTGGCTTCTTCATGAATTTTTCAGGCCTGTTTCTCATCATAAGCCTAAGTATATCATACAATCATGGGCATGAATGGTGTCTACGATGGATTTAGGATTACAATGTTTTTGAAAAAGCAGCCCAGAGCTTGACGGAGAGAAAATTCAACAATTCCTGCAATTTCAACAAGTAATTAATATGGTAACGTGAAGTTTAGACTTTAATGGGTTGATGACACCCAGTATATTGTGATTGTCTCATTTCAACAAATCAGGGCACCAATACCAGTAAAACTATAAAACAGATTGAAAAATTAGATTTTGGTTAAATTGTATTTTTCAGTAAGACAAACAATATCCACAGCCAAAACATCACTATTGTGTGCTCCATTTTTAGAGTGTTTTCTTTGATTACAGGTGGGGTTATGGGAAAGACTAGAGCCCTATTAAAATAATGTGCTCTTATGGAAAGAAACTTGATCTGACCGCGTCCTTGCCTATGAACTAGCCACAACAGTCTAATCGAATGTCTCTTCAACAAAATTTTTTAATGTGTGCATTGTTGTAGAGATTTATGTTTTTCTGAAAAACATTTAGCCTTATATAAGAATAATAAATTTGATCTATCAAAGGACAATCAACTACTTTCTCTTGCTTACTACAATTTTATACTTAAAAGAAAAACAATTTTTTTCAAACAAGGTTTATTATCCTATAAACAGTATTCAGCATTGTACCACAAAAGTTCAGCAAGTTAAGCATTCATGTTATTCCAATTGCATACCTTTTTTGTTTACATTATTTACAATTTGCCATCAAAAAATGTTTAAATGTTTGTTTAGTCAATCTTGTACAGTTTTAAAATGTGAAAGTGATGTGAAAAATCACTCAGAAGTATTTTAATCATGAATGCACAATAACAACATGTCCTTTGACATTCAGGAATATGAACATTCATGAGGTGAAACTTCAAAGACCAAACATATGCAATGTTTAAATTATACTGGGAATGTAATAATTTACCAACAAAATAACTATTTTTCAAAAAACTGGTCATTTTTAAATAATATGAATTCAGATAAACTTTTCACAGATTTAATTCACCTTGCATTCATCTTCTAAAAAACTATATTGTTTTAGGTCAAATATGCTATTATGGATGCTTGATATAAACAGTTAAATTAAGGGCAAGAGAAATGCATGATTCCTATTACGTGTGTTGTGGGTTCACTTTTTTTAAAGTTTTTCTTCACTGACATTCATGAAAAACTGCCAATAATGTAGAGGCTTGGTGTATCTCATGGGGTGTCAAAGAAATTACATAAATAATAGGACATACCAATCTTGCATAGTCAGTTCATTTCATCCTAACCTTCAATGGACAAATCCCTGAACACTGAGAGTCAATCTGGCTAATCAATGTAAGTACTTATTCATAAGTTATGTAGTGGTTTCACTTGAAGTGTAGGCCCAGGATAAATTTCTTCAGTTGTAGTGAAATGTGTTACAACAGCAAGTGGACATTCATTGGGCTGGAAAAAACCAAATGCAATCCTACCATACAAAGTAACAACAGAAATTCCAAACATCTAATAAGACACAGGATGCCTTTTAAAAAAATAGAAGCAATTATCAGAGGCCAGGACATTTTCTTCGTGAAAATTATCTCCGTAAAAGTTCATTATCTTTGAACTTTTAAATAAATCCATTGAGAGGAAACAAATCTAACATAACACTAATTATAATTAATATACTCCTAAAAAAAAGTCAAAAGTTCATAAAAGTCATAGTGTTAAGTAAGTTTCGTAGCAGTGGTGGTGCTTTTTGTACAAATGCTAACATTTGAAAGTAGACATATGAGGCACTTAAATAGTGTTTGAGACGTCACAAAGACTTCAATATAATTCCACTATGACCTTGACCTACAGCTGAGTTGTGGCTTTTCGAGGGATTTTTTTTGGAGTCAGCTTATTTCCAACTCTCAGGAAACATTCCCATACACCTGTCAAACACACAGAGAGCAAAGCCAGGCTGCCTGTACACAAAAATGAGAAAAGATGTGCTGATAAAAGAGCAGATTTATCTGTCCTTGGATGTGAGCTTTTCAATCAGCTCCTGAAGGGGTGCAAGTTCTTTCCTGTCAATCAAATTAAACTCCTAAAAAAGTAAAGAGAGAAACAGGAAACTTTTAGCATTGAATCAGCCACAATTTTGATCATGTGCAACAAACCAAGGTTCAGCTAGCTGCCTAAACTACACAATTGACAGACATTCTGTATTCACAACATAAATCACATGTCTGGTTTCAAGGAAATATATAATATTATTTACCATTTATTTATTTGCCAAATATAAACTACATTTCATAAAAATATCAAAGAATTATGGGTTGTTTAGTTTTCATTGTAGTTTATCATCTCCTTATGACAAACGAAACAATGCAGTCAAACACAGTCACACACCCCATTCACACAAGCTCACACCTGAACAAAGAAGATAAAGTGCTTGAAAGAGGTGTTGAGGTGCGCCTCCTCCTGCAGCTGGATAACAGAATCAAAGTGCTGGTGGTAGATGTGGGCGTAAACACGGAACAGTCTCTTCAAAATTGTCTTGGCTACCGACATGAAGTTCTTTGGGAAAGGGACCCCTGTGAATGACACAGACAAATAACTTTGAATTGAGCAAATATCATCATTAGTCTGAGCAGCAACTATGGCTATCAGAAAGATTCTGTGGACGTGGTGACTAATTTTCTTGATGAAGAATCAACTGAAGCACATCATGTTGATTTTTAAGTAAATTTTGTCATTTGTCTTTATAGACACTTATAGCGCCACCTTGTGTCCATTTTGGCATATAGTTCTTTGAAGATGCCTTCTTACACAGACTTGTTACAAATTAAAGGAAAAACATGAAATGTTATGCAGTTGAGGGCATTTTGCTGGTATTGTTTGGGTCCACTTGTCCCCTTTGAGGAAAGACCCTTTAATCTATGAAACAATTATATCCTGATGTGAGTGGCCTTTTCCGGGATGACAATGTCCCACATCCCATAGATAGGACACGAGGGGTCACTGAATGGTTTAAGGAGTATGAAAATTATGTGAATTATATGTTATAGTCACCAGATTTTAACCGAACTGAACAGATGAACTGATGATTTTGGACTGACATGTTAGACAGCACTCTTTACCATTATCATCAAACACCAAATGAGAGAAAACCTTTTTTAAAATGGTGTTCCATCACTCCAGCAGAGTTGCACAGACATGTAAAATCAATGCCAGAGCACACCAAAGCACACTGTAGCCTGACACCTTACTAAGATGCTAGTTTTTCCTTTAATTTGTCACCATTTTATTTGTGCAGCAGACATTTCAGGATAGTCTATTTTAAGACCAATGAAAAACCTACATTATGTAAGAACATACACATTGGCCAAATGAAAAATGGACCAATAGGCCTTTTCAAGAAGTTGAAAACATTGCTTTCCAAAAAATTGAAAACTATATGACCAGTTGCTTGAAAACCCTAAATAAAGGAGTAAGAGACCTATTTTTGAAGGGAAAAGTGTCTCATCATCAAGCTGGTCCTGCACCCAAGTCATCAGATAATCAATGTACTTCGGAGCTGAACATTTTATTGGCTTTTTTATGTTAGTTCCATCTGCCCAGTGATATTCATACCTGCAGATAACACATCAGAAACAAATGAAAATATATATATATATTCATTTACATTATACACAAATTTAATATTACATAGAAGCACCCAAAAATATTTATAATGATAACTTATTGTAATGTTCAAAATTAATGTTAATACTCACTTGGGTCCAGCAGACATTAGTGGGCAGCTTTCCTCAGTGCAGAAGTCTGTGATGGTTCCATACAGCATGTTGATCTGATTGAAGAAGTCCACAGCTACAGCAGAAAACACATGCAGGATTACAGGATGACCTAAACTTTGTATCATGTTTTTCCCACAAAAACTGAACACTTGTAAATGTGACAAAAGCCATGCAGTATCTCATTTCCATAATGTTTCTTATTGTAAGAATAAACTGCTAGTCCACAGCAGTTGTCTGTGTGGTCTTCTCATTAACAATCCATTTCCGTTATAAGTAATATTTCATTTTTGCTTTGATAATTCAATTCCATTAATCAAAGACTGCAAATGATTTTACGTTTTTTAAATCTGAACTTATTACACGTATTAATTTTATTAAAATGGTTTCAGAGTTTATGTGTGTAATGAACAAGAACACCAGTGGCACCTCATTTTCACACAAAGATTCTGACTACTAGCCTCAGACAGACAGAATAACATACTTATGTCAAGTTTGGAACAATATTAACTGTGTGAAAATCTAAAAACAGATTTTTATTAAACTCAACCAAGTCAGACCTTTTAATTTAACTCTGCACTTATCTTTCTAATGGAATGTACAAACTCTCTGCAGTTTTATCACAAACCACAAGGGCTTCAGAAACCCCTGGTCAGATCCCCTGGTCAGAAGCCAGAGGTTAAAGCTTTATTTATACTTTCGCCTGGCTTTACAATGACCAGGAACAGCAAACCCAACCATTCCTTAAAAACTGCAACAATTGTTTTCAAAAAGAATCCAAAACTTTAAACAACATCTGAACTCAGCTGTTACAGGTACTGTGAGGGGACTAAATCCACTCAAGTCCACCTTAACAAAACAAGAAAGTCTTCACAAGTAGTTAATTGCAGGCCTTTTGTTACTCATAAACTGAAAACCACTGTTTTCAAAAGCAATTTAAAACTCCAGACACAACCCTTGGTGAATTAGCCTTCCAGATTGCCCAGAATATCTAGACATATCAAAGTCACACGCTTACTGTTGACCGCCACCCATTCATTGAGGTCTTCTCCATCAGGCAGCATGACAGCCATACGCAGGTTCCCGCTGCCCAGTGTGGCTTCTGCATGCTTGAGGAGCTCATACTGGTGTGAGCCCTCAGGAATGTTCTTCTTTGGCTTGAACGTCTTTGACGAGCGGCTTCCACTGTGGAATGACAGCAGAGTATGCAGCAGTTTGGGCTTTAAAGTTTGGTACAAGCTACACTGTAATCAAAGACATTTAAACAACACAAATGTGTTTAACACATAAACACATTTAACAACACACTGACTACAGACCCTAAAAATACACAGTTCAACTGAGCCAAAGGTTATCACATTTAAATAACAGTTTTGGTCTCTTAGGCTACTATCCAGAACAATTGATACTACAGGGCAATTAATTGCCATCACATTATAAATACTATTTAAAATACAACTGCCTTTTCTTTGGATTATTAGTTTAAAATAACAGAAATATATTACAGCCCTGCATATAAAACACTTGAATGAGCAAAAAAAAGACAAAATCAGCATTACAACACATTTCTCAGTCACAGCCACAACTCATGAAAAAAAATAATTAAATTTCACTTGGAAGAAAACTTTATGAGTTCAGTGGTGGCACAAATGCAAGTTTCAGACCTATAGATGGATAACTTTAAAAAATCCAAAAATGGGCCAACCTTACATAACATTGACCATACAGCATTTACATTTGTTACAAGAAGTGGTGCCAGTTACTAACTCATCACTCTTAGATGCCAATACAATTCTAAAAAAATGTTTCTAAAAAAGTGTGAATCAAAACACAGTAAAATGCTTCAAAGAGGTGGTCAGCACTTCTCTAACTTCTTAGGCCCTTTATATCTTATATCTGATAATGATAACAGATCTGCAAGCAACTCCACAGAATTCAGTAATGCACACTGGCCGATATGCTTTTGCTGTTCTGTCAACACCACAAAGCTAGCCTGTCTTCACCAATTCACCAGCTGCTCTGTTTAGTATGTCCACCTGTTCAGACAGTAAATAAACAGGACAGGGCTGGTACAGTAAGTGAAGAAAGGATACTGCGAATAATAAGCAACCAGATCTAAGCAGCTTACAGCTGAATGACTGAAAGCCAGTGAACCCTCAAAACATCCTGCTAACGTTGCACAGAGCGTTTGATGCTAAACGTCTCCCACAATAATCGACTGCAATGTTATTACACAGCATTACTGTAAAAACCTGATGACTAGAAAAAATAGATTTGACTGTGTGGGGGCAACTGCCTCTGGATTCTACAGGATTGTTATACTCACATTAACAGCCCATTTAAATTCTTTAGTAGCTTAAATGATCTTTCACAAAAATTATGAGGCTTTGAAAGGGACAAAAAGTATGTTGGCTCTATTAGAGGATCATTCATGTCCAGTAATATCAATTGACTGACAAATAAAAAAAAGAGGCTTACCTACTAAACAACATTATCTTATAGCCCTAATGACATTTTGCCACTGCAGACCACTGCATCAGAGCACCACAGCAGAGATCAGATGGGGAATTCCAGTTTCCGTAAAGCTAAAAACACATGAACTTACTGACCTTGACTGAGCACAAACTCTTAATTATCACGTTCTAGTAACAAGGAAATATTGTGAAACACTATTTTCGGAGACTAACAGCCACTTAGGTGCTTAACTGAACTGCTTGCCTCTGTTGTTGCCTTCTACAGTTGGTGGGAAGTTCCATGCAAGTGTTTTCTGCAAATGCTTCAAGCAAGTACTCAACTGAATCACATGTCAATATCTGAAGAACTTTGAAGAAATGGCAAAAGCACACAATCTGTGAATCATACATCCGGATTTAAAACATAGGCTACTTCCGAATTGTATAGAAAGCAGAAGAAAATGGTGCTCTTTAAACTGCTGACATGTTAAAAAATTAAACAAAGGGTCGCCATAATTGAAATAATGGAATCATATTGACTACTATACAGGGATACGTTCAGCACACTATACAGAATATTGAGATTATAAGGGGATATTTCAGAGATAATGATCATGACTGGATTTCAGTTCAGATTTCAGCACAGACAGTGATTTCAAATGTTGTAGGCTTCACAAAATATTACTGCATTTAAAAAAACGTAGTTATTATTCTTTTGAATGAAACCAATGGTTTTTAATCAATACAACGATTAGATCGACTTTTTCACTCAAAAGACATGGTGTTGGAAAATATATCTCGTTCTTATTCAGATTACTGCAGTAGAAAACCAAGTTTAGCCATGAAAGAGCATCCAAATCCTTGCAGCTGTTTGATGGCCTCATGTACTGGCTAAGCATTCGCCAGACTATAGTATTATGTTATGATGGTAAAGTACTAACCTGCTGCGTTGAGGACTAACTGCGATAATATCAGATATTTATTTTGCACTCCTAATATATCAAGGCTTTGGGTCACGATGATCATGTACGAACAGATTCGGCACAAAAGCACTATTTTTTGCGCTTGCTAACTAGCTATCAGTGTTCCCATTTATAGAAACCATTCATACTCACAATAAAAAGCTCATCTCTCTTTGAAAAAAATGCGCTGTACTTCAGAATTCGATACCGATCCGTTATCTTGACCGTCGAAGTGTGGAAGTCGAGTTATTGTAGCTCAACGTCCTTAACAATTCAATAACACTGACCCTCTCCGTGCAAAAGTTCTTCCCATCCAAAGTCTCTGCAAAACCAAAATCTCGCGATATTACCACAGAACACGAACACGCACACAGCGTATTATTTTGTCGCATATCACATAAGAGTCTCGCTGGTATTAAGACAGACATGATTTAAAAAACCTCAGATTGTTTTTTTTGTTGTTTTTGCTGCTTTTTAAACACCCATCTCTTATAAACCCGGACCTCTTTATTTTAGTAATTCAACTCGTAAGTATGAGCTAAACAGTGTCTTTTACTTGATTTGGTCAAAACACTCTATAATCCTAAAGCTTTTTAAAATAGAAACAACATGATTACAATAGTGCCAATGTTTTACTTCTGTTTTGAGACAACTGAGAACTGTTGTTTTAACAGCACTGTCAGTCCAAGCGCACACGTGTTTCATACGTCATGTTGTCCTATGACGCTATAGGTCAACGTGAGATTGTCTCAATCTCACTAGCTAAAGAAGCTGTAGAGATTATTGAAAGCAATAAAACACCGAGAGATGGCAAATTAGTATTGTTTTGCAAAGACAGTAGGCAACAACAAAGGGCACTGAGAATTAAAACTTTCGTCAGGTATGAAACTCTTGTTGCAGGTATAAAACGCTCAGTTCCAGAAAGAAGGAATTGGATCAGGGGTGCGATAACAGGGATGTCCAACTGACGTCCCAGTGGAGTATATTAAAAGTAATATAACTGGAGCAGCAGTGGATAATGTAACAAGGCTTAAGGGTATTAGGAACAGTCAAGAATTTAGGAGAAGAAACTTTAACATCTGTAGAACCTTTCTGTTTCACCAAAGGGTCTTTGTAGTAGGAAAGGTTTTCTTATACTATTGTAGGCCATCTTTACTAAACGCGAATTAGCGTGAGATCGCAATTCCAAAAAAGTGCCAATGGGAGTGGAAATTTTTGCAGATGATTTACTGACAGCATGTTAAAGAACATATGTGCAACATCTCTTTTCCATAATGACCAATGCAGTCTATCAAGAGCAGTGCAAATTAGCGAAATAGTTTAAGACATGCTGTTTGGTCATTAAATAATGGTACAAACATCAGTAAATTGATAGGCACAAAACTTGTGCATTGTGTTGCGTAATTCATTTAAATACTCTCCTCCCATAAATTTTGCATCTGAAATATAAACTCATGCAATAACGTCAGTCTCAAAAATAACTGTTTACGGCCTTTCAGCACTAATTTCTCCTTGGGTGTAACTAGTAAAGTAACTAGTAAGTATTGTTTGCGCTGGCGCAAGCTGTTAGTAAATTTCCCCCTAAAAGGTAAGAGGAAATGGTTATTTTAAGAACCCTTGACTGAATTGTATTGCTTGCAAATGAACAAATAATTAGTTGACCGAAGCTTTTTTGGGACTGTATTTGCAGGTACATTGAGACTTTCCCCAGCAAGAAAAGTGACATCCAGGTGCAGTATGGAAAAGGGAAAAATGAGTCTGCAGAAATCACAGCATGTGCTGTGGGTGAGGGAATTGGTGAGAAACATTCTGTCCCTTTAATACAGATTTGCAGATGTTTTGTGTGGTCCCAAGTGTAAGCTTCCCATCTTCATTCTCATTCACAGCAAACAATAGTCATGTGTCCACAATACATCAGAGCTCCTCTAAGCCTGATCACCTCATTCACATGAGACGTTTACGCTGTATATATTCATAAGGTAACATTCATAATCAAAATGAAAAGATTGTTACAAATACTGCCTGCCTTGATTTTTTTTAATTAAAAAAATAGATGCTTAGAGAAAATATTTACAGTTATTATTCTAAGAACCCTTTAATGAGCATTGTTATTATTATGATCTTAACTGTGCATAGCTTCCAAAAACAAAGTTATAAACTCCAAATGAGATGAGCATTGAAGGAACAATTAACATAAGCTTTGTTTGTATGTATAAACTCGATATGTTTTAGTGTAAAAAGTTGATCTTTTTACATAACCTCTGTTATCCTCTGCTCATTCATTGTAACAAAGCCATTCTTTAAATTTAGAAAAGCAATATTTTATATTGACAACTGAGAATATGTCAGTGACATAAGACAGTAGAAGGCCTGCATTAATCCACCTGGTGGACAGCTTCAGTCACTTATCCTCAAGATACTGAATTGACTGTTGATATTTCATCATGAAACAATCTTAAAGCATTTTTAACAAAAAGCTTATAAAATCATCCCTTTTGTCAAACACAAGATGCAAAAAAAAACAAACAAACAAAAAACTTTAGATTGAGGTACTGATTGACTAATCAAAATGATAATGATTTTGAATTGCACTTTCTATAGATTGATAACCCGTTAATGGTGCTGACAGAACGGACAACGTTTGCAGATGAAGATGTCGTCTCAGGGTGGGGTGGAGTTACTGCTGCAGTAACTGTTTGTAGCAGACATCACACACACATTCGGGGCTGATAGAAGAAAGGAGAGGAAGTTCATTAGCCATGCAGCTCTTGCAAAACACGCCACTGCAGTTCTTACATTGCTTCTGAAATGGTAAAGAAAAGCATAAATTCTATGAGTTCCAAGTTCACAGTTCTATGAAGAAACATGGCCATCAGCACTTAATATGTATTATGTAACACATATAGTGGATTTAAAGTCTAAGACCACCTTGGGATTTAAACCTCAACATATACCATTCAAAAGTTTTGAAATTCTTACACATTCTTTATTCATATTTTCCACATTTTAGAGTTATATTAAACTCATCTATGAAATAACAAATTTAATTTTAGGAATTATATTGTGCCTAAAGAAAATTTGTTATTAAGTTAATAAGTTATGAGATGCTTTTTAAACAGTATTAAAGGAGTTATCATCTAATCTGAGATCTGACTTGCAGTATTTTATTCATTGTTTGGTCCAAATCATTAATTTCAAAACCATCAGCTAAATCATCACTTTTTTATAAAATTAATTTGTTAATATAAAAATAATGTTTTTTACAATTGTATTTCTGTCACACAAAGATAATTTCAAACATTCAATCAAACAGTTTCAGTTTCTAAAGATCATGACATGAGAAACATTTCAAAACTTTTAACGGTAATGTAGGTTTTAGGAAAAAAAATAACATGGCACAAGATAAGAAATATTTACAATTCAGCACTATATCTATTTCAAACAAATAAGCAAATTTGTGACATGGGTAACTCATTCTATCTGTTAGTTTTCTTATTTTAGGGGTCAAGACCCGAAGGGGAGAAGACCTCTGTTGTTAGTTTTCTTATTAGCAATCAAGCGCCATTTTAGGGGTCAAATTAGTTTTCTTATTAGTATTTGTATTGTATTAGAATTCCTGTTGTAATTCCTATTGTGTATTGTAATTGTTAGTGTTTTTATTAGGGGTCAAGCTCCATTAGTGTTCTTATTCTTGTCCTCCTTCCTCTTCTTCTGCCTTTAGAATGGTACAAAGGAAAGTTATGAAATTTGGCACACAGACAGAGGACTCTGATATGTTACTGGACCAAATTTGGAGTCTCTAATTCAAACCCACCAACAGTTCAAAGTTTAACTCATGTTTAAGACTTGAGTCAACAGAAAAGTAGTCTTTTGTAATAAATAGTTTATAAACACATAATTAAGAAAAACAACAAATGAAGAGCAAATCTGTTGTGTGTGTTTAAGTTTGTATGACGGGGAAAAAAAAACAGACGAGTTTTATACCACGTTGATGATGAATGATGAAAAGTCTTCTAAAAGTATTATACTATACGCTAAATTCATCACAAGAACATATGTACAGATCTTACAATTTGCTACATACAAAATAACATTATATGGTCTTGACAAGCACATTGCCTGCCGGTTTCATTTAACATGGTACTAATTTAGTCGATACAAGAGTCTAATAACTGTCTCTCTATAGCATCAATCACAAAGCTTCTCTGTAGGATCCTCCTTTATCAATTGATGAACTGAATTAAATCTGCTGTCATCTGCAGTAAATGCATCTGCAGAATTCATTTTACATAGATCAGTATTAGCATTTAAGGACTTTATGGAGACGTAGGGGAAAAAACTTAATGCTTTAATGCTAATTTAATAAAATACTTTCAGTTCTTTTTGAAACATTTAAAACTATTCTGCAGAATTCCATCTTTCCAAAAAGTCTGCAAAGAAATGGCAAAAAACAAAAGCTGTAGATTCCATCTGGCCCTAGTCATAGCCTGTAGAAGGCACTGTGTGATTTTATTTTTAATTTTAGTGTTTGTGATCAGAAGATTATAATGTGTTATCAAGTCTTTAAAAAAGCTAATGATCAATTTACAGCTCAGCCTCCTCTAAAAATAAGCCCACCAGCCACCACTGCCCACTGTACATGCTGTAACAAGCATATGGTTAAATAACATGCAGTTAAGTCATATCAGCCTTTGACTTCTAATAAGGCTCAGACTTCTTTGGTACCTTGGGTGTGGTCAGAGAGTGATTTTCACATACAGGGCAGATGGAAGGGTCTGTGTCTTGAGAGGGATCCTACCCAAAAAATGTATAAACATTAATTTCAGACAATATTACAAGGAATCTCAGATAATAAAATTATATGGTCTTATATAACTGACAGGTAAACTTTGCACCTGTTCTTCGTCATGTGACAGTGTTCTGCAAAAAATAGTTTTAGTTTCCTTTTCAATACGTTGGACAAGCTCATGGATACCGTTTTATGTAAATCAGTTTCAGCATTTAAAAAGACTTACAAACTGGAACCAAGACTCGACCTTTCCTCAAGTGCAATACGTAGTGTGTCATTTTCTTTTTTGACACTTTCTAACTCCTTAATAAAAACAGATTGAAATTCAGGAAACAGCATAATGTTTATATATCGAAATAAACAAAAGAAAGAAACATATATGAGTTAAATGAAGAATTAACTCTCACTTTTCTGATCTCCTCCACATGGTGCCTCATATCTTTCTGTGGTGGAGTTTTCCCCAACAGAGCCTCAAAACTGTGGCTGCTGTGATGCTCTCTCTGTTTCCTCAGCTCCTGCTCCAGCACTGTTCTATTGCATATAATGATAACAGAATAGCTTGTTGACACTACAGCACTTCAGTGAGACCATGTTTGTGGTACATTACCACATCATTAGCTGTGGTTGTACAATTGTCACAAGTTGTAACCCAATCTCCACCCTAACCATAACCTTTTCTCTAAACTACAGGGACAAAATAGGTTGATAAGAATGATGCATACGCTCCTAACTCAGTCGCAATCCTAAAATCCAACCGTCAGTGATGTTGTTCCAGATGGAACATGTGAAACTCTGCAAAATCAGGTTCACCTATGTGGGCAACCAACTTGTGTATTTAAGTATTTAAGAAAGCAATGCTAAAGACCTGTAAAAATGTGGTGTTAAATTCTATTGGTTAATTAGAGGTAGACTGATATATTGGCCATGATGTTTAATGGGGTGATACTCTGTAATAATTGTGAGCTTACTGGCTAACAATTATGCCCACAATTAACGTAAGTGTTAGTTCCCCCTTTGCTGACTAAATAGTGTAAATTAAGTGGATAATTTTAGCAACCATTAGCTATAATGTACCCAAGACATTAAAGAAACCCCAGGAAGGCATACCTATGTCTTCGTAACTGGTCCACCTCTTGCTGTAGACTTTCAATCTTGTCCCCAAACTCTCGCTTGAAAAGACAATTAGCTTCATCCGCCAGATCTCGCTCCCATTCTGCTTTCCTACATCTGAAGTTGGGCCACAATAACTTAATGAGGTGAAATGAAAACTAAAAGCAATGGAAAAGGTAGATAAATTAAATAATAAAAGCATACTGAAGAACTGAGTGAGGAACATAAAAGAGAGAGAAGAGAGAGAAAAGACAGGAGGATGCAAATGGCAGAAACGCTAAAGAAAGCAAAACAGTCTGACAAGTGTCTGATTTTTTTTTTATTAAGCTATGTTTGTACTACAGTTCACAACTACATTGTTTACATACACTACAGTCTGTCACAATTTAGAAGATTTCATCATCCGTAAATCTTTAAAGCTCAGCTGCAAATTTATTTCACAAACATCTTTCCAAAGCTTTAACATTTGGCATCAAATTCCAATTAACTTTACATTAAGCTTTCAAATAATTCAGGCACACAACCTTACACTAACCATCATTTCTTGGAAAAAGGCTAACAGAACCTCCTGCATATGCTTTTTAGAAGCATACTCAGTTAGTTTCTTTAGCTTGAGCACTTATCAAATCACTCAACATCATAAAAGTTAAGCAAATATTCAGGTCCAAGGTTTTAAACTAACCATGGTCAAAGAGAGATAACAAATGAAACTAACAATATGGTGTTGCATACTTTCATATATAAAACGATTGTACGTTTTTGTTAGGAATGTATCCCCATGCTGTATTAAACTGGTTTATGGTTTGCTAAATATACAACTTTGTGCAACATCCCGCTACCCTCTTTTACAGTATTGAGAAGTAGAAATATAATAGAGATGCACTTCCATCACTTAAAATGTACATATCTGACCCAAAGCCATATGCAATTGGGCACAGGCCAGTTGTAAGATTGCTGCGTTTTACGTCTGCTAAAACACACATAGGGAGACTAGAGACAGGAGCACTGAGTTAGCTGTACAATATTGAAAGATGACACAAGAGGGGGACACAGAAGCAAAATCCAAAGTTTTCAGTCCATAACACAAAAAGGTAATGGATCTGAAACTCAGTAATAAAATAAATATCCAAAGTCATCTATGTTATGCAAAATCAAACTGAAGATTTTCTTTATTATTTTTAGGCATTTTTTGAAACTATCGGGGTGTTTGCCATAATTTTATTGCTGCCTCTGGAGTAGTTTTCCAGCTGCTGTGTTCAAGTTTTGTGCCTGTTGTACCATATCTTTCTCACTGCTCAGGACAAAACGAGTAGAAACAGAAGGAAACAAGCAAGGAAGAAAGATCAAATGAAGAGGATAGACCAAAGAAATGAATGAAACAGAGATGGAGGAGAGAAGTTATTGTAAGAACAGTTTATTGCCAACCTGCAAGATGCAGCAACATTTCTGAGAATTGAAAAAGAGTGGATTCTTATGCTGTAGGCTCGCTGATTTGTTACTGTATACACTGTATGTGATTTTTACATTCTCTTGTCATACATCACTGAGGAAGGAAAATTTGGCATCCCTAAATAATCACCTTAGTTGGAAGCCCATAATATTTACAGTGGTTTAAAGACCACACTAAAAATATGGAATTAAACATCTAACTAAACATGAAAATAAAGTTTTACAAAACTGTTAAACAAGGAAATGGTATGCAGAAATATTTTAGGTCACTAAAAGGGGTCATGAACTGCCTTTTATTATTTTGTACTATTCTCTGTAATCCATTAATAGTGTTAGAAAGGTAATAGACTATTTTCTACCCTGTTTTTGAGCATCGTTCAGTAAAGACTTGTAAGTAACTGCATTAAAGATTTGAAAGTAACTGCCCACTGCTATTACTGGTTAACAGTGTTGCATATGTTAGATCCAATACAAAAGGCACAGCTTCGTTTTTTAAATAGTCTCTCAGCAAATCCTGTCAAACTGTGCCTTGTTTTTCTGAAAGGAATTCAGAGTAAAAAATAGCAAACAAATGAACAGGGTTTTACTAACATCTGAAACTGTATTAAAAATTAACTGTAACCCGCAAGCCATATGTTGGGATCTGGATGAAGGCAATGCAACAACTTGTTAGCTCTAGTAACATACAACATGGCATGCAGCGTTCGGTGGGTGAGACTAAAGAGGTACCTATTTGAAAAAAGGACCTTGAATTCTTCTTTAGAGGCAGTCTTTTGTCTTTATGACATTATAATCACACTTTTTAAATGGAGTCATATTATGACCTTGGTTTCAATAAAAGCTGTTTGGAATAACAAGGAAGTTTTGAGTGAATATGAATTTTCAGTTCATGACCACTTTAAACATTCTATTGGTGGTGGCAGACTTTTGGACTACACTGCAAATAGTAATTTCCCTGATGTATAAACTTGTTTTACAAAATCTGTATTATGTGAATGCTGTGCATGTTCTCACCTGCTCTCCAGCTGTTTAATGACACTTGCCATCTGGTTTGTTTTCTCCTCCAAGCGGCTGATGATGTCACTCTTCTGTTTTGCACTGGCCTCGGAACTCTATAGGCCAAATACACATACCAGTAATACAGTGCATCAGACAGAAACACAGTTTTACTGTATTAGATAACTGTGGTACTAACAGTTATAAATCTGACTAATCTTATGAACTCTGTACCTTTGATTTGTATTAACATAAAACAATCTTATAATATAAGGCATGTTTTGGGGGGTTCCTATACAGGTGGGAAACTTTGGAATGAAATTAGGAAACTCAAAATTATTAACTAATGCATGAACATTTATCTGTAAACTTGATTTGTTGCAAATGTGTATTACTACCCACAAAAAGAGTTAATTATTTAAAATAAGAATAAGTTAAGAATTCATTTTTAGAATAATTTCATCTCATTCCAAAACTTGTTAAAGCTTGTTAAATGTATGTTTCTCTTATACCTGTGACTTGAGGGAGAGCTCATGGTTGAGTGTTCGCATGTCATCTAACTGTTGTCTTAGCTCCACAAGAGCATCATGCTTGTCACAGATGTCCTTCTCCAGCATTTTCATGGACAACTCCATCTCCTGTTTCATCCCTATCTGCACCTCTAGCTCCTTCTCCACATCCTACACAAACATAAACAGAGAGTTTCTGGAGAATTCAGTTTCTCAAGGCTTCTCTTCAGACAAAACAGTGACTAGATCAGGGGTATTCTGCTAAATGAGAATCACAGGACTAGAAGTCTATTCTATATATTCTATATTTTATAAGATAATTTTATATGCATGGGCAAAAGCATTAGGCCCATTCAAGACCATTTTTAGTCAAGCATATCCGGGACTGTCACTGGTTCCCCCTCTAAAACTACAAGTATATCACATCCCTGCAAACAGATATTAATATTCAACCCACCAGCCTGAGCTGAGTCTCCTCTTTGAGCTGTTTGCGAGTTTCTCCAAGTACTTGACCATTTGCAGTACCCTCTGCTCTCAATGCCTTCAAGAGGAACATATAGGTCAAAACATATGTTCCACAAAGCAACCAAAACATTCAACTATACTCATACAGTGGAACTGTCTGTGTTAAAGTTTGCGTTTTTTGCTAAGAAATGAGTAACACTAATCCATAACATAACTGGGGGTTAAAAACAAACAGTTCACCTTACGACTGGACTCCACTAAATAAGAGCTTTCCTCCTTTACTGTTTCCAGATCCTCCTGTAGAGTAATGATCCTGTTGTTTGCAACAGCAAGCTAAATAACAGGAGAAAAGACACACACACAGTAAGCTGATTGGAGTAAATGAACTAGCTAGTTTCCTGAACCCCACAAACCCAGAAAATCACTAAACAACATACAGACAGAGTGCATGGCAGCAACTTAGTGCAGTTAATTGTACTCCTGTATGACACAATTGCTGTACGTTATGAATATTACCCACTTCCTCCGTAAGTTTTGTATTGGATTTTTCCAATGCGTCCACTTTGGCTTGCAGGTTATTTACTGACGCACTGTGAAAGGGAAATTTAAAGTGAGAATGTGAGATTAGTCATACAGGTAGTCAAAAGCATGCCTGCATATGCGTTAAGGGTTGTTGACTGCACCTTAAATGTCTGTTCAGTTCCTCCACATAATTCTTCTGGTCAAGAATAGCTGTGATCTGTCCATCACTGTGATCAAAGAGCAGCTTTAATGGAGCTTTTTAAATCATAACTATATAACCATTTCAGACTAACACACCTGGCCATATATAGGCGTAATGTGAACTCACCCCTCTGTGCTTTTGCTGCTGTGAGCTCCTTCTTTCAGATACATGGAAAAATCTATAACTCCAACCTTAAGAGAGATCAGAAAATAATTTACAGGTTAATAATAACAGGTTTATGCAATAAGATACTGCTCTATTCCATCATTTGTGGTCCTCCATTGCCTTAGTGTACAGTAAACCATATCTAACAGATACCTGCGAGTCTAAATCTTCTCCCTTCATACACAAATTAGCATCAATGACATTCAGCCCCACCAACAGCCCAGCAATCACAGCTCCTTCCTCCTCCATCATAAGAGCGTTGGGCTCATAGAATTCACTGAGGAAAACAACAGCAGCAAATATATGAAACCTTCCAACATTGGGGAGGGGAAGTCTGATTTATGTCAACAAATGACAGACCAATAGCAGGGAGCGTACCTGAGCAGGTCTTTTCTGTTGATGATGGTCTTCATGTAATCTGAGAGCTTCTTCTGCATCAAGGCCAGGCGAAGCCATGCCCGGCCTCTTCCTAATGGGGTTCTGGGATAAAGAACCACTTCAGAGTTATAAACAGAACATATGTGAAAGGAATACCATGTTAGAGATAAAAGTGTCTTCTTACTTGAGCCCAGGAAGGTCTTTGACACTAGCTGTGATCTCCCCAGCCTCTGGAGTCAACTTTTCTACCAGCTCCAAAGGACCCCAAAAAGACTTATTTTGACCAAGAAATGTCTTCTTACCTTTAAAAAAATCAAGAGATATTTAGAACAAAACTAGATGTAGTTAAGGACAATACATTAGGTAAAGATTTGGTTTTACTGTACAGTAAATGCCCCAACCACTATGTAGTTTCACAATAACTTACAAGGTTAAGTATTACAAAACAGCACATACTGGTTCACTGTTTTTACAGGAGAAACAATGGGAGTGTACAGTAGGTACGCACAACACACTAAAGTGCTATGCAATTAGTAAGTAGCAAACTATCATCTAGATAACAATGCCATTACTGTGTAAGTAAAATTTGAGGACCGCGACATCTGAGGAATAGTTCTGCTCACTTTTAAGTCCGTGCTTCAGGCAGTGCTCCATGACAACAAAAAACTGCTGAAGTGGGGCATAGTCTGAGTCCAGTGTGCGGCCCAGGTTCAGTGCAGACTCAATCAAGCCCTTGATACTCAGCTTGGCCATGTTCATCAGGTTAAGCCTTTCAATGGCAATAGGGTCCTTGGGATCTAGAGTTAAACAGAAATTCAGAGATACGTTTAAATATTATGCTATTAGGATGGCAATTAGGATCTCTCACTTTGACCCCTAAACATTTAACACAGTACGTAACGGGTTTGCAGCATGAGAAAAGCTGTGTATAATGGCTTTGACTGTAGAGTTTCTCAAATATTTTAGAGAAAGACTTTCCACTGACTGTGGCTACCGGGCTTCCTCTACAGCTTGCACTGTCCCAATAAAGTGTTTCTCAGCTTCATTTCAAAAAGCAGAGAGATTCCTATATAAATGTTTCTTGATAAAGATTATTTGCTTTCAATAACTTTGATGCATTGTGAGCTTGAAATGAGATTTGTAATCCTGTTTTCAGAGTCACAGGTAAGGTCAATTCATTTTACCAAACTGAATTTTAAGGTCAAACCCTAATCCTAGCCCTAACCCTGTCCACAATGGACCAAAACACACCCACAATCATCACAACTTTTAGAATATGTCTGCTAGCCTACAGCCATGACTGTTTATATGGAAAGAGGAATAACCAGAGAATAACCAACACTAGTTTTGTTTTCCCATTCAAACTGTTTGAGTCTACTCAATAAAAAGGTGCCAAATAAGATTACTGTGCAAAAACACCTTTTATTTTCAGGCAGCAAAGCATGAGAAATAATCTAGGAAGAGGCAGGTCATTTTTACAGCTCACTATAAAAACAATAAAAATTATGGCGTGGAAGAGGCAATCGGTAAGTCTTGCCAGTTTACCAAAGTTCATTTTAAATAACCATTACTCATACAGAAACAATATATTGCTAATGAAACCACAATAATGGAGGTTCAGGGGGCATCGTTAACACTTTTCTTAACACTTATGCTATATGTAGTTTCATACCTTAGGTATTTTAAGGTACAAAGGTTGAGATCTAATTTATGCCTACAAAAGCTAGGTTAGAATGTCAAAATTACACTTCTCAAAACAAAGCATCTATCTCTGAAAGACTGTTTTAGCATTGTATAAGAAAAAGATGCAAGTCTCAAAAAATGCATTTGTTGAATGGTAATCATTTTCAAATGCCTGAAGTGGTTAAATCTGAAGAACCACAAACTGACAGCATTAAATGCTGGTAACACCATGCAAAATAAACATCTGCCAAATCAGCTGGAGAACAAGGTGGGGGGGTCAGAGCCAAGACAAATCTAAGTGGAGGGGTGGAATGAACCAGGCCATACATCCAGCAATTCATCCAAATGGTAGCCAAACATTTTGCTAGCTACAAAGATGGCTATCAAGAAGAAAACAAAGCCAGTGATAGAAACAGAAAATAAAAACACTAAAAGATGAACATATAATGAGATCTTCTAAAGAAAAAACAGTCAGCAAAAGGGCTAAAGCTTTGAAAGCAGTTGTGCCAATGTGCCACTGGAACAATGTGCCAATGTTCCAGTGAGGCTGTTGTTTGGTACAGACTGGGCTGCATGGCCACGCCTGCTGTAGTTTTAGGATGGTGTCCGAGGTGGGAATGAGGTGGACTGGGGAGAATGAAGCCACCATACGCACCTTTAAACTCATCAAGCATTTGCATTTGCTCCACCAAATCTGTGAAATCCTCCCATGAGTCTTTGCAAAAGGCAATGAAAAACAGAAAACAAAGCAGAAGAGGATTGGGTCATGCACATCATGCAGTGGCCAGAGGTATATGACAGGGCTATTTTTAAACGTTTACATTCAGCTTTTGTTGTTTACTGGTGGTCGTAACACTCATGTTCGAGAAGTTTTTTTTAAGCTTTCTGTAGCTGTTGTGATAGCCTTTAACGGCACAAATTCCTCCAGACGTTTAACTATTCACCATTATCAGTAACCTTTCTTCACTAGCAGATCACAAATACTAGTGTGGAGAATCCTACAGGAATTCAAATGCCGTAACCAAATGCATTTCTGGATGAATGACACAAATGATAGCTGGAGAACACAACCCTCTATGTGTCTGACACCAATAGCATGATTGTCATTAGAGCCACTCCAATGTGTCAGCAATTCTGGACCAAAAGAATTACTATGAGCAATATGCGAAAAGTAAATTTTAGAGCCACATTATTAACAATGTTCTATTCTGCAAGACTAGTGACAAATTATGTAAACCAATTTGTCTAACAGAATGTCTCAAGAAAGAATTTAGCATTTTCCAGCACTACAAACAATATTCCTTTTGTTATATTCATTCGTGTTATTCATAATAATTCACAACATGATTTTTAGCGTTAAGATTTTTATGTAGCTTGGCTGAAGAAAAAAAAATCAAACCATAAATGACACTTGAGGCAGAGCAGACCAAATACACTACAAGAAACATCTGCATGCAGTGAAACAGGCAATCACATTCTAAAACTGAAACTAAAACATGATAAACTTTTCATTTTAAGGCAGTCATTTATCACGAGATCAAAGTTAGGCAATACAATGTGTGGAAATGCCCAACAAAAAAATCCATTTGGAACAAAGACTTCTGATTTCTGCAAATGTCTCAGACAAAACATGTGACCTGCAAAAATACCTTATCAGATCATTTTGTCAATGTCTTGTTTTGGGACATGTTTCCTGCTCTTTCAGTGCAGAGGAAAAATATTAGTCTAAGAAAATGACTGCTGCTAGTCCTCCATGTGACCTCTGGTCACTGCTGCCAATTGGTCAGTCCCCTCAAGTCATTTCAGGCCTGTTTCCTGGGCAACAGTATTGTTTCCATATGATTGTGTTTCCCAATGTGCTATCTGGCATGGTAATCCCTGGCTCTCAAGTAATGGACTGGATTAGTAGAACAACCCATTGTGAGCTCTGAACGCTATTCTAAATAATTATAAATAAAATAATTTATTGTGCTCTTTTATTCTTTACAGTTAGTGAACAAATGACAATTAAATGAAAATTTGTTAAATTTGAAAATTTAGTAAAATGCCTTTTATTTTAATCAAAAATAAAACAAAAAAACTCCAAACTACCAAACTACATCATGAAGTAATTTATTTGATTTAAATTATTAATATTATTTGAAAGCCAGTGCTTAAGTATTCAAAACATTCAATGACATTAATCATTTGAGTAGGGATATATTTCCATTTCAATTTATTCTATACCTAATTTGTTTAATGTGATAATAGTTTCATTAGAAAAACTATAAAACATGCAGTTTATTTATAGCTTATAAATTGCCTCTCTCCAAATATCCAGTAAAAAGCTAAATCCAACACACACTTGAGCTCCATAAAAACTACATTTCAAGACATGCTTGCAAGAATATTGGCAGCATGATGGTGGAAGGCTGGGTCAGCACCGCCCAGTACTGTAAGAGCCATAGAGGCCTAGTGATGCTGTACTCGCCTACCTTCATGAGCCGGCTCAGGATCTGGCGTGAGTGAGATGTCATTAAGCTCACGCAGACAGAGCCATTCCCCATCCACAGACACACGGAAGTTACACAGGTAGATGGTCTCTCTGGCAGCCTGCGTGATTTTGTCTGTAGTGGGGGTGGGGGCCTCACTCTGGGGCGTCAGATCAGACATGGTGACTCAGCTAATAGCTGCGACGACAAAACAATCAATCACGATGGCAACCCTCAGCAGAAAGTCAGATGCGGTACAAACCACCAATAGCGTATATAAATAATAATAGGAAAAAAATCCAGTCCAACCAACAGTCTTCTCCAGTACAAAGGAGGAAGGAAAACAAAGAAGGAAAGCGAAGGAAGAGTAGTAATATCAAACAGCAGTCCACTGCAAATCTGACAGAATGGATGCTGTTCTTCTCTATTCTCCTCCCGGAGCTTAACAGCCTTGTCGCTTGAATGAGCAACTATGGCTGAAATCCACCCGTGTGAATATAGGCTTCCTTGCTCTCTGCTCTGGCTCAGCACAGTCAGGGGACTGAGATGCTGTGTGAGCTACAACCAGAGATGTCTCTTTCTCTCTAACTCCCTCCCTCACACCCCCGCTTGCATTAATTGGATTGGCTGCACACACTGCAAATGGGAGGGTGTTGACCAAGATGGCCGATGTGATGCTGAGGAGGATTATGGGAGTCACGTGAGTAAATGTTGAGAGTGAAGAAGGCATAGCACCCAAGAGGCCTGCTGGAGGCAGGGGGAGCTGTTATCACTGATCCACAGGAGAAGGATGAAAGCCTTACTAATCGAGAGTTGATTTAGATCATTGCCGATAAAGCTGCTGTTTTTTGGACAAAGTGTTTTGGAGAAGCAAGACACACTTAGTGTCAACTAACATGACATTTTAAAGATGAATTAAGCCATGCACAGTGTTTTAAAGTATATAAGAAAATATTTGGGAAAGAGTAAAAATGGTCACATATTGTACTGACTATTTTGACAGTACAATTTTGACAGTGTTATAGAAATGTGTACAATATATTTAAGCTCTTAACATTTTTTATCTAACTTTTCTTTTTCTTTACCTATTTTTCAAGCCATGGTAATTTAATTCTATGTTCAAAAAGCACTTATGCAAAAGCACAATAAATTGAAAAAGTTCCATTAATGCTGTTATTGAACTGTAAAAATGTCTACTGCAAGTCAAAAGAATAATGTCACTTTACTAAATAAAGAGAGGTGGCCAAATCTTTATTAGCAATGATGTCTGATTTAGGAACACAATCACATTGTGACTATTTGATACCCCAAATTAATGTTTAAAAACATTATGACTATGTCCCCAAATCTAGTGAGCTGCCTTTCTGGACAAGTTGACATCTTTGCATAACAGGTACCTATGTTTATGATGCCCAAAATGCTGTCTATGTAGGCAGCTCGCTACTGTTGAGCACAGCCACAATGTATTACACCTCACACTCATCACACAAGACCTAAAAGGGAAGTATCTATAATAAACATAATCTCCGCCATGGAAGTTTTTGAGGACATTACAGTATTGATGTTCATTTCTACAAAAGATGCATTCAAGATATTACATTCAAAAAATAATGTTCAATATATTAAAAAAACAAAGAGTCTGAAACTAAGCAAATTGCCATCCTGCAAAAACGTCGTAGTGCATGTCATTTTGCAACGTTGTTGACAGTGAAAGAAACATAGGGCAGAGGGAAACTCTGGACAGTATTAAGCGCATCAAATATTGCTCAATGGTCAGGTGAAGCAAACATTTCACCTGAAATCACATAAAACCACCAAGGCATAACAAACGATCATTTTATATACTCACTTTTTGTTTTCTTAGTCTTCTCGGTTTGGAAGTCAAATCGCACTGGTTCGGCAGAAGAGCCTTTCTTGGAAAACTGTATATTTGAGTTACAAGTTTGCGCATCCTTAAAGTAAATGACCGAAGCCGAAGAAAGTGACTTCTCTGCATTGGCTTTATGTCCATTGCTTTCTTTTAAGAGGGGTTTAAGGAATTCGTTTGATGAAACTAAAGTTTCAGAAACTTCATCGCTCTGATGCTCCGATACTTTAGAGTTAAGATCCGCCATCTTCAGTTCAGATTCATGTGACTGCTCTGCGTGAACACAGCTCTGATCAGGGCAGACCTGTTTTACATTTACCTCTTCTGTGCATCTTCGCAAATTCTCTGTTTTGGACAGTACTGTGACTAAGTATCTCAGCGTCATTCCCAAACTTAAAAAGAAAGAAATAAAATATGATTCAAATACAGGTCATATGCTGTGACGTAGTCCCTCAGCTGGGCGAGCGCAGTTAAAGGAACAGTGGTTCACTTTTCTTGGCCTGAATACAATAAGTCGCTGATCATTATAATAAAGACAGTAACAATATTAATCTATAACGGTAAAGATTATTTTAATTTCCCAGAAACATTTCTAGCATTTATTTTATGTAATTAAGCAGCACTGACAAAGTTTTTAGGTACATATTAATAATTATAATAACTTAAAGAGGTTCCTACTATTTCAGTGCCAGTTCTGCCAAATACTGATTAGTTGGGCCTGGGGGAGTCGGAGGTGTTTGTTGAAACACACATAAATTTCAAAGGTATATATGTGTGACAGTATAACTCCTTCATTTTGTATGAAAGAGAGCTAAAGGAAGCTCAAAAGTCAGAAAAAAGATCAGACTTAAAGGATATTGCCACCCCAAAACGAAACTTTCCTGATAATTTACTTACCCTCATGTCATCCAAGATGTTTGTGTTTTTCTTTTTAAGGTTCTTGAAGAAAACATTTTAAGATTTTTCTCCATCTAATGCAATTCAACAGGGTTTTGAAGTTTTAAAGGTCCAAAATAAAGTTTCAATGCAGCCTCAAATGGGTCCTCTCAATCCTAGCCAAAAAATAACTTTTAGGGTTTAGTATTTGTAGGAGAATTGGGACACAGGGTAAATCTTGCAATCCGCCTACATCCAGCGTGACATTTCCATTTTAATAACCAAGGCGAATATTTATAGTTAAAAAGTATATAAATTTTAGCTTTTTTTCTAAAAATGACTGACCGTTTCAGTAGACAATATTGTTTTTCTTATTTGTCAGCTAGGGTCGAGAGGAGCCATTTGAAGCTGAATTTTTATTAGCTGAAACTTTATATTGGACCTTCTAAATAATGAACCCGGCTGAATTCCATTATATGGAGAAATATCCTGGAATGTTTTCCTCAAGAACCTTAATTTCATTTTGACTGAAGAAATTTTGGATGACATGGGGATGAATAAATTTTCATTTTGGGGTGGACATATCCTCTCAAATATGCAGATTGTCACATGTAACAGCAGAGGGCGCCATTGTCATTAGTCTTTTTATCTTAGTCTTTACAGTGTAATTGGGTGTTCAGTCTTGATCTTTGTAGCAATCTTTGATCTTTTAATCTTTAGTAGTAATAGAACCTTAACAGTAGTACAACCTTATTAAATAGATGCAGCCAAACCTCATCTTTAATAAAAAATAATTATAAACATATTAAAATGTACAATATGCGGGGTGAGATTATGCCCTGAGTTGCTAAAATGGGGGCTTGTACATGTGTTGGACTTTTTTGTTGTTTGAATTGGCATACAACAATTATCAAATGTCCCTTGTTTGTTTCCTTACACATCTTTGTAAAGAAATATTTCTGTGAATGGATCTGCATCCTATACCTTAGTATACGCTTCTTCATGAGTCCCTAATTTGAATATTGCCTTTTACTTTTCAATTCAATTCAGCTTTATTTGTATAGCACTTTTACAATGTGGCATTGTCTTAAAGCCGCTTTACAGGGAGAAAAAAGGGGGGAAAAAACAATGATACAAGTAACAACGGTATGTTAATATCTAATTATCAGATATCTACTATGGAGTATCAATATCTATTATTCGCAGTCTCCCAGTGAGCACTCCAACACGGCAACATATTCACACATACAATACCACTGTCAGGGACACGGTGAGGGAGAGCCCAATTGCAGATTAGATTTAAACAAAAAACATTTCTTTAAATAAAACTCCCACAAGGGGGAAAACAAAAACCAAAACAAGACTTCTGATCACAAGATCAAAACAGGACTAGTTTAAACAAATATAAAGTTGAGTTCAAAGACATGACATGAGGCAGACTTCTCAAAACAAAAAACAAGAAACAGGAATACACCAAGATACAAGATACAATACACCAGCACAAGACAGCAAAAACAAGGGCATTTTCTGCGTCTGTTCTCCCTGTTCTCCTGTTCTCCCTGCTGTTCTCCCTGTCCCTGACAGACTGTACATTATATCTCACACATACATCCCTTACTAATAAACCATTAGCAAATGTACATATATAAAAATGCTTTGAACAAAGTCTTTGTTCATATATTGTCAAACATTCATGATTGTTCATGATCATAATGTAATTACAGTGCATTCATAAAGTTGTCAGACTCATTTTGTCCACTTTGCAGTCTTATGCTGAAATGAAATAACATTATCCATTTCTTTCTTTATATCTATACCCTTACCAGTCTATGTTTGTTGTGCTATTATGATGATGTGGTAATAGTTTATAATAATGGTGATAATAATTGACATTTTTGAAATGAAAGTGACATATTTGTCAGATCCACTGGTAACCACTACCCAAAATATAACCTCTGCATTTAACCCATCACTGGTGAGGAGGGAACACACACTGCAAGTCGTAAACACACACATCCGGAGCAGTGTGCAGCACTGTTGCACCCAGGGAGCAATTGCGGGTTAGGTGCCTTGCTCAAGGGTACTTCAGTTACTACCTGCCAGCAATGGAATTACAAGCCCGACTAACCAGTAGGCCACAACTGCCCTTGCAAGTGTATTGCAGATGTATAAAATATGTAAAATCCTGAAATATCACCTTACCATAAGTATTCCAAATGGTCAATAGTACATATACTAATATATGGTTACCAGCCAGGATTTCTTCACAAGATGTTATCTTGGGAAGAGACACTTTTGTAGCCAATGGTGTAGCTGTCCTAGTGAGTCAAGCTCAATACATAATGTCATATTCAGCCTCATGGAAAAGATGCTACATCGTTACAGATGTTACAGCCCAATTATGCATCATGCATTCAAACAAATCCTGTTGTTTAGATATATAGTCAATAACCTTAAATAATGGCTAAAAGACTCCAATGATTAAACTAGCTAACAGACTAGATAAAGGTCTACTTGGACCATTCATTATATAATATAGCTGGTAGCAAATACCCATAACAGACATAAGATGTGTATCTGTCACCCACTAATA
Source organism: Chromobotia macracanthus (assembly GCA_036877525.1). Taxonomy (NCBI): domain Eukaryota; kingdom Metazoa; phylum Chordata; class Actinopteri; order Cypriniformes; family Botiidae; genus Chromobotia; species Chromobotia macracanthus. The sequence continues at coordinate 1,047,879 of JAZGTH010000058.1, forward strand.
ATATAATTATGTAATTACCTAATTATGCTATTTTTCGTGATTTGCCAGCTAGCGGTTATCTTCATCTTCATGTGTAAGAGCTCTTTTCCCCCACTTTTATTTTTAACTTAGTAACAATCTTATACAATGTACAGAGTGGAAAGCATCATTGTACAATTAAGGATATGTAAAATTAAAAAGTATACACACACACACACACACACACACACACACACACACACACACACACAGGGTCTACAATTTGAAAATAATAAATCATAGATAAACAAGTATAGTAGTTACATATTTAAAAAGCTTTAGAATCTTTATTGTTTTTATATGATTCTTGTTTTGTGTTTTATTGTGTTTGGTAATATAAATGAATTTTTTAGCTATTCTTGTCTTGTGAATTTAAAACTTTGCCAAAATAAGATTAATGTAATTTTGTTTTTCAGAAAAAAAATAATTTTACAAAGTGAATAGAAAAATACTTATGTGAATTATATGTAAAATATGTGTTTGAACATATTTCATGTTTCAACTTTTTAAGTAGTTTTAAATTAGAATATATTATGTATTCATATATACAAGTTATACATATTAAAAAGGCAGGCAACGCTGCGCAAACAACAATCTTTTCATTTATCTTCCTGTAAACCAAAATCTCTTATCATCTCAGCAAATTTGCAGGCTGTTTACTCTTCATACAACATAATGATGGAACATATCTACATAGAAAATCACATTTAAATACAGAGACATAATGCTTGTCTTCATACATTTATGGATAAAGAATTCACCCAGAACCCAGGTAATGCTAGCTGACCACACAAATTATCAAAAATTAGCAATATTTTTTTAATAAAAAATTTAACAAATACTACATACACATGTTGGTGTGTTACATAAATACTGTAAATCAATACATTTATTAACTACTAGTTAACCAACAATAGCAGTTCTTTTCTTCAAGTCAATGCATTCTAATGGGCACAGAGAACTCCCTGGAACTAAAGATCTGAAGTCTACATGAATCACATAACAACCAAGCATTCTGAACTTCTGTTGTCGCAACTTTCTCTTTTTGCGGTTCTGTGTCAGAACTAGTGGACCAATGGTAGCTTAAATTTGGAAAAACAAGAAGCGAGGGAGAAAACAGAAACAGCACACAAAAAGTGAAAATATGAGAAAAAAGGGTCATAGAGCACAAAGAAACTGAGTAAGCAAAGCTTGATTTTGTGTGTGATTCTGAAAAAAATGCATTTATTTATTCATTACATTTATTCATTTGGCAGATGCTTTTATCCAAAGCGAGATTACAAAGAGTATTTAAGATTTTGCCCTAAGAACCAACATAGTCTATAAAGCTACATTTACAAGTGGGAATAGTTTTGATGCCGATAGACAGGGTTAACAGTAAAAGACAGATTTTTTATAAACAACATTAAACAAGGTTAAACATCAGAGCATTAGGGATTAGTCAGGTGCATGCAAAACAATTGTGTTCTGTTTCTTGAAAGTTGTGATGGTCTCGGCAGATCAGGTGCAGGCTGGCAGCTTGTTCCACCCAAGAAGAAAAGAATGGGTGAATGTCTTAAGCCTGGCATACAATGCGATTTCAGCTTTGTTGTGTGTCAACGTTGTGCAGTATTCAGGGAGGAAGGCATGTTTAAAGCGATTAGCTTCTCTTGGCAATTGGATAGTCGGATGAATTTTTCTCATGAATATTGGTCTCAGAGGCAGAGGCTAAGTTACAGTACAACCTCACTCTCTGCGTATACAGTAAAACAACCTACTACAATGTTTGTTTACAGAATGTTGTGAAAATGCAATTCTGTCTCTATTGTGTCATCAGTAAATGTAAAAATAATAGGAACAGAGGAAAAAAAGGAAGAATGAGACAGGTGACAACAATGATGACTAGTGAAAAAATTCATACCTTGCACCTGTTACTCAACACATTACAGTTTATGATATAGTAAAGCCATAACATTTCTTTCTACGAAAAAGTACAGGGCAGTTTTAAATGATTGTAATGAATATTTTATTCATAACACTTTCATAACAGTATTACAATTTATACAATATATATAATGTATACAGTATATGTCTTTCTATGGTTGTTTTGTGGTATAACTATGCTAAAAAAAACATACTTATTTGTTGTTTCATTTAAAATAGGCTAAAGTTTTAAATTAAAATTTTAAAATTGAAAAATTAAATTTCAAATTCTTTTATTCTGCAAAGTCTTCAGACATCCTTTGATAGGGATTTCAGTTAACTGATGTAATTTATTGTATAGTACCTAAAGTTGCTCAAACTTTGCCCCAAAAAAATCCCTTGAACAGTCTTGACCCCTTAATCACCAACACACATGCACAAATACAATGGCCCTTATTCATGAAGCACGTTTAGCTGAAAAAATAAAAGATTTTAAAGATTTCATACAAAAATATCAAGCATAACTAATACACACACTACTGCTAGCAAAAAAACACATTTTATGTTCTTTGTCAAAAGACATAGAATTTGTGTGATATATAAGCCTCATCACACAAAAAAGCTTGTGTTTCTCTTCATTTCCCAGAAATAGGGTGAGAAAGAAGAACAGGCTAGAAGGAAATCTGGAACTCAACCAGTAGCATCACAGAGGGAAATCCCAGAGCATCCCAGAAGCATATAAAATGAAGCCCATTCATCTAATTTAGTCAGACTTACAGTAGTTACAAGGTGAACACCAATAAAACAATGAAGACTGTGGCAGCTTTTCTTGTTTTTGTCTGCTTGACTATATCTGCTACCAAAGGTAAGATACCTCTGTCACAATATCTTGTTTCCACAATCTGTTGTTTCATAGCAATCATTTTAATCATTTGTTCCTTGTGTCCTCTAGGGCAGAGTAGACCTAGCGTCCAGAGGTGTTTATGTCAGGGTCCTGGTGTCAGAATGGTGAGGCCAAGACTAATAGAGAAGATTGAAATTCACACTGAAAGTCCATTCTGCAGACGTCTGGAAGTTGTGTAAGTTGATTATTTAAAATATAATTTGACTAAATGCTGCATCTACTGTGTACGTCCCTTTAAATAACATAATAATGTGTTTAACAGTGTGACACTAAAGAATGGTGCAGGGATGAGATGCTTAAACACAGAGTCATTGTTTACTAGAACCATTATTGGGAAAATTGCCAAAAAGAGAAGGTAAGTGTTTCCTGATCAATATTAAAACATAGAACATTAGATCTGGCACTAAGCAAATCTTTTGTGTGTTAAATTATAATAAGGCATACGTAGATAAATGGCTATAATGAATTATGTTTTTATCCTCTTAGGAGTGCTCAGATGTGAAGTGATTCAACGTTTTCAAGTGTATTCAAGGTTGCGGCCAGTTTGAACTCTGTCTTTATAGAGCTCTGTTGGCTTTTCTATACATTAACACAATGTAAACAGAATATATTTATCTGTTGTTTAATTTATAAAACACTTTAATATATCAAATGTTTTATGTTCAAGTTGTTAAGTGTTATGTGTTCAAATAAAGTTTCTGGTGAAGTACCTGGTCTTAATGATACTAGAGTGGGGATCCCTAAGTAAACAAAGGATATGTAAAATTTACAGTATATATGTCAGGACTTTAAAAATAAATTATGTTAAATAACGTAAAATAGTTCTGTGTAACTTTGCCAAAGATTCTTATTAGGCAATAGTAGGATGATTTGACAGTCAAAAATACAGCATCAGATTTGGCAGTCAAAAATGCAGCATCAGATTGTCCTACCAGTACAAAATAAACTGGTCAAGTTTTTAGTTCCTAGACAAATGTTACAAAGGCAAAGTGAAAATATTTACTTACGGACGCAAACAGTTCTCATTACTGCTAATAAATAGTCTAAAAAAATGCCTTACCTAAGGAAATCTATGTGCAAGTAGTAAAAAAGTATGGTCCTATAAACGTGTATGGGTTTACAGATGTTTACGATGTACTATGTAAATTTTAGCATTGAGCACTTTTTATACACATTGAGTGTATTAATATAGTCATACACACAGTTTAATTTGCACACAAATAATATTTTTTAAATATTTTATTTCTGTCTTTCTGTCCAGCATTAGAAATTTAAAAGAGCTTTAATACTGCTACTATATCTCTAGTCTAGATCTCTGGTTTCTAGTCTAGGTCTAGGAGTTTCAACACCTAAATTCAACATCTCATTCAGATTCTATTTAAAATAAAGCAGGTTAATAAACTACCAAAATTATTAAATGATTAAAAGTGAATGAAAAGCAGGAATGGATTCCAGTTGGGAAGGTGTACCCTAAACTCATGTTATTTTGAGCTGAATAGTGTTAGAATAATTTTTTTAGAATAAAATCCAAAATTGCAATAAAAGAAAATTGATCTCTTCCTCATTGGAACCCTTCCACAATTGTGACACTAGATAAAACAAAGAAACATGCCTATTTTAGCTGTGAGTGAAAGCATTTCAAAGAAATGGGAAATAGAAACAGCTGTGCTTGTGAAACTTAAAATTGAGAACTTTCAGTGGAAACCCCTGATCCGACAATGGATATATAAGCAGCTCCTCCGGCAGACTTATATTCCTGCCCTAGACACTGAAGAGGTTCCAAATAAAGAAATCCCCAAAACCTTTAAAACACAATGAAGATTGTTGCAGTTTTTGTTTTCCTAGTCTGTCTGATTGCTACAGAAGTCAAAGGTAAGCATTTCATTTAAGACCTAGTCATTTAACATGAAACATTTTGGAATCTTTTATGTACCTGAAGTTATAGCTATTCTAAAAATTAGTTTATGATGATGCTGTGCTGTGGCTCATGGTTAATTTCATCTGTTCAGGGCAGGACAAGGGACATAGAAACAGATGCCTCTGTGTTGACAAAGGGGTAGACATGGTTCTCCCAAAGATGACTGAGAAGTATGAAATCATTTTTCCAAGCCCATCTTGTGGAAAGCAGGAGATTATGTAAGTTCATAAATATCTTTTCACAAAGATATTTGTACATGAATGATTGTGTATTTCAGCTGCATCCTTGATTAACTCACCTTTACTTTCTTATGTCCAGTGTCATTCTGAAGAGCGGAGAGAGGAAATGCTTGAATTCAGAGTCTAAATTTGCCCAGAAGGTGATCAGGAGAATTCTTGAAAACAGGTTAGTGTTGTTTGTAGTTTATCTTATTGTTCACCAATGCAAGGATACAACCATGTCAGATTTGCAAAATAAATTGCAGTCATTCATCCCCTGAATAAATATGGGGTAAAAGAATGTGTTTCTGTTCTTTACAGCAGGGTTCAGCAGTAATTCTTAACATAAATCCAGATCAGCTGATGTCCCTCACCATGGAATATGCTCATATTACCAGTATGAAATGAGATGCTGCATTACTAGTTGACAGCTGAATAAAGTGCAAAGTAGTTTGTTTTGATCTGCAGGGAACTCTTCAGTACAGCAAATATTTTTGTACCTTGTTAATTTATGTGACTGGCCATTAAACAATGTGTTGTAATTTATAAAATGAATTAGTTTTATTTAATTGTTTATGTAATAGTTTTTATATGATAAATTATCATTATTTCATTCCGTATAACAAACATTGTCGTGCAGTGTTGTGAAATATTTCATTTGCAATAATGTTTTGGTTTGCTTTATAATTTCATTGTCCCCACAAATGTATTTGTACATAGTTTTATCAAATAAAAGTTTCTTGTTTATTAATTTTACAAAATGCATAGGTTTCACTTATCTGTGCCACTAATTAAATAACCTACCACAGTGAAGATACATGATGAAACACATGTATAAGCATGAATCTTAAAATGAGTTATTGTCTGAAAAATAGCAGCAAAAAGGAAATTGACTAGTACTAGGAATTGACTAATACTGCAGTAAATACAGTAACTGATGAATTGATATTGGATGACCTACCAGAAGGACCTAAATTGAATGGTTTATAAAATAAGAAAGATGCATAAACATACAATTTTATAAACACTCACAACTGCAATGCAAGAACACAGAAATTGTTTTTGTGCATGGTTTAATTCATCAACATTTAATACAGGTAATATAAAATGATATTAAATGTCAGGTGTACACAGAAACTTACTCACACCGGAGAGAAAAAAAAATTAAAAAACAAGCCAAACTGTATCTTGCCTCTACCAAGGTTGAGCTCATCATGATAAACACTGCAGAGTTATGCATTACTGTAAAACTCAACTCGTGATGACGTGATTAGAGAAGCAAAGCCCAATCATTTAATTATCAAGTCATTTTAATAACTAACCACCTTATTTTAATAATAAGGTGGTTTCATAAAGAACCATTAACATCCATAGAACCTTGTTTTACAAAAGGTTTCTGCAGTATATAAAGTTTTAGACCTTAGATCTTTATAAAAAGTAAGAAAGAAATAGTTCTTTTAAGCACCTTTAACTGAATGGTTCTTTGGGGAACCAAAATGGTTCTTATAAGGCATCACTGTGAGAAATCTTTTAAGAAATCTTTTTTATTTTAAAACTACATGTCTTCATTCTAATCATTCTAAATTCATCTTATAAAATCATATATTAATTATATATTATATATATATATATATATATATATATATATATATATATATATATATATGTGAGTAGTGGATTAATTACATGCATATATATGTATCATACACGTATTACGTATGCCTATCAAATCAAAGTTTGCATGCTTTGGTTGTATGTACAGAAAACCACTGTCTGTCAGAACAGTCATTTTCAAAATGGTGCGGGTTTCTAAAATGCCACCAAGCTGTGTGTTTTAAATGTGAGGGTTGTTTTGCATGTTTATTTTTGCATGTCATATGTATACAAGACTTCAGCAAAAAACATCATCTGTTAAAGCTGCAACCATCTGTAACTTTTGCTTCTCTAATACCACCTCTATTTGAAACATAAAATTGCAGGTAATTTTCATGGACTTTTCTTTCTATTGTGTTGCCATAAAATAAAACTAAACTGACATTTCCTGAGAAATTGGACTGACAGCTCAAATTTAAAATTATTATTATAAGCTTGTTTCACATCAAGGTAAGGAAAGGAGACCATTTTAAACATTGATCTGTTATGTTCTTGCTCAATAACTTAATATTAAATAAATACAATATCCATGTTTAAATATGTTAAATATACTGTATAAATCACCTCTGTATTAGAAATGTAACTTTATATCTGCTTGTAGCAGAAGTAGTTCCAGGTTTCCTAAAACAGTTTCATTTTCACATTTGTTTTCATCAGCATAACGTCAACACAAAGTCTGTTCACAATTCTGCATGAAGAGATAGTGATACTTGTCATGCTCCAAGGAAATGAGAATTCTCATGCCCTGATTTATTATGTTCTGGCTGACTTTCATTCTTATTTACTATTTATCAAAACTCACCTTTACATATACATATACTTATTCCTTCTTATTTTACTTTTTAATTTTTTGTTCTTTAAAATGCAAATGAAAATCAAACTATCAGTCATAAAATCCATGGTGATGCCTGTCTGAGGTTGTTAAAAAAAAGTTGCTTCAAATGACATAAAGTCTTAGTTAACTGTATGTCTTGTGTTTTATGGTTTCTGATAAGCATCAGGAAGGACAAATTAGGACTTTTAAGGTTCCAATAAGGTTTGATTTGTTAATAATGGTTTACATACCTTAGTTAACATGAAGTACAGCAATTAACAAAACTTAAACAGCATTAATTAATCTTAGTTATGTTAAATTCAACACTTACAAAGGCATGAGCAAGGAATGAACAATTGTTTTGCATTAACTAACATTAACACATTTTAATAAATGCTGTAAAAATATATTGTTCATTATTAGCTCATGTTAGCTAATGCATTAAATAATTTAAACATGTCAGCATCTTCTCACTGTTTCTTCATCATCAGACGTGACAGCTATTGCTTACTGTAAATTTACAAGTAAAGGGGAAGTGAGAACATTTGACCTTCTTTGGTAGAGGAGATGGGTTTTGCCCTACATCCAAGTTTGTGGTTTCTGAAGAAAACCCAACATCCACAAACACAAACAAAACAAGTAGATTTAAACCACTCTTTGGGATTATGTCACTGCTTATTATTATTATAGTGTTTAATTGTGCAGTCACATGATTGTAACATTATAACTCTTTAAGTGATATCAGTAAGCCTACAGTTGCATGTGCAAAGAAGTAAATATATAAGAATCTAGTAAATCTCTACAAAGTTACTCAAGTATTAACTTTTGGTGGGATAACTTTAATGCATCATAACGATAACTTATTCTAACATATTTAGTGGTACCTAAGATGAAACATTGGCAATTCAACATTGATGACAATAGGGAAATTAATAAAAGGTGTAAAAAATACAGAAATATAAGATTCATGAGGGATGCACATCATAAGCACATATGTATATAAGGATGTGTATGTTTATATTTATATATATGTTTCCAATATGGTTCACAAAGACAATTTTAGATCATGGTAATGCAAAGAACATTATGATGTAAACATGGTTTATGAAGATCAAGTGTCCCCCTTGTTTAATAAGCATACTAAAAAATATGTTTATTGAAAATGTGAAAATACACAAAACAAAACAAAGAAAGTTTTTGTAAGGGTTACCTGTAAAGTAGGACTAGGAAATAAAAATATATACTTTGTATAACAGTTAAAAACTGCCTTTTTTATTTATATAAACCATATACAAGTACATCTCTGTGTGTTTGCGTGTGCATGCATGTGTGTACCGATTGGAAGGTTGTCTACAAACATGCAACCTTTTTTCAGCCCTCCATAAAATTTAGATATTGACACAGTAAGTGGAATTTACTCAAGCAGAGAGTATAATGTAGTAAAATGAGTCATAAACTCACATTGTTCTGGTTGAATATTTAAAAAGACCTTATACTGAATATGTTCGTGACAGTGGAATGCTGTGTAACTATCTGAAAAATATAAAAATATAACTAAGAGTTAAGCAAAATATATATATAACCTCAGAGGGTTAAATATGTGCTCTTAAATTGTATATTCAGTCTAACATCTAACACTCCCAATAAAGTCTTAATTGACACTAATATTAAAATAAAAAAATAACAATGATAATTCCTTCCTCATTCATGGAAAGGACACCTTAGCATGTCTGCAAGCATCTCCTCAACAGGAGAAAGTATTTCCGAGAAATGACAGTAAAAAGAAACTGGGATATTGAAACAAAAAGTGAGAAGTGAGGAGAAGCTCAGAAAGGGGAAACCCCAAATCCAGAGTATTTAAATGAACTTGTGAACTCATTCATTCATAATCTCACTGAACCACCACAAGCAAAGATCTTCAAGAGCAAAAAGACAATGAGGACTGTTGCAGCTTTTGTTCTTCTTGCCTGTTTGCTTGCTTTAGGAGTGAACGGTAAGTTTGATCCTTAACACCTGAAGACCAATTTTAAAATATAAATATATATATAAATACAGTAAAAATACATTTTTACTGTATTAAGAGACTGTATTAAGAGACCTATAAATATATTATATTATATATAAAGATATTTATGTCTCAGTATTTATATCAGTCATGAGATGCTTATGAAATATGTGTCTTCCAGGGCAAGACAGGGCTTCCAGGGGCAGGTGTTTTTGTGCTGATAAAGGAGCTAACATTGTTTTAGTAAAAAACATTGAGAAGGTTGAAATCATACCTCCAAGTCCATCTTGTGGAAAACAGGAGATTATGTAAGAAATAATATTGTTTTACATATAAAAGCCTTAAGTTTTCTGCATGTATAATTGTGTAAAACAGCTACAGTGTCTTTGTAACTATATTAGTTAAGTATGAGTAACATGTTGCTCTGGTTGCTTATTTTGTTCTGTTACAGTGTCACTCTGAAGAACGGTGCAGGGCAGAAATGCCTAAATCCAGAGTCTAAATTCACTAAAAATATCATGAAGGCCATTGAAAAACGGTAAGAATGCATCTGCTTATATAAAAAGCATTATAAATATATACTCATGCTTTACATACAATGAAGAGGGAAGCCTGCAATTAAATATTTTCTGTCTTCACAGGAGCCAACAGTTGGAGACTCTCAATATAAACTCAACATCCTCCAGATGACTCATACACTTTCCATATGGTGTGGATAAAGAAAAACTAATAATAACTCACATTAAAAATATCCTAAACTGATAAATTTATCTGACTAGTAAACACTGAGCTGTAAAAAGCCTTGGTTTCTTCTTCTTATTTTTTGATACTATATATATTTTTTACAACAATATTTTCATAAAATCATGGAACAATGTGTACAGCCTTTATACCATTTTATACCACATGTGCCTATTTACAATTTGTGTTTTGTCTAAAATTTCATTGTCCCTTTAATGCACAAAGAACTGTCAAATAAAGATTTTTATATAAATAAAAATTATTCTGACAATTTCAGTTTCTGATATCAGTGGATGTGTTTACTGATTTCTGTAGACTTGAGTATTGATTCTTAGTTTCAAAAAATTGCTTAGAACGAAAAGTAGTTAAGTTAGTCACATTGCATTTGGAGCAAATCAAAACTAGAAATTTAGTCTCACAGTGTGTTAGTTTATTAAGAATATCAAGCAATAAACATTTATTTCCTTATTCACGTACTAAACACCAAACTGCTGTCAAAGCAAGTTAAACCAAAAAACGTGGGAAACTCAACTCTGACATTTGCCTGTCCTCCGCAAATCCTCTGCATTCATGGAAAATATAGCCTCTAACAAATAAGACTTTCTCTTGCCTCTTTCTGTAAAGAGAGAGAGGAGAAGGTCATTCATTAATTTATAATTCTATTATTTATTAGTGTTTGAAATAGCAAACAGATCATCATTCGTCAACATTTACGTCAACATTTACGTCAACATTTACGTCAACATTTACGTCAACGCTTACGTTCACAATAATTATACAGAATTATAATTATTAGAGATAATGTGTGTGCGTGTTCTCTCACTAACATCAGTTCTGTTGACGGACATCTGTAAATGCTTTCTCTAAATGAATTCCTCTAATGCTGACAGTGTTCTTATTGTCATTGTTCATGAAGTGACTCTCACAGTTAGACATGGCTGTTCAGAAGCCAGACTGCTTGCAAGAAGAAACTGTTTCTGAGTCTGAATGTTCAGGCCTGAATGCTGAATGCTGCCACTTACCAGTTGGGAGGGCTTAGACAAGGGGCATGTCAGCTCTCTTCAGCTTCAGGCGCTGATGGGCCTTTTTTTAATAAGTGTGGTGTGTGTTGAATAGTGGCTGTTGAGCTTTAATGCATCTGAAGTCAACAACGATCTCCTTTGTCTTGAGGGAGAGACTGTTGGAATCACACCAGGTTATGAGTTGGTTGACATTTTCCTATAAGCTTTATGATACTACTGCTTTGGCATTTTGCAATGTGTTGTGAATATGCAGGGTGTGTAACAGTGGACTCAGTACACAGCTCTGGTGCTTAGTGTTATGGCTGTAAGGTCTTTGATTGTGACAGCCTGTGGTCTGTTGCTCAGGAAGTATTCAGTTGCATACAAATGCAACAATTGTATTAATATGCTGTATTAAGTCCAGGTACTGTTGTTTTTTCAATTATCGTCTATGGGATAATTGTGTTGAATGCAGAGCTGAAGTTACATTGTAATTAACGCTACAAAAATGTATGATTATTTTCTAAAGCTGCTTGTAAATACTGGAAATATTAGCATTACCATAGTTATATTTACCTACAATAGTAACATATTTATAACATGGTTGCTGTAGTGTTGCTGTATTTGTATTATAATAATTTGATACTATTTTTTAATTCTTTTAAAATATTCTTATGGTTATTAGTGAGTTTGTCTTGTTATTTTTAATTGTGTCATTATTACAAGTTATGCTGCGGCCCCATGCAAGGACTGCATATGACAAAAATACAAAATTTGTATTATTTCTGTCATCAGCAAAACTGTAAATTTCAGAACAGAAGTGAAAGTAACTACACCAGTCTTTCTTTTCCCCCACATTATGATAATGTTTTGTGCATGTCAGCACTTCCAGACTACAAATAACTGTTACAGATAATAAGTACAGACACTCAATGTCAAATGCCACGT